>JAJJWW010012495.1:0-498496 GCA_023531295.1 Papaver armeniacum
GTAGCATAGGAAACTTTGAAGTTATAGAGATAGAATAACATATTAGTACAGGAATGCTTGAGAGAGCAATGAAAAATCTTACCAGAAATGCAGTGTGGTAGCTAAGAGGAAATTTTGATAGCACACATAGTCCAGGAGTATGATCTTTTAGAAACCAAATTGCAGACTCCCAAAGAAGAACGCACACTATGGACACACATACTCTAGCGTGTCCAAAGAAGAACTCTTTGGCCACACTTTCAACTTGGCGTGTTTATTTAAATGTTGAGTAGTTCAACCAGTCTAGTATTTTCAAAACACTAATCCTAAACATCTAAAGATGGACAGCTTGGTGGATTGGTATGTTTTCTAAATCCTTCGAGGTCATGCGTTCGAATATGGGCGAAAGATTTTTATTAATTTTTTAAAAATGAACTTTTTAGCCACGTATAAAACCGGCGTGTCTATAGAACACACACTATGGACACACATATACTAGCGTGTCCAAAGAAGAAATTTTTGGCCACACTTTCAATGTAGCGTGTCTATATGTCCTACACTATGGACACGCATATACTGGCG
The DNA here is from genome assembly GCA_023531295.1 of Papaver armeniacum. Classification (NCBI taxonomy): domain Eukaryota; kingdom Viridiplantae; phylum Streptophyta; class Magnoliopsida; order Ranunculales; family Papaveraceae; genus Papaver; species Papaver armeniacum. The sequence continues at coordinate 562 of JAJJWW010012495.1, forward strand.
TGTCTATAAATCGTACACTATGGACACGCTGGTATAGGCGTGTCCAAATAAGAACTTTTTGGCCACACGTTGAATTTGGTGTGTCAATCAATCGTACACTAGGGACACGCACTTTAAATAGCATGACTAACCTTTTGGACACGCCACAACTACCTAATGTGGCCTTAAACTGGTCTATAAACACGCCCAATACCTAATGTGGCCATAGACTGGTCTATAAACACGCCCAATACCTAATGTGGCCATAGACTGGTCTATAAACACGCCCAATCAAAAATTTGAAGTTAACGTGACTAAACGGTTGAAATTTTGACACGCTAGTAGCCATGGCGTGGCTGAAAGCACTTATATGAACACGCCCATTGAACATGGCGTGTCTATAGGGTAGAAGTATACCCTATAGACACGCCAAAACCAAAAAGGCGTGACAGGGAAATTTATATTTGGCGTGGCTAAAGGCCATTTATGTACTAGTGTTTCTCGTGGTTCTTCAGCTTTTGTAGTCTTAGCTCTCTCCAATAAAGCAGGTGCAGTAGTTGCTGATCTCTTGGCCGCTTCATGAAGTTCTGAGAAAGTCTGAAACCTGAGATTTTCCAATAAGGCTCTGTAGACCGGAATCATTCCATTGATGCACAAGTCCACGAGTTGTTGCTCTATGACATTTGGATCATGGCAGTCCAAATCTTGAACTCTGAACCTCTTCACATAATCGTTAGGATGTTCGTTGCTCTTTTGAAACATCCTTCCGAGATCAGAGAGGGTGATTTGCTCTGAGACGAAGAAATACTTTCTGTAGAAAGCATTAAACATTTCTTCCCAACCTTTGATACTTCCTGGTGCGATGTTGTTGTACCAGGTATATGCCCTGCCTTTCAGATACTTTGAAAATTCCTTCAGACGGACAGTATGGTTGTGCTCATGTTCACCCAGTGCTTCCAGAAATCGAGAAACATGTTCTCGAGCATTTCCCCATCATAAAGGGTGAAGGTTAGAGAGGTGTAACCTTTTGGCAGAGGAATCCTTTGTGTAGCAGCAGGGTATGGGGGTTGGTGACGGTGGACAGAAGGCGTTTTGTCTTTTCCACGATCCTCCAAAAGGCGTTCCAGGTCTTCACGAGTGATGAAACTGGATGGCTCTTTTGCTGGTGGATTGTCTGCAGTCATAGGAACTTCCTCATCATCTACTACATGGATCGAAGTGACCTCGGGATCAGCGTCTGAAGACGTTTCTTTAGCTTTTCCTTTCTCCTGAGTTTTCTCTGACATCTTGTCTGTAAGAGTCTTGAGATAATTGCATAGTTCCTTCTGAGTGGCAGCCATGTCAGTATAATTTTTGGCAAGAGTTTCTTGCACCTTCATAAGATCACCTATGATGTAGTTGCAGGAAATCCCACACTACACCCCTCACAAGAATCCACACAATCAAGTCATTGTAAGATGAATAATTATAATCTTTATTGATCAAACTCCAAAAAATGTTATGAGATGAAAAGGAGATAAGCTAAAGAATTATAATCACTCTAAACTTTCTCTCTCTTAATGACTTGCTCAACACTCGAAAAAGATTCCTTTTCTCTCTAAAGTCTACTCGGTCCTTTATATAGGACATTACATAGTGGATGACAGCTAAGCTATCCTTTATTTTCGGATTTGGCTTGCGACATTCTCGCAAGTGTACACATGTTAAATCTCGCGACACTCCTCGATCTCGCCACATCTTCACATCTTTCTCGTGTTTTGGCTGTCGTCATCCGTTACGTCGTTTTTACTTCCAGCCCGCGACATCATCGCTATGTGTCGTTTATGGATTTCGCGGGGCCTTGGTGTTGCGATATTCTGATCCTACATCTTGCCTCTTCTCATGTCTTCTATGCAAAGAAGATAACGTCATGAGAACTAGTACTTTCAAAATGCCGCGGCCGTTCATTTCTTTCCTTTAATTTTCTGCCGACAAGCTTCCGTGAATCTGGTATAACTGCTTACACGTGTTACATATTCCCCTTTTTACCGACACATTAAATGATAACCGGTCATCCTTTTCTTGTCTATTTAAGAAGAGATCTATCAAGGATATCTTTCTTTTCTTTTACCTCATCTTCTTCATCTCTGCATTCTTTGTGAGTTCTTTATTGTCTGCAACTTTTTGCTGCTGTTCATCTTGCTGTAAATCTTCTCTGCTACTGTTCTTATGGAGCCATCAAGGTTTGTAGATCATACTGCATGTGATCTATTTGAACTCTTCTACTGATATTACTTTATTTGATTTTGTTCATCTCTGATTAATTCCCTTATTATTTCTGTTTTAGTAAAAACGTCTCTGTTACCAAATTCACAGTCCAAAATCCTAAAACATCCAAGGGTTCACAACCAAAATCCGTTGCGCACAAGAGAAAGCCTGCGAATAGCAAGGTATTAAGAAACATTTACTCTTCTAATAACAATATTGTTGCCTCTGTTTCTTATTTAACTTGTGATTCGCAGGATGACAAAAACGTCGATAGATCCCCCAAAAGATCTCGTCGTTCTAAAAATGTTGAAATTTCTGTTCCTTTTCCTATATTTAAGCTTACAACTCCTCCTGCGATATCATCGCAAGATAAATCAACACCTCCTGCGATATCATCGCAAGATAAATCTACTCTTGCCATCTGCGAAAATGTCGCTGCTGATTTTCCTCTTATGTCTGAGTTTTCCATAGATGAAGTTCCTCATGATAGTCATGTTGTGAATGAACCCTTTTCTTCTTCTACTATCGATGCCTCTGCCTTTCCCCCAGTCATTAACCTTCATCATATTTCATCTTCACATGACATTCCTGCGACGAAAGACGATTCAACTCTCCCCTCTTCTGTCATCATTACTTCTTCATTCAAGTCTATCCCTCTTACTAAGGAAAATCTGGAGGGGATGGACGTGGCTTTCAAAGTTTTATCAGATATTATGAATGACGCCAAGAAGACCTCCGTCGATCCTATCAAGTCTAATGTCTGCGAGATTTTGAGTAAATACTTTGGTTCTGACAAAATTTCGCACACATCTTTAGAGCAAGAAGTTAAAATTTTGAAAAACAATCTCCAAGCCATGACTACAAAGTGTGACACTCTCCGTCTTGAGAATCAAAAACTTCAAAATGTCTCACTGGATCGTGATAATCTTCGCAAGAAGAACGAAGAATTAAAAGGTACAACTCCCCTCCCCTTTCTCAAAAAGTATATATTTTTTATTTTATTTTTAATCTTCAAGCCCTTGTTCGCCCTTCAAGCTTTGAACCAAAAGCGAAAAATGGAGATATATCAGTTGGAATCTGTCGTTGAACAAATTCGAATGGATAGAGACGTTTGGATGGAGCAATATAACCAATTAGATAATCTTCATACATACTCTGTTGATCAAATAGATAATCTTTCCAAAGAAAATACTGACTTAGTTCAGAAGCAAGGCTCATTAAGTAGTGAATTATCTCGCCTCTCTTACTCTTTGACTACAGCTAATTTGGAGTTGGAAACTTTATCAGATGAAAATGGAACTCTTTCTCAAGAGAAGAGAGCTCTGTTAAACAAGGTGGCGATTTCCTCGCAACAGCTTGATGTCTATCAAAAAATTTATAAAGAACAAGAACAATCTCTATATTCGCTGAGAAGTAAACTCGAAGAAATTACTGTTGAGAGGGATAAACTTATCCAAGGTAGAATAACTTTAAGTGTAAAAACAAGCCAACTCAAGGATCAATATTCCAAGTTAGAAGAATCATACTCTTCTCTTGCGAAGGAAAACGCCTTACTTGTTTCTAACGAAAAGAGCTTGCGATCTCGACTAAAAGGTTTGGTTGGGGATAATTTTGGGTGCCATGGATCATTTGGAGAATAGTTGTTTGGCTTTAACCCAATATCTTATCTCGCAAAAGGAAGGTAGTCATGATATTTGACTACCTTAATCAATTTGTTTTCTTGAATTTATGGTATTTTCCTTGCGAACTCAAGAAAAATCAATTATTTTCTATACTCTTTATATTTTGCGAGAATCCGAGAAAATCTTCACTCCTCCATTTCCACTTTGAAATCCGACTATGCCAAAATTCGCAAAGAAAATGGATGCTCATTTGCTTCCTTACTCGCTCCCGCGATCGGGCAGAAAGAAGATTCGACTATCTCGCTTACTCTAAAGATATAGAGAGTAGGAATCATCATAAAGCACTCCTTCGCCAATTTCACCTCAAAGCTGAAGTTCTTATGAATGATGTCTTATTGTCCAAATCTCTTGATCCTGTATCTGTCGAACCTCTGGAAGTAGGTGATGATGAAATTCCCAACCCTCCGGATAGTGATTATGAGTATGAAAGCGGCGAAGATTCCGCAAATAAAGAGGTGATCCCACCTAATGAAGCTGTCAATAATAAGTTAGGTGAAGGAGGGTTTGGCGAGAATGTAATAACTGGCGAAAGTGTGGAAGTTGGTGAGGCTAATAAAATTGTTGAAGAACATCCAGTATCTCCTTCTGGCGAAAAAATTGATATTGAGAATTGAACTTCTCTTGTAATTTTACTTCTTGCATTGTTACTTCTTTATGTACTTCAATCATCTTTGAGATGTATTTTATCGTTTATTATTCTTCTTTCTTGCATGGAAGACAATCTTTGATGTTTAACAATTCCCATTTTGTTTTCCATTATCTTTTTTGCGGTGAAAGATCTCTGTTATTTACATTCAAACTGTTTATGTGAATTTTTCATTGCGACAAGATCGCAGGACGTCCTTACATTTTCATGTGATGACCCATTGATATTTCCTTATCATTTTTCTTGTGTGGTCTTATTTTGCCTTCCTAGTTAAAGGTCTTATTTTGCCACCTCTCATTATTGCGACAAAATCGCAGGACGTCTTTACACTTTCATGTAATGACCCATTGATCTTGTCTCATCATTTCTTTTAGTATTATTGCCTCTGTAGGATATTTTTCTTGCGACAATATGACAGGCCTAAATATCCTTGCGAACGTAAAGCCCCATGACATTGTCGTCTTTGCAACGAAATCGCATGACGTCTTTACACTTTTATGCAATGACCCATTGATCTCGTCTTATCTACTCTTTTGTATTTTTGCCTCTTCAGGATTGTTGCATAAATATGACAAGCCTTGATACTCCCGTGAGTAAGAAGCCTCATGACATTTACGTCTTTTTTGACACTATCATCTCCCTAATGGAGGGTGCCGCCCTTATCTTCCCCCGGTTGCCCCTTCAAGGAGGCGTATTCGCCATACAAGGCTAGCTCCTCCCATCCCGGTCTTAACAACAACCAAGTTGTTTTCGCAGCCTCTTATCCCTTTTGCCTATAGGGCTTATGGTTACGAGACTGCACCCTAAGTGGAGTTTTCTTCGGGCCGAGTGTAGCATAAGCGAGACTTGCCAAGAATGGCCGAGACACTTCAAATGTCCCAGGCACCCTTGGCTCAACCGTGTACCTCGGCGCCTTGGTCAAATGCTGACTCCTTAGAAGATACCCCCGGTCTATGATGCACTGATACTGATACGGGGATACTGATACGGTGACACTGATACGGGGATTCGTCAATTTTCATAAAATGGGGATACGGGATACGGTGGAATATGTGTATTTATCAAAGAATATATTTAATATAATAATAATTCACTCTACTAAAAAATCATAAAATAAAATAAAATCTGATATATACTATTTTGATTATTAAAGTGAGCAAATATTAAATTTTCAGCATTTTGGGTTTTAGTCTTACTTATGTTAATTAAATGGATAAAATCACGTGTACTCCGATTTCTCTCTAAAACAACATGAAAAACATGACTGCCCCAATAAGCCTTAAATTTTTCTAGCACCATCTTTTTTTAAGCACCATAAAAGTAAATACCAAGTCTTTTTTCTTTATAGTCAATAAGTTATTATGTTTAGATATAATTATTCAATATGATCATGATTACAAATAACTATAAATATTTAGAATTTTAGATTTTACGTATAAATTTATAAATATATAGATTTTGTATATAAAAAAAAATATTAGATTGTAGGAAGTATCCCCTTATAGAGTATCTGAGAGGTATCCCAGAGTATCCCCTTCCCTTTTTGTAATTAAAAAAAGGTGACACTTTAAATGGAGTATCTGATACGTATTCCCAAATATCCCCAAGTATCCGATACTGATACGGCGCCGATACAGATACATCCCCAATTTTGAAGTATCCGTGCTTCATAGCCCCCGGTCGTCCAACCTAAGTCATAAGCTTAGATTGAAAATCCAAGGTACCTCTCCTGGATGGGTTTTATTATCCCCAATCTTCATGACTCAGGTTCCAGGGGCGGTGTAACCTTTTCCCTGAGCCACGTTACAGATACCCCCTTACATGACGTACTTTAGGTACTTTTCCTCTTACGAAATTTTATTCTCGAACTAGGGTGTACGCCATGAAGGTTCGTCCCATTCTGATTATTTTTTCAATTTTTCTTTATATGTGATAGGTACCCCCTACTATGACGTACTTTAGGTTCTTTTGCCTCTTGCGAAATTGTGTTCGTGAACTAGGGTGTACGCCATAGTAAGTTCGCCACTTTTTGATTATTTTGTTGATTCTTCTGTATATGTAAGCTCTTTTTGTAATTTATTTGACCTTTGATAATTTTTCGTCGTTTTCTGTGCGAAATATACGCATGTTTTTCAAGAATAAAAATGAAATATTTAATTCTTTTTGCCTCAATCATGTACCATTCCGCAGTCTACTTCTTCACCATAATTTTTTATGGGTAATATCTCTTTAAGTATAATCTATTCCATGGTCTATCGAGTCTGCGTCCCACATCTCTGCCCTCAAGGTCCATCAATCTATATTCCCCTGTTCCAACTATCTCCTTATGATATAAGGTCCATCCCACTTTTTCGCAAGCTTTCCACCACTTTCTCGCTGATATATCGGTGTTTCTCGCATCACCAAATCGCCTGGTTGAAATTCGCGTGTTTTAACACGTTTATTATATTCTCGGGATAATCTTCGCTGGTAGTTTTCCATATGCTGCAAATCCCTTTCTCTTTTTTCTTCTAATTCATCTAATTTAGTTAAAATAATACCCGCACTAAGATTTTTCTCCCAAGATTCTCTCTTTGTTGTTGGGATAATAACTTCTGTTGGTAGCACATCCTCAACCCCATATGTTAAACAAAAAGGTGACATTCCCGTGGCTTCTCGCCTGGTTGTGTTGTAAGCCCACATTGCATTATGTACCTGTTCGCACCATGCTTTATTGTACCCTTCTAATTTCTTCTTCAATATATCTGCGATTGTCTTATTTGTTGCTTATGCCTGTCCATTTGCCTGAGGGTATAATGGAGTTGACTTTCCACATTTTATCTTAAATGCATTAAGTAACAATTCTATATTCAGCCTCTCGAATTGCTTCTCATTATCAGATACCAATTGTGCAGGAATTCCAAATCTAATATGATATTCTCAAATATGAATGTAAAAATATATTTGTCGCGAATGTGTTGTACTGCCTTTACTTCTGCCCAATTATAAAATAGTCTATAGTGACAATCAAATATCTTCTTTGCCCAGACCCCGGTAAAAATGGTCCCACAATATCTAGACCCCATTTTCCAAAAGGCCATACACTTGTTGAAGATGTTAATGGTGCTCCAGGTGCATGTATTTTCTTTCCGTGCCTTTGACAATCTTCGCAACGTCTTGATACACGTTTCGCATCTTCATGCATATATGGACAGTAATAGCCTTGTATTTTCGCTCTGAATGCCAAAGATCTTCCGCCGGTGTGATTGCCAGCATCCCCACTATGCAACATCTTTAACACTGCTTCTCCTTCTTCTCGTGTCAAACACCTGAGTGAAGGTCCATTAAAAGATCTCCGGTATAGTACCCATCTCTTAGTTCATAATTTGTAGCACGACTTTTTAATTTGTGCGCCTCCAGCCTGTTTCTCGGTGTTTCTCCTCTCATCAAATATGCATGAAGTTCGGCTCTCCAATCTTCAATAACGGGTGTTTGCTCCCCATCTTCTATGATCATCACGTCTACCTCTCCTTCTTCTTCCTTATTGATTGATGGTGATAAAAGTGTCTGTATCTTTATGCATCTCGCATTTGGATCTGTCATCATACTTGAGATAAAAGCAAAAGCATCTGCGAGTCTAGTATCTTTTCTTGATATGTGTCTCCATTTTATTTTTGGTATTTTCGCTGACAATTCTCCAACAAGTTTCTTGTATTTCTTTAAAGATGGTTCGTTTGTAGTGTATTCTCCTTTTATTTGTCGAATGAATAGCTGCGAGTCACTGGTGATTCTCACATTTTCCAACTGCATTTCTATTACGAATTTCAAAGCATGTATTATGACTTCATATTCCGTTTCATTATTGGTAGATGTAAATTCCAGTCTGAAGGAAAAAGCCATTTTAGTGCCCTCTGGCGAAATCAAAACAATTCCAATTCCGTTACCTTCTCCATTTGATGATCCATCTACCAACACTTCCCATCTATCTGGCTCTATCAATAGGTCCTTTGGGTTTCCATATTCTTCTTCTATATCCATCATTTCTTCCACTGCTTCATCATCTTCTAAAGGAAATTCTGCTAAAAAATCTGCGACAATTTGTGACTTGGGTGAAGATAGTACTTCATTCTTGATTTTGAAGTGTCCTATTTGTGCATTCCATCTCTCGACTTTGGCTGATCTTTTTGAATTCTTCATTAATGATTCAATGGGTACCTTTGTCAACACCCTTACTACATGTGCTTGAAAATATATGTGAAGTTTGAATGCTGCATAAACTGACGCCAAAATTAACTTTTCAATTTTTGAATAATTTTTCTCTGCGGCATTGAAATTTTTACTGATGTAGTGGATTGGTTTCTCAATTCCTGCGTCTACTCGCAATAACACAGCACTTAATGCGTGCGATGTTGTCGCAAGATATAGTAATAGTTCTTCTCCTGGTTCTGCTTTTTGCAGAATAGATATATTCATCAGATAATCTTTTATTCCTTGCAGGGCTTTCTCGCATTCGTCCGTCCATTTAAATTTTGTCCCCTTTTTTAGTATGTTGAAAAAGTGTTTGCATTTATCTGATGATCGCGAAACAAACCTCCCTAGTGAAGCTAAGAGTCCGTTTAACTTCTGTACATCTTTTATTGTTGTTGGAGTTGGCATGTCGCGAACTACTTGCACTTTCGCCGGATCAACTTGTATACCCTCTTTTGATACAATGTAGCCTAAAAATTTCCCTGACGCAACCCAAAAAATACACTTCTCTGGATTTACTTTGATGTTAAACTGTCTCACTTGTTCAAAAATTTCTCTCAAATCTTGGACATGATCTTTTGCTTCTTTACTTTTTATTAACATGTCATCTACATACACCTCTAGTGTCTTATGTATCCATTTCACAAACACTTTCTCTACCATTCTTTGGTATGTTGTTCCAGCATTTCGCAAACCAAATGGCATTTTTGTATAACAATATAATCCTCTTGGAGCAAAAAAAGCAGTATTTTCTTGATCTTCTTCCGCGAGAGGGATTTGATTATATCCTTTGTATCCATCCAGAGAAGATATTCTATCATTTCCTGCTGCCATTCTACCAATTGGGGTATATCTCGGTAGTGGAAAACTATCTTTTGGACAAGCTTTATTTAGATCAGTGAAATCTATGATTCTTATCCCTTTATTCTTCTTTGGAACTACTACCATGTTTGTTATCCACTCGGATATTTAGCTTGTCTTATGATTCCGCATCAAGCATCTTCTTCAATTCTTCTTCTATTTGGGGATGATACGTTGTTGCAATCTTTCTGATTCTTTGTTTGAATGGTCTTACATTTTTATCAATCTCCAATTTATGACATGCCACAGACGGATCTATTCCCGGTATCTCATCCATATCCCATGCGAAAATGTCTTTATATTCTCATGACGCAGGTTAATGATTCTTTCTTCTTCATCTTCCTCCATCTTAGTTCCAATTTTTAGTATTTTGGGTGCTTCTCTGGTCCCAACATTCACTTCCTTTGTTGGTTCTGCCGCAGTGTAACTGGCCTCAGGTTCTCTCATAGGTGTCGGTTCTTTTATCTCCTTCGCAGGTCCATTCCCTTCTTCCGAAATTTCTCCAGGTATGCCTTTTCCTTCCTCTGCTTTTATCATGTAAATTCTAAATTCTTCTTCTTTCTTTGCTTCCTTCTCCATTTTCCTGCAATTTTTCCGCTTCTCTGCACGTCCTTCATATTGCTTCACTTCAATTTGATAACATAATCTCGCTTTATCCACATCTCCTCTAATTTCACCGATCCCACTTGGTATAGGAAATTTAATGCATTGATGTAATGTCGACGCTACAGCTTTAATCGCATGTATCCATGATCTTCCCAATAACATGTTGTATGGTGATTCCATATCCACCACACAGAATATTACTCGTGTTTCGATTTCTCCTAGTAAAATTCGCAACTCTATTTCTCCTTTTGGTTTTGTTACAGATTTGCCAAAGCCATGAATATGAAAAGTTGGAGGAGACATTTCTTCATTTTTGTACCCCATTTCTTTGTATGTATGGTAGAACATTATATCCACCGAACTCCCTGTATCCACCAAAGTTCTGTTTATTGTCCATTTTCCCACAATTTTTGCCGTGTTCACCTTTTCTTTTTGTGTGGTTACTGTGATTACCAAAGGAGATGTGTTTCCCAAATTTTCTTTTGGTATTTCTGCTGCTGTGAACGTAATTTTCTGTTTTTCCCAATCTCTCAAAGGTGATGTCTTCTCAATTGCTACAATTTTCTTTCCTTCAAAATCTCGTTTATGTATTCTCCCTCTGATGTTCTCATGGAATTCATTGATCATTGTTTTTGTGATGAATTTACACTCCAATCTTTTGTTAAATTTCCTGATTCTAGTTTTCTCTATTTTTACTGATTTATCCACTTGTTTTACCATTTTCTTGATTTGAACAATCTTGATAACAATCTTTAATCTTTTTCTTCAACTCGTCCCTGTTTCTAGCGCCATTATGTAGTTGCAGGAAATCCCACACTACACCCCTCACAAGAATCCACACAATCAAGTCATTATAAGATGAATAATTATAATCTTTATTGATCAAACTCCAAAAAATGTTATAAGATGAAAAGGAGATAAGCTAAAGAATTACAATCACTCTAAACTTTCTATCTCTTAATGACTTGCTCAACACTCGAAAAAGATTCCTTTTATCTCTAAAGTCTACTCGGTCCTTTATATAGGACATTACATAGTGGATGACAGCTAAGCTATCCTTTATTTTCGGATTTGGCTTGCGACATTCTCACAAGTGTACACATGTTAAACCTCGCGACACTCCTCGATCTCGCCACATCTTCACATCTTTCTCGTATTTTGGCTGTCGTCATCCGTTACGTCATTTTTACTTCCAGCCTGCGATATCTTCGCTATGTGTCGTTTATGGATTTCGCGGGGCCTTGGTGTTGCGATATTCTGATCCTACATATGATAGGTGGATTTTATCTTATTTCTTCAGGAGACCGGTCGAAGAGTGGATTGTTGATGGCGCCAGTGCCGTCACTTGCAGGGGTGATCACTGGAGCACCAGCGCTCGGAGGAGCGGTAGTGGCAGGTTGCGCCGGAGGAGTGGTAGTGATAGGTTGCGCCGGAGGAGTGTTAGTGGCAGGTTGCGCCGGAGGAGTGGTGTTGGCGGTACCACTAGAGCTTGCAATATTAGAACCAGGTGTTGAATCCGGATTGGTAACTGAACCATACCTAAGACCGACCATCTTTGTGAGAAGTGCGATTGCAACCGAGAGAATGATCTCCCACTTTGGTCGCCAATCTGTAGATGGGGCAAAATGAGTTCTTGGTTTTACGGAATTGAGGAGACGAATAGTGCGGAGGAAACTCCTTGAACCGAGCGAACTGTTAAACCTCACACGGATGCACCGCAAGAAGGGAGTGCTTTGAATTCGAGAGATCAATCTGTAGTACTCCGGCCTAAACCAAGACAATGGCCGTTCCAGAGTAAATTCGGTCACAAGAGGGGATGGGTCGATCTGTAGGAGGGAAGCTGAGAATATGTGATATCAACGGTGATCGAAGATTGTAGGTGTGTTGTGTATTCTGAAAATAAGATAAGTTCTGAATGATTGAATTTGCTCTGTTGAGAGTAATTGCTCAGATGTTGAGTTGTTGATCTCGTGTTGTCTGTTTGACGTGAGATTGTCTTGTTTTTAAATCATGATTCAGAGACTTATTTATATTACTAGAATTATAAACACCATGATCCCATGAAGTGTGACAGTTTATGGAATCAAACAGTGGAGAAGTGGAGATCGTGTTAAAACTAGTTGCTCAACGTGCAGAGACTTGGTCAATTTTTCATACACTACTTTGTTAACTCCTTCAACTGATTGCACGACTTTCTCACATCCTCATCGTGTGTATGAACACACGTGTCGTAAACCTCCAGACCAAAACCTTAGTTAATATCCCCCCATGCGACACGATTGATGTCTCGTGATTGTGGAGTCTGCAAGGCAGACGTGTATTTAGTTAGTCAGTTGTTGACTTCATGACTTCATGACTTCATGGGATGATGAATCCTTGTATTGTTGAGTCGAACATGATTTGAAAATGTTTTGAGACTCATGAATTGAACATGTCTGTTGAGACAGAGGTATAATGTATGAATAAACATAGTTAACGTGAGAAAATATTTCTCATTCGATGAATTGTTGAACATTGATAGTTGAACCAATATTCCTTGGTTTGAGCAAATATTGCTCATCTGAGCAAATGTTGCTCGTTTGATGAATTATTGGTAGCATGACCAAATTAAATATTAATTAAATACTGGCAACTGAACCAAGTATGACCATGTGATCATCGTAAGATTATTAGCGTTTGAATCTGGAATGAACCTTGGACCGAAAACCCTAATTCGATCAATTGATGAATTGATGATTTATTGAAAATCATCCATGGAGTGAAGGAGGGACCGGCTTCATGGGATGATCAATCGACCATGTAGCGCCTAGATGCTCGAATGAGCAAGTACCAAGGTCTCTTGAAGACTTGTTGATTTGTTGATGAGAGGATGATTAAATGCTGGTTTAATCATTTATTAAAATAATGCTCGTCTGAGCCTTAGGTAATAAAACCTAATTAATTATGAAGAGATGAGGGACCGACCAAGGGGTCATGAAACCGGCCCTGAGTAGTCATGGGATCGGCTGACGATTATTTCATGGAATTCCAAGTTGTTTTGAAGAGTTTTAACCTAATATGAACAAATTAGGTCAAATAATGAAAATACATGGGACTGGCCTCTTACAATCCAAAGAGCCAACCTTGGTCGGTCAAGGTAGTATGCTCGCATCACCTAAGTGTTCGTGTCTCAGTCCTGAGAATTTTGATATTTTCTGATGTGTGTTTGAGCAATCATTTGGAAAAATATGAAGAAATCAGGGATTTTTGCTGAAACTGAGGAAACTTCATGAGATGAAGGAAAATAATAATAAAATGAAGTCATGAAGTGTGGGACCGGCTATGGCCAAGGCATGGCCGGCCGGCCAATGGGTCCGGTCCCATAGCATTTCCTTAATTTTGTTATATTTTTTCATGATTTTATGGAAATATCATAAAATCAAAGAGTTTTGTTAAAATCAAGGAGTTTTGTTTAGGGAACATTATTTAAATACCCTTATTATAGGTCCCCTTCCAAAATACCCTTATCATCTTTTACAAATACCCCTAGGCATGAAAAATCCCAAACCCGAATTGTAAGATTACCAAAATAACCTTCAAATAAATATAAAGAATCAGGAGAAAAAAAACGGTCGACCATTATTTCATTTATTCTTCTTATCTTCTTCTCTCACTCTGTTTCCTCTCTAATTACAGATCCAAGAAACTGAAAAAATGAAGAAAAAAAAAATGAAAAAAACTGCAACGAATCCACTACAAAACCAGAAAAAAACCGAAACAAAACCAATTAATTATTACAGAAAATAGCAAACTAGATCAAGGAGTAGATTAGTTCAGAGATTTTGCAAAAATCTAACCACAAAAACGAAGCAACAGATCAAACGAAGGTAATCAAAAACTTGCAGAAGAACAAACGAACAACAAGAGAAGGTAATCAAAGATTCGGTGTTTGAATGAAGTTTGAATTTCAGTTGATTTCAATTTTTAGGGTTTAGTACATGATTTATCTTCAAAAAGAGTTTGATTCATTTGATTTCAATTTTGAAATAGTTCGACATCGATATCTCCTAGATTCAAACCGATTTTCTTTGATTTTGTTGGATGTAATGAAAGAAAACAAAATCAACTGATTCTGTTGTGTTATTGAAACTAATTTCATTCAATTTGATGTTGCATGTGATGAAAATACAAATCGAACTGCTTCCCTCTGTTGGTGTTTAAGGAATCAATTGCTTCTGCTGGTGAAAAGAAATCATTAAAGGTAATAAACCTGCTGGTGATACTAATTTCATTCGATTTACTTTGTTCTACTTCATAGTTACTTTGTTCCATTATGTTGAATTAGAATTTATTTTGAATCTCTGCAATCATTACAGTAGGAAAAAGGTATTTTACTCTGATTTGGAATGCTCGGTAGTAGTTGCCTTCACATTTTACTACTGGTTTTCAACTAATGCTAGTTGTTCATATATTTTGAAGCAACTAGTAGTATTTTCCTTCATATTTTGAGTCAGTTGTGCATCTATGCCTTATAAGTTGAAAACTAGTACTTGTTGTATGCCTTTGAAATGACTTATGAATGCAATGGAACATGTTAAATGGTTCGAAAGACATCCCGTACTATTTTTAAGCGAACTTATGCTACTTGTTCCCATTATGTTATGAAATAAAATGAATTGTGCTTTTGGAAGCAAGCGATACTAGTTGCCTTCGTATGCTTTTAATGATAGTGAAACATGTTATTAGTCCATTTTGCTAGTTTTTGACTTCATTTATAGAGGCAACTCCTGCTAGTTTATCCCATTTTTGGAAGCAACTTAAGATAGTTATGCTAGTTGTTCCCATATTTGGAAGCAACTGGTAGACGTTGACTTCATATGGTGATACTAATTTCATTGGATTTACTAGTTGTTCCCAGTTTTGGAAGCAACTGGTACTAGTTGCCTTCATATTTAAAGAAAAAAATTAGTTTGATGCAGAAAAAAAATACTTGAAAACTGTTGTGCATCTATGCCTTCATATTCCTAGTACTTGTTGTATGTTGTTGAATACAATGGAACATGTTAAATGGTTCTGAAGACATCTTAGTGCTAGTTGTTCCCATTATGTTCTGTAATGAATTGTGCTTTTGGAAGAAACTGGTACTAATTGCCTTTGTATTTTGGAGGCAACTTATGATAGTTGTTCCCAGTTATTGTCATTTCTGGAGGCAACTTAAGATAGTTTTTGGTAGTTCCTCCTATATATGGAGGCAACTTGAATTAGTTAGCTCTATTGAGATGTCATGCTAACTATTTCTATTCTCTGAACAACAATAGTATGAAGAGGACTTCACCAAGGTTGAAGGCAAAGGCAACCAGCTCTGCAAAGAATGCTCCCAACAACAAAGCAACAGAAACTGGTGACAAAGTTCCACAAGGAAAAGTTATGAAAAAGAAAACATATAAATCTTCTTTTAATTAGTCATTCGTATTAGATGACAATAACTTGGAACATTTATGTATTAGATGTTAATTGGATAGCTTGCATGTTTGTAGGTAAAAAGAAGAAGATAGATACTTGCATATAAAGTACGGATTATTACCATTGTTAGATATCGGTTACTACTTGCATAAAGCACTGAAATACAAGCCAGAGCATGTGAAAGCCTTAAGAGAGTCTCCGTATTGGGGTTTTATTGAACCATTCTTTAAAGAATAACCAAAAAACAGGAGTCCAAAAGAAGTAAAGGATGAAAGAGAAGTATACACTAAGATTGGTGAAGCTGTAGAGAGGCTTCTCAACTGCCATGATAATGTAGTAGTGAGGAAGAAGATGGAAGTTGGATTTGTTATTAATAAGAAAGTTTATGTTCCAAAAGCAGAGGACTTTGTTGTTTTCTTCAAAGTGCAAAGAAGGCCTGAAGATGGTGAATTGGAGAAGAAATTGAAGAAAGTAACTAAATAACACATAACATTCTTACACAAACACTTACCCCTAAAAGAAGGAAAAGAGTACAAAGTTACTAGGAAGCAGATCGATGCGGTGTTGAGAAGAGAAGCTGAAAATGGAAAGGACCCGGCGTTGTTTTTGATTTTCTTTGGAATGTGGTTGTGCACAGTGTTCTTTTTCATGGACACTAGTGGAGCTTACTTTACACAAAAATGGATGCCATACTTGTTCTCCATGCATAGAGTGTCGTGGCCTGACCACATAGTGAAGTATTTAATGGCTAATATAAAGAAACCAAAAGGAAAAGATGGTCATAAACGTGTACCTGGGTGCATACCACTAGTGTTGGTAAAAAAAATGACAAATTCTTGACAAGTATTTGTTTAAAATGTTTTGAGAAACTTAACTAACATTTAATATGTTTTTTGCAGTATTGGTTTTTGGAGCATAGCAACTACATGCCAAAGCGACAAGGATTAGAACAAGCGACTCCGAGATTCAATAGGTGGCACCAACTAGATTTCTGCACTAAGTTGACGTTAGAAGGGAAAGATAAAGATGGGAATATGGCATTCCCAGTAGGATTTACTGTAAGTAAAAATTCTTATGCTATTTGTCAATTCTCTGACTGCTAAACATATTTGTATCAGTTCATCTTGCTAGTTTACTTTAGGCTTGTTACTTTAGTCACTACTGTTTAATTTAGGCTTTATTTCCAAGTGTTATGAAACAACATATGTGGAAGCAACTTGCTCAAGTTGTCTCCATAATATGAAAGCAACTTGCTCAAGTTGTCTCCATAAAAATGAAAGCAAGTTAATCTATTTGTCTTCAAAAAATGAAAGAAACTTAATCTAGTTGTCTCCATAAAATGAAAGCAACTTGATCTAGTTGGTTTTAGAAATAAAAGCAGAAAGTTGGTTCCAGTTGTATATTAACTTGCCACTGATTTTGAAGAGAAAAATGCTGACTAATTTGGAACTTTTCAGTTTACTGAAGGCATTCGAGACGAACTATCACCAGATGAGCTAGGGCTGACTTACTTGAAAGAGTTGCAAGGAGAATTAGAAATAGAGAAAGCCTTCAACAACATGCTATATTATTTACTTCAAGAAGAGAGGCTAAATGGCGCGTTCCTTGAAGCCGAAAACGTTGCACTTCAAGAGGTCTTCTATAGGATCGATGGGAGAGATCAGTTCTTGGGAAAGTTCATTGCTGACAACAACTTCCTCAGAAGTGTCTATGAAGCTAACAAGGAGAAGATTATCTTGACAGATGAGCAACATCAACAAATGGCCGCCGTGTACAAGGACTTGAATGACTTGGAGGAGTTGAAGAAAACACCAGAGAACCTCTTAAGGGAGTAGAAGTACAAAGAGTGGAGCGCAATGTTTCAAGGTAAAACATCCAATGCACGGTCCTCAAACCATGAATCTAAAGAAGAAGAAGATGGAGAAGCTACAGTAGCTGATGAGGAAGAAGATAATGTAAGTGACCCTAAAGGTGATGAAAGTGTGGGTCATACTAAAGAAGATGATGAGGGAGTCGGTGAAACAAAAAATGAGGGAAAAAATCTAAATGTCTATGAGAAAATGCAGATAAGCGAAGAAATCTCTATTGCTGAAGAGGCAACACCATTAAATGCACTGAAGGAGATGATTGAAAGGAAAAATTCTGAAGAGGTAAACATGCCGAGATAGTTATGAAGAGTTGATGCGGGTGTGGACATTGATGGTATAAGCGGCGAGATATTTAGGCGACTTAGCGCAAGTAAAGGACGATATACCGGAAGAACCAAAAGCAAGTCCAGTGGAGAAAGGACCGATTGCAATGGAGGAAGAGCATAAAAAACAACTCCAGTTGCAACAGAGGAAGAGCAGGATGAAAGAACAAGTGCAGTTACAATGGATGAAGCACCAGTTAGAGACGAAAAAGAAAAGAGCGCTACAGTTGATGAAGAAGATGCATCAGAAAGGTAAAAATTTCATTTATTTTCTTAGTAGATTATTAAACTTAGTAGTAAATAATTCTTGGATGGAAGCAACTTGAGCCAGTTGTCTCCATATGTTTAGGAAGCAACTTGCACAAGTTATCTCCATATGTGGAAGCAACTTACTTAAGGTTGTCTCCTCTACTTGTTTTTCAGTGTCTTTGTGTTTTTAATGATTTTTTTCAGGCAAGTAGCATGTTGTACACAAGAGAATGATGATGAAAACAAAAAAAGCAGATGAAATGGCTGTTAATCTACACACTCCAACAGCATGTGTGCAACCACAATCCTTTCAAGGTCCATCTTTTGATTTGCATTTTATGTCTCCGGCAGCACCAGTTCAAGCTCCTCAAATAACTGAACAACAAAAAGCAGACGAAAAGAGTGAGTTATCAAAAACTGAAGAGCAACAAGTTGAGGAGAAAGCAAAATCTGTTGTTGATTCTATTATTAGAAGAGTCAAGAATGATCCAAGAGAGAGGAAGAGAAAGGAATTGGAATATGGATTCACTGGAACAGGTATACCCAAAAAGAAAAACATGAAACAACAGGAGAGTCAAATTATTGATTTGGACGCAATAGAGTACATCGATCCAACACCCCCGGAACAAAAACCACTCAAGGATGCAAAAAGTCTAGAGCTTTGGGATAAGTGCACTAAACAGGAAAAAAAAAATTCTCAAGGAATTCTGTGAGGATGCCAAAGAAGGGTAATATACGAAAAAACTTTACTTCTCATTTAATACATTTTGTGTCTATCTGAAATACATGACTAGAATTGAACTGAAAAGAATCAAAATACTTCGAGTAGATACTTAGAGTACTTGAATTAAAAAGATGAAGGTACTTGGTGATTAATCCAAAAAGTTGGAAGCAACTTGTGCAAGTTTGTTCCCTATAAGAAAGCAAACTTCTTGAAGTTGCCTCAAGTATTTGCATTAGAATGTGTTATTTATGATTGCTGGGTTATGCAGGGAGATGGTTTATTCTGGAAAGGATAATAAGTTTCACATTGATAAGCTGCACATCCAGAATCTGCTAGATAACAATTATATCAACAGTGATGTAATTGATTATTACATCACTATTCTATAGGAGAAGATGGAAAGGGGTCCTGATAATTCATACGGCAAGCATGTCATTTTAAATACAAATATTTTGGTAAGTAATTTTCTTACTTTTCATTTGACAATATTATCTTTTGATCTATTGTAAGTATTCATAAAAAAACTTGTTACTATTCTCATTACTTTGTCACTATTTCGATTATGTTAAGAACTTCAGATGATACAATTTTGTATATGTTAAAATTGTATTCTCATTACTTATTGCTATTCTCATTACTTGTTTCTATTCTAATTGATGCAGGCTCTTGTACAATCTGCCTTAGAAAATGGGGATGAATCTGCAATAGAATCAAGTGAAGTTGCAAATATTGTAAGACAGTCTTACCAAGTGGATGTTGCAAATATTGGCAGAAGAAAGATGTTGCTCATTCCGATGTGTATGTACAAAAACAAACGGCCTTACCACTGGGTTCTGCTGGTGCTACATGAAGGAATGTGGAAGCTGTGCAACTCAATGAAGAATAATCCAGACCAGTCAATACAAGTCCATGCCCTGACAAGGCCGTTAACTAGGGTTCTCAATGAAATGGGTCACAAAGACAAAAATGGTGAGCTTATATCTCATACTTTAAAGGTTCTTCCAGTGCTTCAACAACGAGAATACCAGATCACAAGCAATTTTTGTTTGTTGGTATATGCATACGTTGGTGAAATTCGAGATGACGGAATTGCTACAAGGAGGAAAGAAAGATGCTTATGTGGAGAAGTTCAACAAGAAAAGGGTGAAGTTGGCCTTCCGCATCTTGAATGCCACTGATGAATGGAAGCATCAGAAAGGAACAGCTTTTGGACAGTTGGTAATATACTCTCAATATAACTAATTGAAAGGGAAAGATTTGCTCTTGTTAGTATTATCTAGTAAAACATTATGTTGGTATTTTATTAGTATTATTCTGTGATTGAACTACATTTATTAGTATTATTTCGATTGAACTACAAAAGCTGCTATTGGTTGTAAAATAATGTTTGGTATTATCTAATTAAAGTACACTTCTTAACATTTGTTTGAATGCTTTGATTATTTCCCTTGATTATATCAAGTCTTTGCAATATTTACGTATGGTTGCGGGTATGCATGGGTAAAAGGGGAGATTGATAAAAAATACAGAGAAACCCTTGCTCAAGTTGTGTACTTAAATGGAAGCAACTTGCTCAGGTTGTGTCCATGTATGGAAGCAACTTGCTTCAAGTTTGTTCCAAAAATGGAAGCAACTAATAAAAGTTGTCACCAAAAAAATCATACAAGAACTGAAATGGAAGCAACTAGCAAAAAGATGTCTTCATATGTGGAAGCAACTTACAGAAGTTGTTCCCAACATGGAAGCAACTAGCAAAAAGATGTCTCCATATGTGGAAGCAACTTGCACAAGTTGTTCCCAACATGGAAGCAACTACCAACAGTTGTCTCCATAAAAAGGAAGCAACTAGTAAAAGTTGCCTTCAACTAGAACAACTTGCCTTCAAATCTGTAGCCATAACCAACAAAATTTCCATGAAAAAAATAAAAAATTACAGACCCTGCAACAAACTAAAGAATAATAACTGATTTCATAACAAATGAAACATAAAAAGTGTACCAGTATCGATTAAAGACAAAACCAAGTTCACATAAACATGAATCACAAAGTTCAGTAAAGCATGAAAGAAAGGTTCAGAAAAACCTAAAACAAACTGGAACAAATGCAGTTGAGAGATTTCATAGGAACATCATCCTGTAGAACCTTCCAATCCTAGACTGATTCTTGAATACTGGTGGGCGAGGGGACAATGGAGCACTACGGCATGTTCTACGATTATGGTATACAAGCATTCCACAAATGACCACACCTTCTCTTCTTGCGTATCTGCGTTTACGAACAGAGTTTGGCCTTACAACTTGTGGTCCAACAGGGGGAGGCATGACGTATTTGGTACGAGAAATCTCATCAGGCTTGTCACCATCAGGAATGGGATAGATAGGTTTTGAGTACAAACCTCTCAGAGCATTCAACGGTGTAGTAAGGTGAGATGTGCTTGTACACCTCCTCCTCACCAATCTGCACCATAGCTTTCACCGAATGACTGCGGGGAAGCCGTGTTTTTCCACCAGTGACAAGTACAAGTCTGCGAGTCCAAGTCAACAAGATGCTTCCGATATTAGTTATGATCTCAAATACCTTTTCACTAGCTCTACGCACCTTGTATCTCGACAGGCGGTTATCCTCTTGTCTAACCGTGCTTGCATCTTAGGGGTAAGTCTTGTAGTCCATTTGCTAGATTCAACCTTCCTCTTCCACATTGTCTCCATTGTCCAACACGAATACATTCAATCAACTCGATGGCTTTGATCGCTTTTCTTGCCTAATCAAGTCAAGTAAAGCTTTCAACTATATTGGATGTAAGTTCTCCATACCTTTCCCCAGGAAACTCATGAGCAGCCCAGTTCTTCAGTGGGATCTTGTTCATCCACTCAATAACAGAGAACATCTTCAGATTGACCATGCTTGAAACTGCCTTCAGAAATTTCTCCTTGGTGACAGCACTGTAGCATTGCTCAAACAACTTAATAGCAGTCTGTCTACTCTTGCCTTTGACAACTGGAATATTGCCTTTCATATGGTACGAGCAATACGAGTGAAAAGCATTCGGAAAGATTTCAGGAACAATGTTCAAAAGTCCAGTTCCACGATCATATATAATGGTCAACGGACGATCAAAGATCGACAATTCCCTTCAAATTTTCCTTAAAACCAGCGCCAATTATCACTATTTCGCCAAAAACAATCCCAAAGGCAACTGGAAATATCTCTGCAAATAAAAAAAAACAATAAAAAATTAACACAAAAAATGAGTAGCATGTTTCGAATTACACAGTGGAAGAAACCACGACAAGTTGTCTCCAAAAGAATGGAATCAACTAGAACAAGTTGTCTCCAGATATGGAAGCAACTGGAACAAGTTGCCTCTAAAATATAAAAGCCAAACTACAAGAATGAAAACAACTAGCACAAGTTGTTCCATATTTTGGAGGCAACTTGTGCTAGTTGTTTTCATTCTTGTTGAGGTTGTTCACAAGTTGTTGAGTTTGTTCACAAAAATCTAAACCTAAAAGGTTTGTTGAGGTTGTACAATTACATACAGTTGGCTACAAAAGTTTTCTACCCAAAAGGTTTGTCATAAAAACAACACAAAATAAAAAGAAAATAGTAAAGAAGATGCATAACACCTTGGTTATCAGTTTTCCCACAAGCTACCATAAGACCACCCCTGAACTTTCCAATAAGAAACGTAGCATCTATTATCAGCATAGGACGGCAATACTTGTTGAACCCTGTGATGCAAGCTTCGAAAGAAATGATAAACCTCTCAAACTGCCGGTTTTCAGCATTAAACTCAAAGTTGATGATGCTTCCAGGATTATAACGCTTGACTGCTTCTTCATACCACAAGAAATAAAAATACGACTTGATATCATCTCCCCAAATACATTCTTTGCAAAATTTCAGTCCACGATATGCTTGATGGTAGGTGAGGTCAACTTGATACTCCTCGAAAACAAATCTTGAATGTCCGAAGGCTGTTTTTCTCGCACTGAAACTCTAATATCGTCTTTTATAATGTTCTTTATAAAAGTCTTCGTCATTCGAAGCTTTGAAGGATCAGAGCAATCCAAACCACAAGAATGCTCCAATATAAAAGTCTTGCACTTAAAAGCATGGCCGCCTTTGAATGCCAAAGAAGAGTGGAACCTCCACTTACATCCTCTTTCTTCTTTCAAAAGGCAATGAACTATATAACGCTTCCGATCAGTCTTCTCAGGCTTGGCTTTGAACACACTTTCCACTTGATACTTCAACAAGACATCAACAACTTCATCTTTCCCTCCCTCAAACATCTGACCAACACCGGTAAGAATTCCAGCCCAAGCATCACATTTTTTTGGTTCTCTTGTGGATAATTGATTCATTGAAACGTCATTAGTCGTGTCTTCAACAAAAGCCAAACCTTCGGTTGAAACACAACTTGAAGAAGAAGCAACACATGAAGAAAAAGGAGTTTCGAATTGAACATTGAGCTTCAAAACTTGTATTCCCTAAGCTTGGCAGTATATAACAAGAAAATTCAAATCTAAATCAGACCGAACGATTTGAAGTACACCATTAACATCAGAAAAAATCACATAAGGGACTTGAGATAGAATACCCCAAGAACGCAACACAAGACTTTCCATCTCCTTGAAGGTAGTTGATTCATAGATAACATGAGAGATGCTTAAGTTGCAAAAGTTGATCTCCGCGACAACCATATTTACCTTGCAAAGAGAAGAAAATCAGTAAATTTCAAAGGATAATAAGATACAAGTTGAAAGCAACCAACCAAAGTTGTTTCCAAAAATAGAAGCAACTACCACAGGTTGTTTATAGAAAGTATTGAAAGCAACCAACCCAAGTTGTTTCCACAACTAGAAGCAACTAACACAGGTTGTTTAGAGAAAGTATTGAAAGCAACCAACCCAAGTTGTTTCCACAACTAGAAGCAACTACCACAAGTTGTTTTCATAATTGGAAAAAACTTGGACAATTTGTCCTGCGATTCAATAACAACGACATTCTATATAAACAAGGTTGACAAGCTACAATTTGTCCTTAGATTGAATATGTGATTCAGCATGTCCTGTAGCTTAAAATATGGTCATGACGCAAATCACTTGGGGCTGCGCCCCTCGTGAGAAGTATATCAAGGCAAACGGTGGAAAAAGTTGAAAATATTGCCTAAATTCACTAAGCAATTGTAAACATGTAGAACTACTACATTGATTTATCACAAAAACAACTAACAATATGACCTAACAGATTCAACTACTACATTGTTGTATCACCATTATAAAAATCAGTAACAATATAACCTAAAAAACTCATTTCAATCTGGCTTATACCCTAGTCAACATAAATCATGCTTAATCACTACATAAAAAACTTGAGAACAATATTCAATTTCACAGTATTTCAAAAATCATAATCATAAAATTGAAAAAATATAAAACAAAATGTACAAACATGCCAAATTAATGGTTAATCAAATACAATATGAACAACATTACATGATTTGGAAAAAAGTAAATTAACAGAGTATATTTTACATGTTCTCGAGATTTAACTAGAACAAATCAAATAATTAGAAGAAATCAAATAGTGAATCGAGCTTCGTAATATCTTTGAATCGATCTTCAGATTCAATGATTCATCCACAACTTTTGATTTGAGTTGAAAAATAGATTTTTCTGAGCAAAATAGATTTTCCTAATTTAGATGTCCAACAACTACCAACTTTAGGTTTTGGTTTCAGAACAATTATTCTGAACAATCGTTTTCTGATTCGATGAAGAACAAAATCAAATTCAAATCATGAATTTATAATCAGATTCAGCTAATAATCTTCAACGAATTAGAAATTTATAATCAGATTCAGCTAATAATCTTCAAAAACGTAGCTAAACAAATAATCTTCAACGAATTTGAAATTGCATGTTCAAATTGAGATTCAAATATGCTCTGCTTGTCTCTGATTCATAAGTTCTCTCTCTCAAAAATTCAATCGAAAAAAACAGAAGAAACTAACCTATATCGTTCGGACGTAATAAAAGCTGTGAAGGTTAAAAACGGACTTTAACTTGTTAACGGATATTGAGCCCGTTGGAAAGATACCCCTGAAGGGTGTTCGTGCAAAGCCCATGGATACTAGGGGCATAAATAACATTCCCACTTTTGTTTAAATTAAGGAGTTTCCTTGAAGTGAAGGAGTTTCCATGAGATAAAGGAAACAAATAATAATAAAATAAGGGCATGTGGGACCAGCTTGGGCATGGTCGGCCGGCTAGGGCCCGGTCCCGTAAGTTTTCCCTAATTTTATGTATTATTTCCATGATTTGAAGGAATTTTCATAATTTGAAGGAAATATCATGAAATCAAGGAATTCCAAGGGATCAAGGAAACATAAAAAATAATAATAATGAAATAAGGGCGTGTGGGGCCGGCTAGGGCCCGGTCCCACGAGTTTCCCTAATTTTATATTATTTTTCATGATTTAAAGGAAATATCATAAAATCAAGGAGTTTTCATGATATTAGGGAAATAATAATAAAATAATGAGGAATCATGAGGTGTGGGACCGGCCACAACTAGGGCATAGCCGGCCAGCTAGTAGACATGGTCCCACGAAACCTTTCCCAATTTTATATTATTTCATTGATGCGAAGGAAACACCATGAAACTGAGGAGTTTCCTTAAAACGAAGGATATTTGTTCAAATGAAGAGATTTTCATGAGATCAAGGAAAATAATAAAAATATGATAAAATATAGAATTTGGACGTGGGACTGGTCACGGCGTGATTAGACAGACGGTGAGCCCAGTCCCTTAGCGCCTTGACTAATATTTTACTATTTATTATTTTCTTCCAATTTTGCATAGGTTCATCGTTCTTTCGTGTTTTGGAATGCCCGTTCGTGCATTTAGGTGCTCGTTGGTGTATTATTGCTGAGTACACTTGCACCATTTTAGCCGGGGCTTAGTCGATAGTGCTCAGATGCCCATGTGTTGAATATTTATTACTAACCCATGGAATTATGTTGGGAAGAACCATAAGTTGAAGTAACAAAATATTATGAAAAACATTGAATATCTTACAGGGATTCAGTTAATGAATCTAATGATTTAAGAATAATTAATTGATGGCTATATACTAGTACGATCGTCTAGGAGCATTAATTATTCAGGAATCGAGTGATATGAGCTTGTTGAAGCGTCATATTTCTTTTATATAGTCAGGGAAAACATTGTTACATCCTGAAGACGTTATTGCTCTATACTAGCAGGCAAGCTGTCTATGAGCTGTCTAATCTTGTAATTATATATAAAAGTGATCACTGAAATTGCTCAGTATTCATGAGATATGCCGTTGCGTCAGCTGAGAGACTACACATCTACATATACTATGAGAGACAGTATTCTCAGTCAGAGGTTCTCGTGGCACGAGCTTTCACGCTTTCGATAAAATACATGAGCCTCGATACTCATCTAATTGCTGGATCAGGAGCATATATAATTATGGGTTTACGATTTTAGCCCTTGTCGAAAATCCACCATCTACAGATAGGAGATACAGTAGATAGACTTTTGAGTGATAGATAAGTTCAAGTCTCCACATACCTTTTAGTCAATGAAGTTCCACCAGTTCCTTGAGTAGTTCTTCGTCTTTGTATGATGATCGTCATAGAGTGCTCAACTACACTTTCTATCCTAGTCCGAGACTTAGCTATAAGTATACTAGAAATCAATACTTATAGTTTTGATCACTAACATTGACAAACATGCTTGAGATAGCAATGCATCCGAGTTCGACCGAGCAGTGCTCTAATAATCTCCCCCTTTGTCAATTTTAATGACAAAACTATCAATACATATGGAATACAAAATAAATAATAAACTTTGTAGCTTCTCTTCCACATGTTTGATCTTCTTGGTTCTTCAACATTACTCGAAATCTTCGTCACTTCCAAGTACTCCAATGATTCCAAAGGTTGTAAGTTTAGTATCATCGTTGTTGAAAATCCGTAGCCATAACAATGGGAAAACAAGAATTCTCAATCATTGTTAACAGTGTCATAGTATTATTACACAGCATCAAAGTTCAATTGTATCACAACTTCGACAACAATACTATAGTGATATGTATCACTCCCCCTTAGTCAATACTCCATCTCACATGGAAACAACTGCCCCTTACATAATGATCCGAAAACCATATGTATTTGTAGTGTGAACTACACATTAATTCTCCCCCTTTTTGTCAATAAAATTGGCAAAGATACGAAAACTAGTGGGATCCTAATGAAATTTCCATAGAGACATTTCATGACCAAAAGTAAGCACATATCAAATTTTTAGATGCAATCATATAGCCGAAACTAAATGCTTTCATCAAGGAGTTTATAAAGATACAAGATAACCCCTATAATATTCCACAGCCGCACTCCCCACAAAGATTTTGCAACTAAGCACAAGTTCAATTAAGAACTCTCCCCCATAAAATGTCATTCCCGAAAGAACAACAAGAGCGACCTTACTTTCACAAGAAAACAAGGATTTCTTTGGACATAACAGATCACATACGAATACGAATTTGAATCAAAAAATACTCAATTAAATTAACCACAAGAAAACCCATGATTAATTTAATCGGAAATGCTCAACATAAGAGGACTTATGGAGCCGCACAGTATATTCATAAAAAATATGGATCAGGGAAGATCAATAATGCGGAATAGACAAGGATTCGTCCAATTTTCATCACTATTTGCACAATGACATACAATAGACATAATCCTCGTAAACAAAAGTTCATCCTATCTTCCATCAATATTTGCATAATGACATACAATATGCTTAAAACTTTTGTAATGTCAAAAGTTCATTCATTCTTTTATCAATACATACATATCGACATATGAAAGACTTAACTTTTGACAAGGTATGGGACAATCATAGTTCACGGACGAAAACACACATATCCCATAACAAATTGCAATATATAAAATCATAAAGATTAATACTGCAAAAATCATCTTTCAAACAATTTTAGAATTTAAACTAATAAACCTAAAAACATTAAGATGAAAACGTTGGACATAGCTATGTGTAATCACAATAATGGCTATTCCAAACTCTAGTTATTCTTCTAAACAAAACAAAAAAGAAGATTTACTAGAAAAATAACTATTTAGAAACATGATTCGAAAAACATTAAACGCGGTCAGCAACTAGAGATTGAACATGGACGAGCTCATCAGTTGCTTTCTTCAGTTCGTTTTTCATAAAATCAATATTCCTTGTTGCAATTCCGAGTTGTTCACGAACGAACTCAAAATCTCGAAGAAGATTTCCTACCAGTTGTGATGACATCTGAACTAGTAGTTTGTTTTCATGATCAACAACATGATAGCATGTTATGAAAACAGGGTTCTTGTGAAACTCGATAGTCTTGTCCTTCTTGACTTCATCATCCTTGTTGCATCCATCCATTGTGCACACCAAAATTCAATAGAACTTTTTGACCTTACGAAACAAATATGTATCAAGAAAGAGTCATGACACATATGTATATATAAGATAGTTCCATAGAAAGCCCTAGGGAAACTTGTATACGTCCGTGTGGGTCAGGTGTACGTGCACTTTTGGTCACAACCCTGGTATGTGACCCAGGAATTAGTGAAGCCAAATTTGGACTACGTCTTGAGAACTCAAGAGTCAATCTAAGCAAATGATGAAATTATTATATTAAAAGAATCATAAAATAATTGTTGAAAAATAACTAATCGAAGAAGGGACAATTAAACGGGGAATTTTTTTTTTTTTAAAAAGAGGATGATCAGAATTATCTTCATAAGAGAAGAACTGGAGCGAGGCTCAACATCTTTTAAGATCATCAAACAAAACATACAACTTCGACTGCTTTCTCAAGACACACTTCTTGAGAACTATGAGCATCCTTCAACAACTACATGAAGGATGCTACATTGAGCAGTCATGTTGTATTTGGATGAGCATCTTTCTCATCAACAATATTGACTTCTTCTCTCTTTCCTTCAATATGATTTGCAGAAAAATCACTAGAACTAGTTGAAGGAGTTTTAATAAAAGGGAACAAGGAATACCCAACTAGCCGCTTTCCTTGTCTTTTTGATGCTCTTTTTGAGTCTGTTTATGCAGACCTTAAGTTCTGAGACTCGATTATTGACATGTATGAAGTCTGGAGCAGGCACGTTGGGACTGCAGCCTTCCTCAGCGAGAGAAGAGGAATTTAACCTTTCTTTCTTTTACCTATGCTTTTTTCTCTTTTCAGAGTTATGTAAGAAGTTAGTTATCCTTCTGCCATTCTTTCTTTTACAATGACATATATATTGCAAATTGTTATGGGATATGTTGTTTACGTCCGTGAACCTTGACTGTCCCATACTTATTGAAAAGTTAACTTTATTATATGTCGGTATGAAAATATTGATAAAAGATAAAATGAACTTTTGACTACAAAAGTTAAACCTTTTATGTTATTATGCAAATAATGATGGAAGAAAGGATGAAATTTTGTTTACAAAGATTAAGTCTATTATATGTCATTGTGCAAATAGCGATGAAAAATATAATAAATCTTTGATTATTCTGCAGTATTGGTCTTTCCATGATCCACATCTTTGTGTATATACTGTGTTGCTCCGTAAGTTCTCTTATGTTGAGCATGACCAATTGAATTGATCATTTTCCTTGTGGTTAATTCAATTGAGATTTTTGGATACAAATTCACATTCTTATGTGTTTGTTATGTCTAAAGAAATCTTTCTTTTCTTGTAAAAGTAAGGTCGCTCTTGTTGTTCTTTCAGGAATGACATATTATGGGGTAGAGTTCTTAAATGAACTTGTGCTTAATTGCCAAACCTTTGTGGGGAGTGTGGGTGTGGAATATTGTAGGAGTTGTCTTGTATCTTTATAAACTCCTTGATGAATACACTAAGTTTCGACAATATGAAATCATCGAAACAAGTTGGTATATTGTTCTCTTTTGGTCATGAAGTATCTCTATGAAAATTTCATAAGGATCCCACTTGTTTTCGTACCTTTGCCAATTTATATTGACAAAAAGAGGGAGAACTAATGTGTAGTTCACACTACAAATACATATGATTTACAGATCATTATGTAAGGGGGAGTGGTTTTCATTGTGATATAAAGTATTGACTAAGGGGGAGTGATACATATCACCATAGTATTTTTGTCAAAGTTGTGATACAATTGAACTTTGATGATGTGTAATGATACTATGACACTGTATAACAATGATTGAGAGCAATTGTTTTCTCATTGTTATTGCTATGGATCTTCAACAACTATGATGCTGAGTTGAACACATTTAGAATCATTGGAGTACTTGGAAGTGACGAATATTTCGAGTAATGTTGAAGAACCAAGGAAATCAAGCATTTGGATGAGAAGCTACAAAGTTTAATTATTTTGTAATCCATATGTATTGATAGTTTTGTCACTAAAATTGACAAAGGGGGAGATTGTTAGAGCATCGCTCGGTCGAACTCACAAGAGTTGCTATCTCAAGCTTGTTTGTTAATGTTAGTGATCAAAACTATAAGTCTTGATTTCTAGTCTACTTATAGTGATGTCTCGAACTAGGATAAATTGTGTAGTTGAGCATTAAACTTCACGGCGTTCATCAATTGAAGATGAAGAACTACTAAGGAGAGCTTGTGGAACTTCATCAACAAAAGGTATGTGGAGACTAAAACTCATATATCACTTGGAAAGTCTATTTCTACTCTATCTCCAATATTGAGACAAAAGTCGTATTACTATATAGTTTTCGGTTATGCACATTTGAGATTTCGAGTTGAGTTTAATTCGCTTACATATTTCTCGAAATATGTGTTGGTAAGCTTTCATTTCAACAAAGTTCATCTTATATTCTTGACGAAATCAAAAGATGATCATATGAAAATAGTCGAGTAACATATAACATGATTTGTGTGATACAATCGTTTGGTGTAGACTTGGAATGTTTCGTTATGATTATTTCAATAACTTGAAAATTGCTTTGATGCTAATATTGTGTGAAAACGGCTGTTGTAATCCTCTAAGAAAGTTTCAATGATTTAAATAGAGTTTACAACCATTGGATTATAAACATAATGTACATTCTTGCATGTATGTGATCCATGACCGGAACTAAAGTATGCATGCATACCTGTATGCATACATGAAGTTGTGAAATTCTATGTACCAAGTACACATACCGGTACGCATACTTGCGTAAGGTATAGGTCCGAGAATTTCTGCTGGGTTTTGTAAGTGTAGGAGCAGAATATCGCAGCAACCTTCACTCGCGAATTATTAACGATGCAACTTAATAATGTCGCAGAAGAAATATTAGAAACGACGGAACAAATGACATTAGCTTAAAGGTGTGATGATTCTGCGAAGAGTCAAGAAGACTTGCGAAGACTAACATTTGTAGACCTGCGAAATGTCGCAAGGTAAATCCGAAATTAAGGGAAATATTAGTTGTACATGAGCTGTTATCCACTATGTAATATCCTATATAAAGAGAAAGGCAGGAGAGAGAAAAGGAGGAGACACATTTTTGGAGAGGATACACATTTTTGTAAGAGAGAGAGAGATATTTTCTTTATCATCTTCTTCCCCAAATAATTAGATCTACAGCTCTACAAAATATATATTAATGGAGATTGTAAATGTAATACTAATGTAACCTCAACAATCATAGTGAAAAACCCTACCCCGTGGATGTAGATCACATTGATCGAACCACGTAAATTCTTGTGTCTCCATTTATAATTTTAGGATTTTTATCTCTATTTTCATATCAAATAAGTTTAGATCTAGAAATTATTATCAAGATATGATAAGCGGTGTGTTGTGGGATTTCCTGCAACTACATTTGGCGCTAGAAACAGGGAGGAGTAAAGGATTTATCCTTCCTGAAATTTGTTGGTTCAAGAAGTTTCCATGAAGATTAATTATTGTTCATATTTTTCTAGATCTACAAAGTTTAAGTTCAAAATGGAAATTTCATGGAAGAAATCACACTTTCAGGGAGTAAACATCATCAACAATTCAAAGATGTGAAAAGAATAAGAGAAAAAAAAATAGTTTCCGTGGTGAAATTCACGGAAGAAAACCAAGGTTTCAATGGAAGATTTCCATGTTCAGGAGAAAAAGCAAGAGGCAAATTGCTGAAGGAAATAAAGGAAGAATGAAGATAAGGATAAGAACAAAACGCTGTGATTTCTATCACAAATAGAAATTCGCACAGATGGTTTGAGTTGGAGCGAATAAGCAAGAGGTCACGGGTTCGAATTCGCAGAGACACATATTTTTTATTTTTCAGTGGCGAAGAAGAGAATAAAGAAAAAAGTTATGGGTTAATTTCGCAGAGTGGTTCTTGAACAGTTGGTCCAGCGAGCAGTATGTGAGTTTGAGGTCGCAAGTTCGAATTCGCCTGCGAGCATATTTTTCATCTTTTTACAGAGGGCGAAAAAATGAATAATTTCGCAATATTGTTTCATTATTTCGCAAACAAGAGGTAGCACAGTTGGTCATCTGCGAAGTTAATGAGTTCATGGTCGCGTGTTCAAATCCCAACGAACGTGTATTTTTCGCATGGATATTTCGCAAGGGTATTTCGCACAGAAGAAAGTAAGTTATTATTTCGCAGAGATAATTCGCAAAGAGAAGCCAGCAAAGTTGGTCAGATGTAAAGACAAAGAGCTTGAGGTCGCGGGTTCAATTCCCACCTCCCGCGAATTTTCGCATCTTTTTTGGACTACCAGAGAAAGACAAGTTTTAACAAGTGTGCGATAATTTCGCACAAGAGAACTAGCACAGTTGGCCAGGAGGCGTTAATGCGAGCAGCAGGTCGCATGATCAATTCTTGCTTCGCGCGGATTTTGATTATTTCGCAAAGAAGAAAGTTGATGACTATCTCGCAAATTAATTTCGCAAGAGAGGGTTAGAACAGTTGGTATGGTGCGAGAATATGCAAGAGGCAGGTCAAGGGTTCAATTCTTTTTGCTGCGAGATAATTATATTTTGTGCGACGTTTATACATTTCAAGGATGCTAGCTTCGCAAGCAAATCATATACTTCGCAAGAGACAACAACAACAACAAACCACAAAAGTTAAGTACCACTTTCCTTGAACATTTTACTTCTACAGAAAATAAAAGATTTTTGATTTGATTTACAAAAAAAAAAAAAAAAACGATTGAATCGCAAGATTACAAATATTACTAAGATTTCAAGATTATAAAGACTTCAAAATTATGAAGATTTCTAGATTTCAAAAAAAAAAAAAAAAAAAAAAAAAAATCCAATTTATATATTTATCTAGAATATTTCTGTTATAGAAAATAAAAGATTTTTTATTTAAATCACAAAACGCGATACGATCGCAGAATTATAAAGATTTCACAACTACAAAGATTTCAGAATTATAATGTATTAGAATTTCTCTTGAATATTTACTTTGTTTCAAATGATATGATATTATGAGAATGAATGAAAGAAATGACAGAAATGAAAGAATGAGTGAAAGAAGTGACAGAAATGAAGGAATGAATGAAATGATGAAAGAATGAAGACATGCGAAAATTTCGCATAGAAAATGACAAGAGATTATCAAAGATCAGCGAAATTACAAAAGAGCTTATATGCAGAAGAATCAACAAAATAACCAGATAGAGGCTAACCTACTATGGCAAAATCAAAATTTCACAAGAGGAAAATGTACCTAAAGTGCGTCATAGTAGGGGGTACCTATTACACAAGAAGAAGAATTAACAAAATAATAAGAATGTGACGAACCTTTATGGCGTACACCCTAGTTCGCGAATGATATTTCGCAAGAGGCAAATGTAAGACCTAAAGTGCGTCATATAAGGGGGTATCTCTTATATGACGCAAGAATGAAATGTAGGAGCAGAATATCGCAGCAACCTTCACTCGCGAATTATTAACGACGCAACTTAATAATGTCGCAGAAGAAATATTAGAAACGACGCAACAAATGACATTAGCTTAAATATGAGAAAGGTGTGACGATTCTGCGAAGAGTCAAGAAGACTTGCGAAGACTAACATTTGTAGACCTGCGAAATGTCGCAAGGTAAATCCGAAATTAAGGGAAATATTAGTTGTACATGAGCTGTCATCCACTATGTAATATCCTATATAAAGAGAAAGGCAGGAGAGAGAAAAGGAGGAGACACATTTTTGGAGAGGATACACATTTTTGTAAGAGAGAGAGAGATATTTTCTTTATCATCTTCTTCCCCAAATAATTAGATCTAGAGCTCTACAAAATATATATTAATGGAGATTGTAAATGTAATATTAATGTAACCTCAACAATCATAGTGAAAAGAACCAGTGGATGTAGATCACATTGATCGAACCACGTAAATTCTTGTGTCTCCATTTATAATTTTAGGATTTTTATCTCTATTTTCATATCAAATAAGTTTAGATCTAGAAATTATTATCAAGATATGATAAGGGGTGTGTTGTGGGATTTCCTGCAACTACATTTGGCGCTAGAAACAGGGAGGAGTAAAGGATTTATCCTTCCTGAAATTTGTTGGTTCAAGAAGTTTCCATGAAGATTAATTATTGTTCATATTTTTCTAGATCTACAAAGTTTAAGTTCAAAAATGGAAATTTCATGGAAGAAATCACACTTTGGGGAGTAAACATCATCAACAATTCAAAGATATTAAATAGTTTTGTTGTGGTGAAATTCACGGAAGAAAACCAAGGTTTCAATGGAAGATTTCCATGTTCAGGAGAAAAAGCAAGAGGCAAATTGCTGAAGGAAATAAAGGGAGAACGAAGATAAGGATAAGAATAAAACGCTGTGATTTCTATCACAAAAGAAGTCGCACAGATGGTTTGAGTTGGAGCGAATAAGCAAGAGGTCACGGGTTCGAATTCGCAGAGACACATATTTTTTATTATTCAGTGGCGAATAAGAGAATAAAGAAAAAAGTTATGGGTTAATTTCGCAGAGTGGTTCTTGAACAGTTGGTCCAGCGAGCAGTATGTGAGTTTGAGGTCGCAAGTTCGAATTCGCCTGCGAGCATATTTTTCATATTTTTACAGAGGGCGAAAAAATGAATAATTTCGCAATATTGTTTCATTATTTCGCAAACAAGAGGTAGCACAGTTGGTCATCTGCGAAGTTAATGAGTTCATGGTCGCGTGTTTAAATCCCAACGAACGTGTATTTTTCGCATGGATATTTCGCAAGGGTATTTCACACAGAAGAAAGTAGGTTATTATTTCGCAGAGATAATTCTCAAAGAGAAGCCAGCAAAGTTGGTCAGAGGTAAAGACAAAGAGCTTGAGGTTGCGGGTTCAATTCCCACCTCCCGCGAATTTTCGCATCTTTTTTGGACTACCAGAGAAAGACAAGTTTTAACAAGTGTGCGATAATTTCGCACAAGAGAAATAACACAGTTGGTCAGGAGGCAATATTGCGAGCAGCAGGTTGCAGGATCAATTCTTGCTTCGCACGGATTTTGATTATTTCGCAAAGAAGAAAGTTGATGACTATCTCGCAAATTAATTTCGCAAGAGAGGGTTAGAACAGTTGGTATGGTGCGAGAATATGCAAGAGGCAGGTCAAGGGTTCAAATCTCATTTCTCACACTTCTTTTTGCTGCGAGATAATTATATTTTGTGCGACGTTTATACATTTCAAGGATGCTAGCTTCGCAAGCAAATCATATACTTCGCAAGAGACAACAACAACAACAAACCACAAAAGTTAAGTACCACTTTCCTTGAACATTTTACTTTTACAGAAAATAAAAGATTTTTGATTTGATTTACAAAAAAAAAAAAAAAAAAGCGATTCAATCGCAAGATTACAAATATTACTAAGATTTCAAGATTATAAAGACTTCAAAATTACGAAGATTTCTAGATTTCAAAAAAAAAAAAAAAAAAAAAAAAAATCCAATTTATATATTTATCTAGAATATTTCTGTTATAAAAAATAAAAGATTTTTGATTTGAATCACAAAACGCGATACGATCGCAGAATTATAAAGATTTCACAACTACAAAGATTTCAGAATTATAATGTATTAGAATTTCTCTTGAATATTTACTTTGCTTCAAATGATATGATATTATGAGAATGAATGAAAGAAATGACAGAAATGAAAGATTGAGTGCAAGAAGTGACAGAAATGAAGGAATGCATGAAATGATGAAAGAATGAAGACATGCGAAAATTTCTCATAGAAAATGACAAGAGATTATCAAAGATCAGCGAAATTACAAAAGAGCTTATATGCAAAAGAATCAACAAAATAACCAGATAGAGGCGAACCTACTATGGCAAAATCAAAACTTCGCAAGAGGAAAATGTACCTAAAGTGCGTCATAGTAGGGGGTACCTATTACACATGAAGAAGAATTAACAAAATAATAAGAATGGGACGAACCTTTATGGCGTACACCCTAGCTCGCGAATGATATTTCGCAAGAGGCAAATGTAAGACCTAAAGTGCGTCATATAAGGGGGTATCTCTTGACAAGGCTCAGGGAAAAGGTTACACCGCCCCTGGAACTTGAGTCATGGAGATTTGGGGTCAATAAAGCCCATCCAGGAGAGGTACCTTGGATTTCCAACTATATATGGTTATACCTTGGTTGGACGACCGAGGGTCTCTTCTAAGGAGTCAGCGTATGCTCAAGGCGCCGAGGTACACGGTTGAGCCAAGAGTGCATGGGGCATTTGAAGTGTCTCGGCCATTCTTGGCAAGTCTTGGCACATGCTGCACTCGGCCCGAAGAAAACTCCACTTAGGGTGAAGTCTCGTAACCATAAGCCCTATAGGTATAAGGGATAAAAGGCTGCGAAAACAACTGGTTGTTGTTAAGACCGGATGGGAGGAGCTAGTCTTGTATGGCCGATGTACGCCTCCTTGAAGGGGCAACCGAGGGAGATGATAAGGGCGGCACCCTCCATTAGGGAGCTGATAAGTGTCTTAAGACGCAAATGTCATGAGGCTCTATTTTCGCAAGAAAATTTAGGCTTGTCATATTTGTGCGATGATCCTGAAGAGGCAATAATACTAACGCGAGGGTAAGACGTGATCAATGGGTCTTTACATGAAAGTGTAAAGACGTCCTGCAATTTCGTCGCAAGACGGCAATGTCATGGGGCTTTATTTTCGCAAGAAAATTTAGGCCTGTCATATTGTCGCAAGAAAAATATCCTGCAGAGTCAATAATACTAAAGAAATGATAAGACAAGATCAATGGGTCATTACATGAAAGTGTAAAGACGTCATGCGATTTTGTCGCAAGACGGCAATGTCATGGGACTTTATGTTCGCAAGAATATTTAGGCCTGTCATATTGTCGCAACAATGAGAGGTGGCAAAATAAGACCTTTAACTAGGAAGGCAAAATAAGACCACACAAGAGAAATGATAAGGCAAGATCAATGGGTCATTACATGAAAATGTAAAGACGTCCTGCGATCTTGTCGCAATGACAAATTCAGCAGAAACATCTGCGAGATTATGCTTAATCTTCCATTTGAATACAAATAACAGAGGAATAAGCAGTGGAGACAAAAAAGCAAGAGAAATGAAGCACAAGCAAAAGAACATGGGAGGAACAATAAATACGCAAAGAGTAATGCATATACTAGAGACAAAATCAGAGAAATGAAGAATGGAAGCAATTTAAAGCTACATCAATTTTAAAGCGGAAAAATGAGCTAAGTAACACAAACATTAGCTATACATTGCAATAGATAAGCATCCTAATCATATAAGCATCACATTTGCATCATGAAAGCATCGCATACGCATTTCATGGCATAAACATCGCATATACATTTCATAACATAATCATTACATAAGCATTAGATTCACAAGTATTTTATAAAATTTTACAGAATAATATCGCAAAATTATTCAGAATTTCGTAGAATTCTTCAGAATTTCGCAGGATTATTCATAATTTCGCAAGATGTGATTATTTCACAAGATGTGATTATTTCGCTCAATTATTTCACACAATTATAAGCAGCTTGAAGAGATTATACTATCGCATGAGCACAAAACATGAGACAGAGGCAAAATAAGAATGCAAAAACAATTCGCTCAATCAACACTTTCTCAAGGATTCTACCCTCATAGAAAAGAACGAGAGGCAACTATGGATAACCAAGAAAACATTTTATGTTTTATGTTCTTCATCTTCTCGGCAAGAATCATTTCCAAAGTGGATGTTTACTAATGAATAGCAAGAATCCTCATCAAAAATGGAATAATAACTTCGCATGAATGGAGGCAATACTTCTTATTCGCAATCAAGGAAGGATACTTCTTATACTTCTCAAAGGATACTTCATACTTCTTATATATTTCGAGGATTGAGTACTTCTTATACTTCTTCAAGGATACTTCATACTTCGCAAACTTCAAGGATACTTCATACTTCGTATACTTCGGGATGATACTTCTAATTACTTCTCAAAGCTTCGGAACTTCGCAAAAGAATAGAGGCAAGTACGTACTTTTCAAGTCCAGTATTCTTTCGCTCGTTCCTTCATCATCAAAGATCAAAGACTACTCCAACAACACATATCTCAATCCAACAACTACAACAACTGATTTTTTCCTGAAGATCGCTCTTCAAGCAATATTCAAGAAAAAAGAGGCAAGATGTAGGAGCAGAATATCGCAGCAACCTTCACTCGCGAATTATTAACGACGCAACTTAATAATGTCGTAGAAGAAATATTAGAAACGACGCAATAAATGACATTAGCTTAAAGGTGTGACGATTCTGCGAAGAGTCAAGAAGACTTGCGAAGACTAACATTTGTAGACCTGCGAAATGTCGCAAGGTAAATCCGAAATTAAGGGAAATATTAGTTGTACATGAGTTTGTCATCCACTATGTAATATCCTATATAAAGAGAAAGGCGAGAGAGAAAAGGAGGAGACACATTTTTGGAGAGGATACACATTTTTGTAAGAGAGAGAGAGATATTTTCTTTATCATCTTCTTCCCCAAATAATTAGATCTAGAGCTCTACAAAATATCCATTAATGGAGATTGTAAATGTAATACTAATGTAACCTCAACAATCATAGTGAAAAACCCTACCCGTGGATGTAGATCACATTGATCGAACCACGTAAATTCTTGTGTCTCCATTTATAATTTTAGGATTTTTATCTCTATTTTCATATCAAATAAGTTTAGATCTAGAAATTATTATCAAGATATGATAAGGGGTGTGTTGTGGGATTTCCTGCAACTACAGTAAGCATACCCATTCGCATACTAGCGAACACAAACTCAGACCAGCAACTTAGGTATGCGTACCCGTATGCATACTTGAGTGGTTAAAGTTCAAAAATCGGTTTGTTCATGTACTAATACATTTATATGTTAAGGAATGCATTCTTTGCAAACCGTGGCTATAATGTTCATGAATTGATTCGAGTGAATCAAACCGATTTTGCTTCAATTGTGTTCTTGTATACTTCTATGAGAATATCGCAATTGAAAAACTCTTTAACTAATTTCATTTAAGTCATTCGAACTAGTTTAGGTTAAGATGAATAAGGTTGATATGGGAGTGTTCATATAGCTAACCTCGGTTAACTACCATTGAGCCAACATGGTGTACACTTTAGGTACGGTTACATAAACCTAAATGAGGGTACATTTCATTTGTGTATAACAAGCTAAGTTCGATCTAACGGTTGAAAGATATTAGCTTGAATCTAATCGGGTTTTCATCTAACGGTGAATATTGAATGCTTTGTTACCTTGCAAACCCTGATTTGAAAACTATATAAAGGAGAACTCTAGCAACTGGGAAACCTAATCCCCACACCTCCTGTGTGATACTAGTTGTATAAGCTAGAGTCGATTCTCCTTTAACCTTAGGTTTTTCACGAAACCCTGTAGGTTAACGACTTAAAAAATTCATTGGGATTGTTAAGCCAAACCCAATTATTTTCTCTGTAGTTGCATGTTATGATCTTGCTGTTTCTATAGTATTGAGTATTATCTTCTCTAAGATTTTCTCGAGATTTATTCCCCGATTAGCAAGATAAAAAGAAGCCACAAACATCTTCGTCTCATTGTTTGTGATTCCACAATATCTTGTTTCGCTACCGTACGATTAAGATTATTGTGAGGTGATTGATATCTCTAGGCTGTTCTCCGGGAATATAAGTCAGGTATATCAATTGGTTCCTGTTCACCTTAATTTATCAAAAGACAGAACAAAACTTATAGGTATTTATGTGGGAGACAGATTTATCTATTCCAATAGACTTTTCTGTGTGAGACAGATTTGTTTATCAAGTCTTCGACTTTGGGTCGTAGCAACTCTTGGTTGTGGGTGAGATCATATATGATAATCAAGTCCGTTGTATCCTGCTGGGATCAGAGACGTAAGGAGCACAACTGTACCTTGAATCAGTGTGAGATTAATTAGGGTTCAAGTATAGTCCAGTCCGAAGTTCATTGGTAGTAGGCTAGTGTTTGTAGCGGCTTAATACATTGTGGTGTTCAAATCTGGACTAGGTCTCGGGGTTTATCTGCATTTGCTGTTTTCCTCGTTAACAAAATTCTGGTGTATGTGTTATTTCTTTTCCGCATTATATTTTGTTATATAATTGAAATATCACAGGTTCTGCGTTGTATCAATCAATTGGTAAATCCAACCTTTGGTTGTTGATTGAAATTGATTGATCCTTGAACATTGGTATTTGGTACCATTCAAGTTACTTCTCTTATATTCAATCGGGATCGCAAATTTTTAATTGTTGATTGCAGATTGAATTGAGAGATAGAGATATAAACTATACGATATACTTTTATCTAGATTAAATCATTTGTTTAGTTGATTCTCTTGAAAGTAAATTTGAGTTTGTCTATTCATATTTCCAAAACGAAATATCGGGTGTGGTTGTTGTACCACATATAATCGGACTTGGCTTCACGAATCCCTAAAGCGATGTCTTTTAGTCATAAGCTTAATTATGTTTCTCATAGAAAACCTAGGTTCATATAGGACAACCCTAGCTGTCAACTAGGACACGAAATGTCAGATATTGAATTTCCTAGTCGAAAGAGCACAAATATCTTTATTTATAGTTTTTCAAGACTAAGGGTTGCTTAGAGTTCAAGATAAGATAACTTGAAAATCAAGCAAACATTTTTGGTCTTGAAAATACAAAAGAAAAATATACACAGTGGTCCGGTTGTGGAACCATGTATAATGATTGTTCTGATTGGAAAATATACCATGTGAAAATAAGCAATTTGATGTTCGTTTAAACACATTATTAAGTAATCAATGAAGTCTTAGAAGTGTTTAAGAGAGTCATAGCAATGCTAAAAATATTTGAAAAAAAAAGTATTTACGCATCTGCTAAATCATAATGGGAGTGTTGGTGAAACTGTTCGTGAACCGTAAGGCTATTGTTCACGAGTCAGGCTGCCACGGTTCGTGAACCGGGTTCTCCAAGCCTACTTCGCTCAAGAACTCAGATGTACATTGTTCGCGAACTGGGTTCTCCAACCGTACTCGGTTTGTGAACTCAGATGGCCACAGATCGTGAACTGGGTTCGCCAACCTTAAGCCTTTTACACCGACACAAAAAATTCAGATCACCACGACTCGTGAACCATTCCCAACTAAACTTGCGGTTTGCGAACTGGTTCGCCAACCTTCCTTGTATTTTTGAAACTCAAATATCTATGGTTTGCAAACTGGTTTGCCAACGTACCCTGAGCAAAAATAATAAAAGTTCTGAATTTCTCTCTTATGATGTTTGAAACATTCCCAAATGATAAAATCAATTGTATAAGCGGTTTTCAGTTGATCCACAAATTAATTCTCAAACAATAAATTGTTTCGAACTAATTTGTTAAGGACCTTTGAACAACCAATGCTTGAATGATATTTCAAGACTTTAACAAGATAAGCTTCACTCTAAATTTCTTCTTTGCAATCAATCTACTGGAAGTCATACGACATAGTTTCATAAGATATAATGGTAAGATAGTGAGTAAAATAGAACTGTTCAGTATTCACTTACCTGGATGATGAAGTTCGACAAATGTCTTCGTCGATCTTCAGTCATTGAGGGTGATGTCTGATACTCAACTACTAAATTCTAACCTAGACCGATGAAGACGGAGATCAACTAACATTGACAACAAGCTTGAGATAGCAAAACTTGTGGGTTCAACCGAGCATTGCTCTAACAATCTCCCCTTTATCAATTTTAGAGAAAAAAAGCTATTCAATACTTTTGAATAAATAAACTTTTCAGCTCAAAATCCACTATGCTTGATTTTCTTGGTTCATCAACAAACATCTTGAATTCTTCGTACTTCAAGTTATTCTATGGTAATACAGGTGTTCATTCAGCACTTTTGTTGTTGAAGTCAGTATCATTAAAACCTTATGAGAACACTCACAAAGAGATTTATTAGAATGTCAAATCACTCTACTCATTGGTTTCTATACATATACATAATACTAATACATTCCTCAAAGTTTAATTAATTTGTAACTTTGAAGCAATACTATGGCGATATGTTCACCCCTTAGTCAATACTTACATCTTTTACAAAATAGGTAAAAACCTAGAGATAATAATCCACTCCCCTTACATAATGCTCCAGAAAATCCATATGCTCTAGTAAGATACTACATAATGATTCTCCCAATTGTCAACAAAATTTGCAAAGGCGAAAAACAGAGATCACAATTAAGAAAAAAAGTTTCAATACTAGAGAACACATACCAACTTTTAGTTTAGACGATTTCGACGATTTCACTAAGAAACTTAGCGATTTCATCAAGGATACATATAGGTACAAGCATCTCCTGCAATTCCACATCCACTCTCCCCACAAAAATATTACATTTAAGCACAAGTTCAAAATAACTCTCCCCTATTTGATGTCATTCCCGAAAGAACAACATGAGCGACCTTGAATATAATCACAAGAGAAGGATTTCCTTGGTTATTAAAAAATTTACTCGCCAGTTACGAACAAAGTAGATTTGTATCCCAATATTTTTCTCTTTTCTTGCTAGTTACATACAAAGAAGTTAAAAATAGTGATCTTAATGTTAGAGGCACTAAGATATAAGATTTTCATGAGAAAAATAATCATCGACAAAAATTATTCTCTACGCCGATTCTGAACAAGAGAACAACTAATGCAATACGACTCACATACTTATCCCCTAGCGGTTATGCAATCAAGGAAGTAAGTATATTCTTAGATAATATCTTACGGAATCCTATAATGGTATATTCACAAAAAGTGTAATCGTAGAGAGATCAATACTGCCATTATCAAAATAGTTTACCTTTCTATTGCAAGAGTTAAGAGCTTAACTTATGAGAAAATATGAGATATAAGTTCTAATCACCAGATATGATAGCAAAGAACAAATCTCAAAAGATAAGCTTTACCTTTAATAAACACTAGACAGAAGACCACCAAACTTCATTGAAAATGAGAGGGTAACTAGTACACCACCATCTTTTTCGTTCGGGAACCTATGCAAACAATCCTAGTACAATCTATACGTTCGGTTACAAGACTGTTTTGAGATTATTTTAACAAGGTGAACCTAGTATATAACTGAACCATTCACAAACCGAATTCCAACAAGAACAAGTCTTGTAATTTATATTTCAAGATACGAATTCAATAAGAACGAGTCTTGTAGGTTCTCTGCAGTTGAGTTAATACTATCTAGGTTTAGATACGTACCACCTGTGATATTTCAGTTGTAAAGATAAAACAATATAATGTGGATAGAAATAACATAGACACCAGAGATTTTTGTTAACTAAGAAAACTACAATTTTGTATAAAAACCCCGGGACCTAGTCCAGATTGAACATACACTGATTATAAGTTGTTACACATATACCTACTACCAATTCGGACTAAATATAATACTTGCTTCAGTTGTATTCGCGCACCTATAGAACTCCCAGTAGAATACCAATTCTCTTTAGGAATTCCTCTTGTAAATCTTCTAGCAGAACCCTAATTCTCTTTAGAAGATACTCTTGAAAATTCTCCAGCAAAATGTTAATTATCTTTAGAAGATACTCCTCAACAATTAGGGTTTACTGTTCCGTAACCTAATTGTTTCCTCCACACAAGATCCTAGAAAAATCTAGTGATATCTTGATCTATCAATCCAGGGTTTATGAAAAACGCCTAGGAACATGTTCTGTATTTACCAAAGAAGATAGATACCCTGTGGTTTACGATCCCCAAGTAAAATCTTATGAAATCGCACTCTTGTTCGTGAAGAACAA
This sequence comes from Papaver armeniacum, assembly GCA_023531295.1. Lineage (NCBI taxonomy): Eukaryota > Viridiplantae > Streptophyta > Magnoliopsida > Ranunculales > Papaveraceae > Papaver > Papaver armeniacum. The sequence goes on from JAJJWW010012495.1 coordinate 44,805, forward strand.
AGATACGGAAAAAAATAACCTTATGAAACACACACACAATTTTTCAAGGGATAGGTTGTGCGGTTACATGAAACCCCTATTTATAGTGAATGGTCACGACTATGTTGCTTGGAAACAACGCTATCTTGACTAGGAAAGGAAACACCCAATATTTGAACAAAATAGACTTTTAGTCACGTATTCACGATTTTAGTTCGTGTACAATTTTCTAATCATGAAATCAACCTTAGCCACACTTATAAGTGTTGCTTTAATAAATCATTTATAACGTCTTCGTTATAACTCGGAATTGAGTGACTCTTGGCTCGTTGCATATTCTCATTCACTATAACATGAGAACCTTTTTAGTAATAAAGGTCATTCTCACAAAAGTCATGGGTTCAAATATCCTCGAGTGTATATATAAATGTATATTTACTATCATAGGAATTGTTCCATATAGTGAGCACTTGTTTCGAGAGATAGAGAATCAAGTGTTTATTACTAACCTTTAATGAATTCCTCCAATATGTATTCATGTAGTCCTCAATATCCATTCTTCAATGATAGTTTTGATTTCATACTCTAATAGTATGAAATTTTTTGGCTGTAAGCTCTTTGCAACCAGTAGTCCTTGTAGTACCGCTTCATATTTTTCATTATTATTTGTTGGGCTAAAAGACAATGCATATGAGAATTCGATGAAGCTGTTTTTTGGTGTCACTATGACTACTCCATCTACACCTCATTTTCTGTTTGATACACCATCAACAAAAAATTTCCACACTCCAGGTGTGTCGAGTGACGAGTCTTCATAATCTGTCACATTCTCGATTCTTCCTCCACTTCAGGCTGATCTTCACTGAACATTTAACCAAAATATGTATCCTCAACTAAGAAGTCATCTAAGAAGTCATCTTTATGGCTTTCCTATTTTTGTATCCGATCTTGAACTATTTCCAGGTGGACTCCCCACTTTTCAACCTTTCTGGTTTTTGTTTCTTTAGGGAAAACGTTTTCGATTGGGTACTCTGTGATCACTATTGTCTTCCAACTCAAGAAGTATGGATTTAGCTTTATCGATGAGAAATAAATAGCGAATATCACCTTTTCCAATTGTGAGTATGTTGACTCTGGTGCTGTTGGTGAATTCTTTGAGGAAGTAGACTGGCTTCTCTTTATTATCTTCTACTGCGATTAGTACTCGCGCTTCTTTGCACTTTGAGTGGTTGCAATGTAGAGTTAGAGCTCTACACTATGATTGGGCTTGATAGGATAAGTGGAGAGGACAAATAATCTTTAATGTTATCAACGACTACCTGACATTGATAAGCACATATATGCTACATTTTATACCCATATTTATATAAGATAGGACTCGATATTTTGACTAACCCGTCTATTTTAGTGCTTTTTATAGAAAGTACGAGAAAGTACGATCATTGTAAGAGAAACTGGCTAAACAAGAAAATAAATGGCGTTTGCGACTACAACAACCAAAGCTACTTCTAGCTGCACCAAAAGGAGACCTTAGTTCGATAATGAAGTAAAGGGCATACTATGGGGCTGTGGTTTGAGATGGGTGTTTACTGTGAACCGGGTCTGGATTTAATCGGGACTGTAAAACTAAAGGCATGCACATTAATGAAGATGCTCCATGGAACTGGAACGGTGGTTGTATGGGCAGTCATCGAGATGCAAATGGAGAACCAAATAAATGGGTTTGAGTGATTCTACAACAACAAACAATGGAATTGAATGGATGTTGTCGTGGGTGGTCTTGTGCCGAGAACTGGTGGATTGCTGCTCAACGGATGCGAGCCTGATGCTTGATAAATATTGCAATGAAATAAAACCGGTGAAACTGGTGTTGGCTCGAGTGCTAAGGACTTAATAGTGAGTTCTGGGTAAATCAGTGTTGGTGGTGATTGATACTACAGGTTGGAGGAATTTTGTGTCGACAAAGGGCAGAAGTACTTCGTGGCTCTCTAATTGTTTGTGAAAGGAAATGATTGGCGTGGTTTAGCCGGACAGCGGTGATGAAGTTCAGTATCTTTGGACAGAGGTATGACGGAGGAGAATCGATATAGTGTTGCGATCAATGGAGAGTTGTTAGCCTGGACGTCTAGTTCATGGGTTAATTACAATGAAGCAAAGTGAACAGGTGCGAAGAATTGTGTTGGTTGTTGTGAATGGTTGAACATCTGCCGGAGGGTGAAGAATTGAGACTGGAGCTGTTTGGAAGCAACTGGTTGACCTTGTGCAGCCAGGGATGACGAGATTTCGAATGAAGACGATGGAAGCGGTTAAAATTGTGTTTGTATTGATCTTCTCAATGGTAGTTAGTTGTGTTTCGATGCAGCTGGTGTTTGTTGCTGCGATTGATTATTTGGAAGGTGGGTGTTGGTTTTCTAAAGCAATTAGGAAAGAACTAGTGTTGCTGGTGATATTCGCGGTTTGATTGATTAAAGGTTATATTTGAACTGGATTCAAGACAAGGATTAGCAGGAACAACAAGGAGAAAATGGTGCGAGTTTGAAATGGTTTTGAGCTCGGAGTTCTGGAGATCTATTGAGGCGACTGATATGGGGTTGAAGTAATGAATGGCGGGGAAGAATAAGAAGTGATGATTGGAAGTGTTGTTGTAGGATGTAGCGATATGGTCAGAGAATAGTAAATTGGCCTGAGCCGGTGGGTGCCAACTGCCAAGTTTTGGACGGACATAATAGGCAAGTTTGTGCTGTGGTTAGGATTTGACTAGAGCCGGGACTTATAAATGCATGGGTATTGGACTGGGCCTAGAAAATTCTGCTAGGTTTAAGACATACTACTCACAGCATCTACTTATAGAGATGGGAAAATTAGGCTAAGGCCCGATCCATGGATAACCCATAATATGAGACCCTTAATTAAAAAAAGTTTAAATCTAGGCCCCGAGTTATTAAAAGACATTCATGCCCTTTTATATATTGTCAAGCCCCGAATTAAATAAAATTTAAATTTAAGCCCAAAATTATTAAATCTAGGCCCAAAATTATTAAAGTACAGTGTGAATGTGTAAACAGAAGTTACACATGCATATGGCATGTGTATCCAGAAGTTACACATGCATATGGCATGTGTATCCAGAAGTTACACATCCTTATGCCATGTGTAATGCAAAGTTACACATCAAAAAAATAGACATCAAAAAGAACGCATATAAAAATACATGTATTACTTTAATATTCATTTACAATAATTTCTTAGCATGTGTAACTAGAAGTTACGCACGCTTCTGTCTAGTGTAATTGAGAGTTACATATGCAGCTATCTAGTGTAATTGAGATTTACACATGCATATGACTTGTGTATTTAGCATCAACTCCAATTCCAAGTAGAGACCAATACCACAAATAATCAATTAGCTTTTATGAAGTTATCGGAAACCCGAAATATAACAACAAGAAATCAGTCTTTATAAGATTAAATGATCAACATATTCAAATTTCACATAAATCTGACTAGTTTAACTAACAGTTAGACATACGTTAACTGACTAGTGTAACTTTACACATTCATATTGGAATTCAATAAATTAAGGCAAGAACATAAGCATGATTACCAAGTGTTATAATGTTTAACCACTGATTTCTGCGGTAAAGCTACGAGTAAAAGGTTCACCATTTTCGGGAAAACGAAGAATAAGAAACAAAATATGGATTAAGGCATGTTGGACTAACCTTGCAGTAGTATCAAGCGCAATTTTCATTCGCAGGTGCCACGTGAGAGACGATCCATGAGAAGGTCCTGTAATGTCAATCAAAATAGTGTCAACCTCTACAGGTTTCTGTAATGTTCGACGTAAAATGTACTTACTAGTGTAACTTTTGGTTACACATGCATATTACTAGTGTAACTTTCGGCTATACATGCATTGTGTAACTGAAAGTTACACATGTATCAGACTAGAGTAACTAATGGTACGCACATTCCATTATGGGCTTGGTAGAATAGCTAACACCTATGTACATGAAGAAAAATACAAGCAAAATGTAATGGCCAATTTATCTTCTGAAATGCTTAACAACATTATATGGTAGTAGCACCGAATGAAAGCAAGATTAAAGATACCGATGAACTGACATTCAATGCTATTTTCATCTATAGTTTATATGGAAAACATTTGAAAGTAATTACAGGAAAATTTACCTGAAGCAAATGATGGTTGCGGTAAAATGAAAGAACTGAAAAGGCTGAAAAGCTCATTACTCCGTCTGAAGAACATGACCATTTAGACCCACAAAATGGAATCTTAAGAATTCATTATCGAGAGGCATAATCAATCAGTGAGCAACCATGAACTTACATATAAAATAAGAAATGCGGGAAAAATACTAGATGACAACTTCAGAAACTAGTAGTTACATATCTAACTAACTAGTAATTCAATTAGAACGTGTATCTATAAGTTACACATCTAATTAGCATCGATGAAAGTAATAGCTACACATCCATTTAGCTTGTGTATCTAGAAGTTACACATCTAATTAGCATGTGTAACTAATAGTTACACATCCAAAAAAAGGTCAAATAACTTACAAAAAATCGTAGCCAACTTTGATCAAACTCGGGAAGTCCCGACTTCTAGAGCTAAAAGGCCATGGGTATCATATACCTGGAACCATAAGAAACATGGTGTGAAATTAGGGAATCATACACATTTTGGAAAAGGTTGTATAACTAAGAAATTTGCTCTTTGAAACAAGTATTGTTGATTATTGATGGTTTTAAATCATGATAAATTTATGATGCGGGGGTATAAGAAATGTCACTTGGTGCATGAGAACATAATCTAGAAGCTAAAAGATTAAACTGGAATTGTCGCAAGAATTTCAACTCTTTAGAGTAAGGGACGTACCTTAATCGTGAGCTCATTGATAATCCTTTGAACTGTCAAATCTTGGCTGTGAGTTCATTGTTCAACTTCAAAAGCCATTGCATAATACCACGCGTACACATCCATTGAGCTATGTCTATAGCAGCACAAGACCTATGCAAACCATTGGTGTCTCCACTGTTTTCTCGGTTAACGGCACCACTTGACTTCTTCCCATTCTGTTTACTCGGATAGTCACTGACCTTCACTGGACAGTCAATAAGCACATCAATTGCAGAAACAAAACGCAAAGTAAGCAGATCTATATTATTTACCTTTTGAAATGTAGAGCTTCGGAACAAAATCATCTAAAGAAGTGTAATCAGCAGATACACATACTTAAATGCATATATGGCATGTTATTTGTTGTTTCATTAATATGTATGATTAGTTTGAAACTCATTAAGTTACTCATAAGTCATATTCATGTGTAAGTAATAGTTACACATGATATATGCATGTGTAGTTTCCAGTTACACTAGGCAGATGCATGTGTAACTAGGAGTTATACATGCATTTCACTTATGTAATTTGGAGTTACACATGCACATACAAATGTGTAACTAGGAGTTACAAATACATATTATGCCAGGGAACTAACAATTTAACATCTTATCACTATCCTAATGTAATGTAATGGTTTCTTTCGATTCGCGAATCGTCTTAACGTTCGTTGCAGTTGAAATAAGATCTTACTACATACAAATTAAAAGGATACTTCATCCTTATATGTAGCCAGTATAAAACACCATCATGGAATATAAAATGAGACCAAGCATGTAAAGAGAATCCATCGAAAAGAATAACAATAACACCTAGTTTTTCCAATTTGACATCTGCATATTTCACTTGCAAGGGACTAGATGCATAAATAGAAACTTTAAAACAAACTTTGATTAAAGAAAGAAAGCTAAATATTGACAATAAAATGAAACAAATTTAAAAGCAAGTAAAGATACAATATGAGAGGCATAGAAATTCTATATGGCATCTATTACACTCCAAATAGAAAACAACACTAGTTCTTAACGCAAATTACCAGCAATAGGTTAACGCCTGCAACAAATGGTCGCAATCCGATAGTGTCCTGGATTAAAATTGAACATTAATGTATGGAAAATTTCACCCTAGCTTTCACATAACTCTGTATGGTATAAAATAAGAAAAGAAACTAATCATACCTTAAGCTGAAAATCACAAAGGAACTATGCAGCATGATCCCATCTTAAACACCAACAAGTTCAACATCATCTATTCATCTCTCCATAATGCAACTCTAACAACCAATCAACTAATTCTTCGGAACCCTAGACATCAAACTAGAGTTGATCAAGGTCCATAACAAACAAAAACTAAATTGAAATAAATAGATCAACAATCAGAAGAGAAGTAAGATCTAATACCCTATCTTGAATCTTCGAATTCATAATTTAATTCTCCATGAGAGTGAAAAACTCCAAAGATCTTCAATCTCCGTCAAATTTATCTTCAAATATATCTAAAATAAAATCCATCCATACACTGAATAAATTGATTCGAAGAAGAAAACATGAAACCTAGAAAAGTTTTAGATCTTGCTGATATATCCTACTTGTTCATTAGTTGTTATCAAAGATGATGAATGAAACGATTTCATTTCTGCTGATGTTGAAGATCTTTTTAATTCCATTATTGAACCTGCACAACAAGTAAGTAATTAAGGTTAAAACTACGTTGAAGATCTTCGATTGATTCAAGAAAAATTAGGTTGTTCTTCTTCTCATATATGGATAGAATCAATCAAAACAAAATCAAAAAACTAAGAAAACTAAGAAAAGTAATAATTAAATCAAATGAAACCTAGATTCAAATGAAATCGATTGAACTGATTGTTTCCGATCTGTAGATTAGTTGATAATCATCTGTATAATTATCGAATCCAGTCGATTCAAACCTACAAATCTCGATTGAACACAAAAGAAGAAGAAAAATGGACTGGAGCTCTGGGAATCGAAACAGAACTAACCAAATGAGTTGATTTAAGTTTAGATAATCACGATCTGTGTTGGTATAGCTTAGATCTAGATTTTGAAATATTTTTTCACTGAAAATTTTGATTAGAAGTTGTATCTTCTCTGCCTATTTCTGTACCGGAGAGAAAGTGCAAAAGAAAAGGAGAGAGAAAGTAAAACAGAAAATGAAATCTATGGGTAGTTTTATTACATAAATATACTAAAGGGCAGACTTGGTCTTGTTAGAATTATTATGGATAACATTCTTATTATCAAGCCCTGAATTCTAAAGTTTTGGGCCTAGAAATATCAAAATGTGAAAGAATGGAGTTGCTAGTGAAGGATCCATTTTGTGGGGCTTCTATACATTGAACCCATATAGTAGGGGGTTGTAGTATTTTTCACTATAGAGATTTCAGCGTACAAAGAAAGGGGAGGCCGGTTTGGAGTTCAATTGTTTTGGAGGAAACGGCCAGAGAAGGAGGACTGAAACAGAAGCGTGAAGTTCAATTGGAGCTGAAATCGAGAGAAGGCAACGGTTTAATCTTTCTTTTTCTCTTGTTATTATTTTTGATGGGTTTTGAGAAACCCACGGTTATGTCTTGCTAGACTCTTTGTAACTAGGGTTTTTATGTTGAAGCCACTTTGGGTATTAGGCTAATTTTAATTGATTATATAGCATAAGACCAATATGATTTGGATTTAATTAATTCTTGAATAATGCTTATTGATTGATCGAAAATATAAGTTGTTGCTTCACCGGTTTTAAAAACCTATATGCATAATTGATAGTTTTACAAATATATTTGTCTTATTATTTGATGATCCATGCTTCGTTAAAATCTTTGATGGGTTATGCTTAGAAAAGCCATATAAAATTTTTGAATCTATATTTAGTTTCATATAACTTTCTCGTTGATGCAATTTGATGGTTCACGCTTGGATTTAGTCTTTTGATGTGCCATGCTTAGGGTATACCAATGATATTTGCGACTCTAATATATATAATAGGTGATGTCAATAGAAAGAACAATAAACACATATTCATAATTATGTTTCATTTCAGTATTTGCAAGGAAATAGTGGTGGATACCAGTAAAACCCTGGTTTCTGTTTTTCCCATTGATTTTATTTTATTAGTTTAATTTTATTATTTCTTTTTCAATTATAAAAATCCAAAATTTTCATTGTTGGTTAGTCAATTAGGAATATTGGTTATTGATATTTCCACCGCTCCTCGTGGGAACGACCCGTACTTGCCTCTGCCTACTAGTTATACACCATGCGATTTGCGGTTATTATATATATGCAATCCCGAAAGCCTATCAATTTTTGGCGCCGATGCCGGGGAGCGGCTGTGGAATATTGTAATTAGTATTTTTGATTTTGTATATAAAGTTTTTTTATTTTGTACATAGTTATTATTTTTCTTTTGTACATAGCTTATTTTTGCTTTTATTTTTATATATTTTTTAGTTCTTTTTACGTAGCTTATTTGATTTTTCATAGGTACCTTAGTCTGAAGAGCGGCGATTGGAGTCAACAACTGGCCTAAAGTAAGTATTATTGATATTCTCGCAAAGCTTTTGCAAGGTGAGTTATTGAGAATTACTTTGTATAATGGTTTCCAGCGAGTTGACTTCTTTTATAGATTTTTGGAATCTTACCAAAAGAGCTGAGACAGGGGAGTCATCTGATATTTCACATGAGGAGTATGCATATGCACCTTCTCATTATTAAGAACTTGTCGAGTGTGTAAATAATGATTGTAATTATTCTCATATGTATGATCATTCCGGACCTTATGAAGGTTATGATCATTGCCAACCTTACCCTGATTATGAGCCACAATGTGTTGATTCCAATTATTATTCACACATGTCTCTGTCGAAGTATGAGAGAGATAATCAATCTTACTGTGACCCATTTGCATCACAACTATCTTTGCTAGAACGCCTTAATATTGAAATTGTTGAACAGATCAAATCTAATGAGTTATTTTTTGCTGAGCTGAGTAAAACCCAAGCTTATATTGGCTCAACTTACTGAACAAACTGATTTATTGATTGCTCAACTAACGTAGCCGGTAGAAGATCGTGGTCTTACTGAGGATACAAGTTATAATTTTTCTTATACAGTTGATATTTATAATGAAACTGCTTTAACTAATGAATCAATGTGTATGGAGAATGATGATGAACTTGATAGTTGTGATCATAGGAATAGAGACATTGTCATACCAAGTGAAGGTGGTGTATTTAGTCCAACTCCTGATCGTGTTAATGATCACTCGCCTATTTAAAAGGATGAGTTTAGGATTGAGGACACCATTCTTTTAGACTTTGTGACATATCAGTGCTATAAAAATGATGCTTATGAAGAATGTGTTAATTCAGAGGAAACTGTAGTTAAGTCTAACGACTTAGAGACAATGCACTCTATCTATAAGGTTTCTTTTAATCATATTTATTCTGATATTCCTATTGATTCCTTGGTTGATGATGATTTTGACGATGATTTAGTACAGGTTTGCAAACCTAGTGGAGAAGTTAATACACCTAGAATTGTTAGCACAACTTTTGAGGAAGATTCCTAATTTTGGATTAGAACTGCGTGCTTCTCCAATATTACTAGATTATTTTGCATCTCGTGACTTCTCTTTGCTGTGCATGACTCCCAGATCGTTTCAGTTCCCAACCCCAGTGAACCACTTGAGTCGGTTAATTCTTGTTACTGACGATATGTCCTTTGTAAAAATTAGGTTTGGGGGTGGCTCTTTCGTCTTGATAGTCTCTATATCTTTACGTTGCTACATCGAGGATTTGAGGTTGTCATTGTTTGTAAATATTGTATTTTGGGTTGATCCCCAAATGTTTAGGTTATTAGTGTATGGGTATCCTTTTTGTACATTCCAGTAGGTATATTTATTTTTTATTTTTTTGTCTACTTTATTCATATTATGAATTTCCCATCTTAAATTTTACGTTGGATGACTCAATTATATTGAGGACAATGTAATGTTTAAGCGTGGGGGAGTGGTTAACTTTTTACTTTTCTTTTTCAGGAATTTTCTTGAAATTTATGACCAGCTGTGTAGCGGGTCTAAAAAAAAAAAAGATGATCAGCTGTGTAGCGGGTCTTAAAAAAATTTATTATCATTATGATTTTTAGGGTTATGACCAGCTGTGTAGCATGTCTTTTGAAGGGTGTTTTCTATGACCAGTTGTATAGCGGGTCTTGTGTATGGAATTTCAATTTTTCATTTTATGACCAGCTGTGTAGCAGGTCTAACTCTCTCTTATGATATGACCAGCTGTGTAGCGGGTCTTCTTCTGTTTTGCTCGAGGACTAGCAAAATATAAGTGTGGGGGTGTTGATAAGCACATATATGCTACATTTTATACCCATATTTATATAAACTAGGACTCGATATTTTGACTAACTCGTCTATTTTAGTGCTTTTATAGAAAGTAAGAGAAAGTCCGATCATTGTAAGAGAAACTGGCTAAATAAGAAAATAAATGGCGTTTGCGACTACAACAACCAAAGCTACTTATGGCTGCACCAAAAGGAGACCTTAGTTCGATAATGAAGTAAAGGGCATACTATGGGGCTGTGGTTTGAGATAGGTGTTCACTGTGAACCGGGTCTGGATTTAATCCGGACGGTAAAGCTAAAGGCATGCACATTAATGAAGATGCTCCATGGAACAGGAACAGTGGTTGTATGGGAAGTCATCGAGATGCAAATGGAGAACCAAATGAATGGGTTTGAGTGATTCTACAACAACAAACAATTAAATTGAATGGCTATTGCCGTGGGTGGTCTTGTCCGAGAAGCTGGTGGATTCTTTGCTCAACGGATGCGAGCCTGATGCTTGATAAATATTGTAATGAAATAAAACCGGTGAAACTGGTGTTGGCTCGAGTGCTAAGGACTTAATAGTGAGTTCTGGGTAAATCAGTGTTGGTGGTGATTGTGACTACAGGTTGGAGGAATTTTGTGTCGAAAAAGGGCAGAAGTACTTCATGGCTCTCTAATTTTTTGTGACAGGAAATGATTGGCGTGGTTTAGGTGGACAACGGTGATGAAGATCAACATCTTTGGCCAGAGCTGTGACGGAGGAGAATCGATATAGTTCTGTGATCAATGGAGAGTTGTTATCCTGGACGTCTAGTTCATGGGTTAATTACGATGAAGCAAAGTGAACAACTGCGAAAAATTGTGTTGGTTGTTGTAAATGGTTGAACATCTGCCGGAGGGTGAAAAATTGAGACTGGAGCTATTTGGAAGCAACTGGTTGAGCTTGTGCAACCAGGGATGACGAGATTTCGAATGAAGACGATGGAAGTGGTTAAAATTGTGTTTGTATTGATCTTCTCAATGGTAGTTAACTGTGTTTGATGCAGCTGGTGTTTGTTGCTGCGATTGATTATTTGGAAGATAGACGTTGGTTTTCTAAAGCAATTAGGAAAGAATTAGTGTTGCTTGTAGTTGCAGGAAATCTTACACTACACCCCTCACAAGAATCCACACAACTAAACCATTGAAGATGAACAATTATTATTTTTTATTGATTAATTTCTGGAATGTTTACAAGATAAAATGGAAAAAGGGCTAAAGAAATTACAATCACTACAAACTTTCTCTCTCTTAATGACTTTCTCCACACTCGAAAAAAGATATCTCTCCCATAGGCCTGCTCGGCTCCTTATATAGGGTATTAGTTAATGGATGACAGCTAAGTTGTCCTTTATTTTCGGGAATGACTTGCAAAATATCGCAAGTGTACAAATATATAATCTCGCAACTATCCTAAATCTCACTAGGTCTTCAATCTTTCTCGTGTTTTAGCTGTCGTCATTCATTGCGTCATTTGTATTACTCATCTGCGACACCTTCGCAATGCTGTCGTTTATTGATCTCGCGAGGTATTGATGCCGCGATATTCTGATCCTACATCTTGCCTCTTCTCATGTCTTCTCTGCGAAGAAGAGAACGTCATGAGAACTAGTATTTTGAAATGCTGCGTCCATTTTTTTTTCATCAATTTTTGCCGACAAGATTCCGTGAATTAGGGATGACCGCTTACACGTGTCTAAAATTTCCCCTTTTTACCGGCACATTTAATGCTATCCGGTTACCCTTTTCCTGTTTATTTAAGGAGGGATTCCTTATGAAAGTGTTTCTTTTCTTTTACTTCGTCTTCTTCATCGTCTGCAACCTTTTACTGCTGTTTTTCTTCCTGCAATTCTTCTCATCATCTTTCTGCTATTCTTCTTCTGCTACTGTTCTCACCTCTTTTCTGCTACTGTTTCTATGGAGCCATCAAGGTTTCTTAATTTTGCTGAATTTGATCTTTTTGTGATTGATCTCTCCTATTGAAGTTGTTTTGTTTTGACATTGTTCTTCTTTTAATGATTCCCATGCTGTTTTTATTTTAGCAAGAACAAATCTAACACCAAGTTCACCGTTCTGAACCCTACTGTCCCCGTGGGCTCGCAACTGAAAATCGCTGTTACTAAAAGAAAACCTGCGAATAGAAAGGTATATAAGAAACATTTACTCTTCTAATAACAATATTGTTGCCTCTGTTTCTTATTTAACTTGTAATTCGCAGGATGACAAAAATGTTGATAATTCCCCTAAGAAACCTCGTCGTTCTAAGCTTGTTGCATCTCCTATTTCCTTTCCTTCATTCAAGCTCACAACTCCTCCTGCAGTATCTTCGCAAGATAAACCATCTTCTCTTGCGATATCTTCGCAAGCTAAATCAATTCCTCCTTCGCAGGATAAACCATCTTCTCTTGCGATATCTTCGCAAGCTAAATCAATTCCTCCTCCTATTCTCGCCATCTCTGAAAATGCCACTGTCGATATTCCTGAATTTTCCATCAATGAAGTTCCTCAAGACGGACCCCTTTCTACTTTTACCATCAATGCCTCTGTCTCACCCCCACTCATTAATCTTCATCAAATTTCTTCTTCTGGCATTTCTATGACCAAGGATGACTCAATTCTTCCTTCTCCTCCCACCATTACTTCTTCATCTGGGTCTATCCCTATTACCAAAGAAAACCTGGAGGGGATAGATGTAGCTTTCAAAGTTTTATCAGACATCATGAATGATGTCAAAAAGACCTCCATTGATCCCATCAGGTATAACGTTTGCGAGTCTTTGAGTAAATATTTCGGTTCTGACAAAATGTCGCAAATGTCTTTAGAACAAGAAGTTAACACATTGAAGAATAATCTTCAAAATATCTTGCTGGATCGTGATAATCTTCGCAAGAAAAATGAAGAATTAAAAGGTTAATTCTCCTCCCCACCCCTTTTTTTGTTATATATATAAAGACCTTGTTCGCCTTTCAAGCTTTAAACCAGAAACGAAAAATGGAGATATATCAGTTGGAATCTGTCATTGAAGAAACCCGAATGGATAGAGATGTTTGGATGGAGCAATATAACCGATTAGATAATCTTCATACATACTGTTGATCAAATAGATAATCTTACCCAAGAGAATGTTCACTTAGTTCAGAAGCAAGACTCGCTGAATAATGAATTATCTCATCTCTCTTATTCTTTGAGTAAATCTAATTTGGAATTAGAAACCTTATCAGATGAGAATGGAACTCTATCTCAAGAGAAACGAGTTTTGTTAAACAAGATGGCGATCGCTTCGCAACAGCTTGATGTCTGTCAGAAAATATGTAATGAACAGGAACAATCTCTCTGTCGCTGAGAAGTAAACTTCAAGAAGTCATTGTTGAGAGGGATAAACTTATTCAGGGTAGAATAACTTTAAGTATGAAAACCAGCCAATTGAAAGATCAATATTCCAAATTAAAAGAATCATATTCTTCTCTTGCTAAGGAAAATAACTTGCTTGTTTCCAACGAAAAGAGTTTGCGCTCTCGATTAAAAGGTTTGGTTGGAGATAATTTTGACAATGCCATGAATCAATTGGAGAATAGTTGCTTGGCTTTGACCCGACATCTTATTTCGCAAAAGGAAGGTAGTCATAGAAATTGACTGCCTCATCTATTCTTCCTCTTCAAATCTTTTGTCTATATAACTCCTTTTATTCTTTGTTTTTGCAGAGTCTGAGAGAGATCTTCGCTCCTCCCTTTCTATTCTGGAGTCTAACTATGCCAAGATTCGCAAGGAAAATACGTTACTTACTTCTACTCTTGCTAAGTCTCGCGACTGGGCCGAAATAAGATTGGATTATCTTATTCACTCCAAAGACATCCAGAGTAGAAATCACCAGAGAGCACTCCTTCGACAATTTCATCTCAAAGCAGAAGTCATCGTGAATAATATACTATTGTCCAAATCTCTCAATCCTGTATCTATCGAACCTCTGGAAGTTGAAGAAGATGAAATCCCTAATTTGCCTGATAGTGATTATGAGTACGAAAGTGGCGAGGATGTCGCAAATGAAAAGGCGATCCCCTCTAATAATGAAGCTGTTAATAATGATCCAAGTGAAGGGGGTTCTGGCGAGAATCAACCAACTGACAAAACTGTGAAAGTTGTTGAAGTGATAAAATTGTTGAAGAGTGTTTCACATCTCTGTGGCGAAAAGAATGATGTAGAGTTAAACTTCTTTTATAATTTTGTATCTTCTAGCTTCTTTATCTTCATAACTTTTTGCATAAGACGCTTTTCAATTCCTTCTGAAGTACATTTTTTGATAAGAAAGATTGAGTCTACTGTTGAACAATTCTCTTATTTCCTCTTAGTATCTTATGAATGACTTTTTCTTTTGTGGTTTTGCTTATATTCAAATGATTAAGCAAGTCGTTCTGAATTAACATTTGCAAGTTCAGTCTCGCAAGCTTGTTCGCTTACTCTTTTTGTGTGGTCTTATTTTGCCTTCCTAGTTAAAGGTCTTATTTTGCCACCCCTCATTATTGCGACAAAATCGCAGGACGTCTGTACACTTACATGTAAAGATCCATTGATCATGCCTTATCGTTTTCTTAGTATTATTGCCTCTGCAGGATGTTTTCCTTGCGACAATATGACAGGCCTAGAAGTTCTTGCGAATTTAAAGCCCCATGACATTGCCGTCTTGCGACGAAATCGCAGGACGTCTTTACACTTTCATGTAAAGACCCATTGATCTCGTCTTACCCTCGCGTTAGTATTATTGCCTCTTCAGGATCATTGCACAAATATGACAAGCCTAAATTTTCTTGCGAAAATAGAGCCTCATGACATTTGCGTCTTAAGACACTTATCAGCTCCCTAATGGAGGGTGCCGCCCTTATCATCTCCCTGGTTGCCCCTTCAAGAAGGCGTACATCGGCCATACAAGACTATCTCCTCCCATCCGGTCTTAACAACAACCAGTTGTTTTCGCAGCCTCTTATCCCTTATACCTATAGGGCTTATGGTTACGAGACTGCAACCTAAGTGGAGTTTTCTTCGGGCCGAGTGCAGCATGTGCCAAGACTTGCCAAGAATGGCCGAGACACTTCAAATGCCCCAGTCACTCTTGGCTCAACCGTGTACCTCGGCGCCTTGGTCATGCACTGACTCCTTGGAAGAGACCCTCGGTCGTCCAACCAGGGTATAACCTTATATAGTTGGAAATCCAAGGTATCTCTCCGGATGGGCTTTATTGACCCCAAATTTCCATGACTCGAGTTCCGGGGACGGTGTAACCTTTTCCCTGAGCCATGTCAAGAGATACCCCCTTTTATGACGCACTTTAGGTCTTACATTTGCCTCTTGCGAAATATCATTCGCGAACTAGGGTGTACGCCATAAAGGTTTGTCCCATTCGTATAAATCATTCATTTTTGATTATCTCTTGTTATTTTATTTGCGAGATATTCACACATCCTTTCTTTATTTTATGCAATTTCGCAATCAATTTTTTGCAAAAAACTTTTTATATGAATTCATTTCACTTCATCCATTCAGTACTTCGGAATCTATTCTTTTCCTACCATCTTCTATGGGTAATATTTCTTTAGATATAATCTATTCCACGGTCTATCCAATCTTTGGCCCACATCTTTTCCCTCAGGATCCATTAATCTATATGCCCCTGTTCCGACTATATCCTTGATGATATAAGGTACATCCCATTTTTTCGCCAGCTTGCCACCACTTTCTCGCTGATATACTGGTGTTTCTCTCAATACCAAATCGCTTTGGTTGAAATTTGCGTGTCTTGACACGTTTGTTATATTCTCTGGCTAATCTTCGCTGATAATTCTCCATATGCTGTAGTGCTCTTTCTCTTTTTTCTTCTAATTCATCTAACTTGATCAAAATGTTACCCGCACAAAGATTTTTCTCCCAAGCTTCTCTCTTTGTTGTTGGAATAATAACTTCTATCGGAAGTACAGCTTCAACTCCATATGTTAAACAAAAGGGTGACATTCCCGTAGCTTCTCGCCTTGTTGTATTGTAAGCCCATATTGCATTATGCACTTGTTCACACCATGCCTTATTATGTCCTTCTAACTTCTTCTTCAGTATATCTGCGATTGTTTTATTTGTTGCTACACTCCTGTCCATTGGCTGCGGGTATAAAGGAGTTGATTTCCCACATTTTATTTGAAATGCATTAAGCAACAATTCTATATTTTGTCCTCAAACTGCTTCCCATTGTCGGATACCAACTGTCTTTGGGATTCCAAATCTGCATATGATGTTTTCGAATATGAAGGTAAAAATATATTTATCGCGAATGTGTTGTACCGCTTTTACTTCTGCCCATTTTGTGAAATAATCTGTAGCGACAATCAGATACCTTCTTTGCCCTGTACCTGGTAAAAATGGTCCCATAATGTCTAAACCCCACTTCCAAAAGGCCATACACTTGTTGAAGAGGTTAATGGTGCTCCTAGTGCATGTATTTTCTTTCCGTGCCTTTGGCAATCTTCGCAACGCCTTGATATTTGTTTCGCATCCTCATGCATATACGGCCAATAATAGCCTTGCATTTTTGCCTTATGTGCTAAAGATCTTCGCCACTTTGTGATTGCTAGCATCCCCACTTTGCAACATCTTTAATATTGTTTCTCCTTCTCTTCGTGTTAAACATCTAAGCGAGGGTCCATTAAAGGATCTTCGGTACAATACCCCATCTCTCAGTTCATAATTTTGTGCACGGCTTTTTAATTTGTGTGTTTCTAATCTGTTTCTTGGTGTTTCCCCTTTCATCAGATATGCATGAAGTTCTGCTCTCCAATCTTCATCGCAGAGCATTTGTGTTCCATCTTCTACCAGCATCACATCTGTCTCCTTCTCTTCCTCTTTATTGATTGATGGTGATAGAAGTGTCTGTATTTTTATGCATCTCGCAGCTGGATCCGTCATCATACTTGATATAAAGGCAAAAGCATCCGCAAGTCTATTGTCTCTTCTTGATATATGTCTCCATTTTATTTTTGTTATCTTCGCCGACAATTCCTCAACAAGTTTCTTGTATTTTTTCAAAGATGGTTCATTTATAGTATATTCTTCTTTTATCTGGCGAATAGCTAATTGGGAATCGCTGGTGACTCTCACATTTTCCAACTTCATTTCTATTGCGAATCGCAGAGCATGTATTATAGCTTCATATTCTGTTTCATTGTTGGTAGATGCAAACTCCAATCTGAAAGAAAAAGCCATTTTATTGCCTTCTGGCGAAATTAGAACGATCCCAACTCCGTTGCCTTCTCCATTTGATGATCCATCTACCAATATTTCCCACCTATTTGGCTCAGTCAATAAATCCCTTGGATTTCCATGTTCTTCTTCTATATCCATCATTTCTTCCACTGCTTCATCTTCATCCAAAGGAAATTCTGCTAAAAAATCTGCAACAACTTGTGATTTTGGTGAAGATAGTATTTCATATTTGAGTTTGCAATGACTTACCTGAGCATTCCATCTCTCAACCCTTCCTGACCTTTTTGAATTTTTCATTACCGATTTAATCGGCATTTTTGTCATTACCTTAACCGTGTGTGCTTCGAAGTATATGCGAAGTTTAAATGTTGCATAAACTAATGCCAAAATTAGTTTTTCAATTTTTGAATAATTCTTCTCCGCGGCATTGAATGTTTTACTGATGTAATAGATTGGCTTTTCCACTCCTGCGTCTATTCGCAACAATACTGCGCTTAGTTCATGCGAGGTTGTCGCAAGGTAAATTAATAATTCTTCCCCTGGCACTGCTTTTTGTAGAATTGATATATCCATTAGATGTTCTTTTATTCCTTGTAATGCCTTTTCACATTCATCTGTCCATCTAAATTTCGCTCATTTTTTAAGTATGCTGAAAAAATGTTTACACTTATCAGATGATCGCGAAATGAATCTTCCTAGAGAAGCTAATAGTCCATTTAATTTTTGTACATCTTTCACTGTTGCTAGTGTTGGCATATCGCGGATTGCTTGTACTTTCTCTGGATCGATTTGTATTCCTTCTTTTGACACAATGTAACCTAGAAATTTTCCAGATGTAACCCCAAAGGTACATTTTTCTGGATTTACTTTGATGTTGAAATGCCTCATTTGTTCAAAAATTTCCTTCAAATCACGTACATGGTCTTTTGCTTCTTTACTTTTTATTAACATGTCATCCACGTATACCTCTAGTGTTTTATGTATCCATTTCTCGAACACTTTTTCTACCATCCTTTGGTATGTTGCTCCAGCATTTCGCAGACCAAATGGCATTTTTGTGTAACAGTATAATCCTCTTGGAGCAAAAAAGGCAGTATGCTCTTGATCTTCTTCAGCGAGGGGAATTTGATTGTATCCCTTGTATCCATCAAGAGAGGATATCCTTTCATTTCCTGCTGCTGACTCAACCATTTGCGGAATATCTGGCAAAGGAAAACTATCTTTTGGACAAGCTTTGTTTAGATCGGTAAAATCTATGCAAATTCTTATCCCTTTTTCTTCTTTGGGACTACGACCATATTTGCTATCCATTCGGGATATTTTGCTTGTCTAATAATTCCGGCGTCAAGCATCTTCTGTAATTTTTCTTCTATTTGAGGGTGATATGCTGTTGCAATTTTTCTAATTCTCTGCTTGAATGGTCTTACATTTTTATCAATCTCCAATTTATGGCAAGCTACAGATGGATCTATTCCAGGCATCTCATCCATATTCCACGCGAAAATGTCTTTATAATCTCGCAACAAATCAACAGTCTTTCTTTCCTCATCTGCCTCCATTTTAGTCCCAATTTTTAACATCTTGGGTTCTTCTTCAGTTCCGACATTCACTTCCTTTGTCGGCTCTGCCGCAGTGTAGCTAGCCTTCGGTTCTCCCATGGGCGTTGGTCCTTTTATTTCCTTCGCAAGCTCATTCTCTTCGCCATATATTCCTTTTCCTTCTTCTGCTCTTATCATGTAAGTTCTAAATTCTTCTTCCTTTTTCGCTGCTTTTGCCATCTTCTTGCGATCTTTTCGCCTCTTCACCTGTTCTTCATAATGTTTTACTTCGATTTGATGATATATCCTTACTTTCTCGGTATCTCCTCTGATTTCGCCAATTCCACTCGGCATAGGAAATTTGACACATTGATGAAGTGTCGAGGCTACAGCTTTTATTGCATGTATCCATGGTCTTCCCAACAACATGTTATATGGTGATTCCATATCCACTACACATAACGTCACTTGTGTTTCAATTTCTCCCAACAAAATTCGTATTTTTATTTCCACTTTAGGTTTTGTTATGGATTTGCCGAAACCATAGATATGATATGTTGCGGAAGTCATTTCTTCAATTTTGTACCCCATTTCTTTATAAGCATGATAAAACATTATATTCACTGAACTCCCTGTGTCCACCAAAGTTCTATTTATTGCCCATTCTTCCACTTTTTTTGTTGGTTTTCCTTCTTCCTTGCTTGCATTTATTGTAATCACTAGTGGAGATGTGTGGTTTAAATTCTCTCTTGGTATCTCTGTTGCTGTAAACGTAATCTTCTGTTTTTCCCATTCTTTCAAGGGTAATGCTTTTTCTGTTGTTACAATTTTCTTTCCTTCAAAATCTCGTTTATGTATTCTCCCTCTGATACTTTCATGAAATTTATTAACCATCGTCTTTGTAATCATATTACATTCCCATTCTCCCTTATTCTCCTTGATTCTGGCCTTCTCCATTTTAAATAATTTATCCATCATACTTCTGATTTGAACAATTTTAATGACAATATCCCTGTTTCTAGTGCCAATATGTAGTTGCAGGAAATCCTACACTACACCCCTCACAAGAATCCACACAACTAAACCATTGAAGATGAACAATTATTATTTTTTATTGATTAATTTCTGGAATGTTTACAAGATAAAATGGAAAAAGGGCTAAAGAAATTACAATCACTACAAACTTTCTCTCTCTTAATGACTTGCTCCACACTCGAAAAAGATCTCTCTCCCATAGGCCTGCTCGGCTCCTTATATAGGGTATTACATAATGGATGACAGCTAAGCTGTCCTTTATTTTCGGGAATGACTTGCGAAATATCGCAAGTGTACAAATATATAATCTCACAACTATCCTAAATCTCACTAGGTCTTCACATCTTTCTCGTGTTTTAGCTGTCGTCATTCATTGCGTCATTTGTATTACTCATCTGCGACACCTTCGCAATCTTTGTCGTTTATTGATCTCACGAGGTATTGATGCCGCGATATTCTGATCCTACATTGCTGGTGATATTCGTGGTTTGATTGATTAAAGGTTATATTTGAACTGGATTCAAGACAAGGATTAACGGGAACAACAAGGAAAAAATGGTGCGAGTTTGAAATGGTTTTGAGCTCGGAGTTACGGAGATTTATTGAGGCGGCTGATATGGGGTTGAAGTAATGAATGGCAAGGAAGACTAAGAAGTGATGATTGGAAGTGTTGCTGTAGGATGTAGCGAGATGGTCAGAGAATAGTAAATTGGCCTTAGTCGTTGGGTGCCAACTGCCAAGTTTTGGACGGACATAATAGGCAAGTTTGTGCTGTGGTTAGGATTTGACTAGAGCCGAGACTTAGAAATGGATGAGTATTGGACTGGGCCTAGAAAATTCTGCTAGGTTTAAGACATACTACTCACAACATCTACTTATAGAGATTTCAGCGTACAAAGAAAGGGGAGGCCGGTTTGGAGTTCAATTTTTTTGGAGGCGACAACCAGAGAAGGAGGACTGAAAACAGAAGCGTGAAGTTCAATTGGAGCTGAAATCGAGAGAAGGCGACGGTTTAATCTTTCTTTTTCTCATGTTATTATTTTTGATGGGTTTTGAGAAACCCACGGTTATGTCTTGCTAGACTCTTTGTAACTAGGGTTTTTATGTTGAAGCCACTTTGGGTATTAGGCTAATTTTAATTGATTATATAGCATAAGACCAATATGATTTGGATTAATTAATTCTTGAATGTTTATTGATTGATCGAAAATATAAGTTGTTGCTTCACCGGTTTTAAAAACCTATATGCATAATTGATAGTTTTACAAATATATTTGTCTTATTATTTGATGATCCATGCTTCATTAAAATCTTTGATGGGTTATGCTTAGAAAAGCCATATAAAATTTGTGAATCTATATTTAGTTTCGTATAACTTTCTCGCTGATGCAATTTGATGGTTCATGCTTGGATTTAGTCTTTTGATGTGCCATGCTTAGGGTATACCAGTGATATTTGCGACTCTAATATATATAATAGGTTATGTCAATAGAAAGAACAATAAACACATATTCATAATTATGTTTCATTTCAGTATTTGCAAGAAAATAGTGGTGGATACCAGTAAAACCCTGGTTTCTGTTTTTCCCATTAATTTTATTTTATTAGTTTAATTTTATTATTTCTTTTTCGATTATAAAAATCCAAAATTTTCATTGTTGGTTAGTCAATTAGGAATATTGGTTATTGATATTTCCACCGCTCCTCGTGGGAACGACCCGTACTTGCCTCTGTCTACTAGTTAGACACCGTGCGATTGCGGTTATTATATATAGGCAATCCCGAAAGCCTATCAGGCATTTATCGCTTCAATGGAAGTCTTGTTTCTTGAGAAGTAAGTTGAACAGTGGTCTGCATTTGTCTGATAGGATAGTAAAAGTCTTCCGCAAATTTTTTATGTGAGTTTTTGGTTCTTTGCTTTTCATGGCCATGTCATCTACGTAGCTTTTCATTGTGCTTCCGATGAGGTCTTTAAACATCATGTTAACCAGTCTCTGATAAGTTATCATGTGATCTTCAGGCTAAAGGGCGTTGCCTTGAAACAATATAGTCAATTATCTGTAATGAACGCAATATGCTCCTTATCTTTTGGATTCATGGGTATCTGATTATACCCTGGATATCCATCCATGAAGGATAATCTCTCATACCCTAAGACAACATCCACCGTTCTGTCTATGTTAGGCAGAGGGAACTATCTTTGGGGCATGCCTTAATCAAGTTTGTAAAGTCTATGCAGATTCTTACCTTGCCGTTATTTTTCATTACAACAAAATGTTCGATATCCATTCTGGATATTTGCATTCTCTTATGATCTTTGTTTACATATTCTATGAACATCCGCTTGTACTGCATCATACAACTTATCTTTGATTTTTAATTTCTTTTGCTTCACTGGCTTAAAGTCCGGACTGATGTTCAGTGAGTGACAGGTGATGCTTCGATCAATTCCCAACATGTCTATGATTCTCCAAGCAAAAAGGTCTACATTCTCTTCAGGAATTGTCGTGAACCTTCTTTTTTTTTTTCAGTCGTGAGATCTCTTCCCAGATAGGTTATATTTGGTTCGTTATCTGAACCCAGGTTAACATTTTCCAGTAGTTCAACTATTTATTCTTTGAATTCTGTCTGGTAACTTAACCAATTCCTTTTGTGTTTCATGCTTTGCAGTTAAAGTTTGCTGACTATATTGTTATTTGGCTGCCAGGTAATTGAGATCTGCTTTAGATTTCAAGAGATTTGAGATTTTTCTTGAAAACTTTAGTTGATACCTTCTAGAATATCTAAATGGGTATTCATGTTGGTTGAGGGAGAGAACATCCAACTCCTTTGACATAGCTTGGTTTCCTTTAATGACATACTCACCTTATTGTCATAAACTTTAGCTTCTAATGATATGTTGAGGACACAACCTACGTTGCATGGATCCAATCTCTTCTCAGGATCACATTGTATGGTAAATTGGATTTGAGGACTATGAAATCCACGTTTGTTTTATTAGACCAGCTTCAAGTATAAAATTTAGGTCTCCCATCAAATATGTCTTTTAACCATTAAAGCCCATAATAACAAAGCCAGTACTCTTTAGAATACCATCTCGTTTCAGCTTTATCTGCTCAGCTGCTTAAACATAGATAATATCACAGGTGAACCCTTATGAAAATCATATCCGTCTATGATGAGCTCGACCACTAGTGCGTCAGAATGCGGGAAAGTGACCCCAGGTCCCCAGCTAGATCCTTTTTAGCGAATCATGTCATTTGGTGGTAAAACTAATCCTTTGCAGCTGGGATGAAGACCTGTGACATTCACCTTTAAATACTTTCATTTTCTGCCATTAAGGCCCGATGGTAAGTCTGTCTTTGCTCTGGGTGCTGAATGAAGCATACTAATACACCCTTTGGCTTGCACTACTGGGGATTTTCCGGTATACCCTTGCTCTTGGATTATGAATTCTGTTAGATGTCCTTCTCATGCTATGATTTATATGAACCTTTCAGGTTCTTGCAGTTTTTGGTGAGATGACAATTTGTTTCATGATAAGAGCAATAAGACTTTCCTTTCCCATTTGCCCTCAGCTTCCTAGGTGGAAAAAATAATGGGTTATCCTTCATATACTAAAATATTACCTCAGGTGTGGCATTCATATTTAGGTAGTTAATTGACTCTTCTTTCCATTTCAACTCATACTCTGACTGATGGTATGACGACTTAGGTGAGAGAGTTCTCTTTTCTCCCGAGCTCTTCCTAGCTGAGTATACTTTATGGTCCGAGCTAGGAAAGTTCAAGTTGTCTTGTTCCCTCCTAACGAACTTCTCATCTATGGTATAGACTTTTTCCAAGGACTCGAGAATGTGACCTGTGAAGGAGTCTTAAAATTCATCTTGAAGATAGGAATTTCTGAATAATCTACATAGAAAATTTTCACATACTTTATCAACTTGGGATGCTGCTGCCTTGAATCGTCTCAGGAAATCAGTAAAACTTTCGTCACTTCCTTGAATGATCTTGTAAATATCTTTTAGAACCTCCCCTTGTTTAATGTTGCAGGAGTAGTTCTGAATGAACAATGATTTCAATTCCTCGAATGTTCTAATTGAATTCGATGGAAGGCATCTAAACCATGATAAGGCGTCCTCTTATAAACTGCTTGGGAAAAATCTTGCCATTATCCAGGTATAAAGCCATCATTTTCTCGAAATGAAATATATGATCATTCGGGTCTAAATCTCCCTTGAAATCTCAGAAAGTTGGCAAATGAAACTTTTCCGGTAACCGACAATCACTGATCTCCTTTGATAATGAAACTCTCTTGAACATATATATATGCTGGTTCGACATTTGATTTTCTAACCATCAATTTTATCCTTTCATCTTGAGCTTTCATTATCTTGTCAACCTTTAAGTCTTGACTTATGGACCAAGTAAACTGTGACAGCTGGTGAGGTTTCGAAAATCATGTATCTCGGATTTTGCAGTTGATTGGCTAACGAATTGTAATTTTTGAGTTCATGTCTCAGATCTTTCTGTTGTAGACTTGGAAATTGGTTTAACATAGATGACTGAGCTGGTATGTTTAGATGTAAGTCAGAGTGTTCCAGTTGTATACCATGTTGTTGTACTATTGGTCTGGTAGCTTGCTGAGCTTGAGGAGGTATCAGTTGATTGAATTTTCTCAGTTAGAGTACTAATTGACCTCAGCAGGTCTTGCAGCATGTCACCTGATATTTATAACTACATGAGTTATAGTAAAAGCTGGTGGCGTTGGTGGCCTCCTGTGTTTCTCAGGTGTTATAGCTGGAAGCATTAGAATAACTTGCAGTTGACCACTTGCCATCACTGTACAAGTTATGATTATTGGCGGTACAACTGTTGTTACTGGTATATTGACGTACTTAAGGGTGTTAAATTCATGCTTGGCACTTCTGGTGTGCTCACACTTGTGTTATCCACCGTTAGTGGTATTTGTGTTTGTTACAACAGTGAGGTTACACCATCTCTAGGTGGTAACCTTCTTGGTTGGCGTTCCATTATATAGCTTCACAATCACAGGTAGAGTAGGATGAGTATCTGTAAATTGAGCATTTTTAGTCAAGATGGAAATCATCGACCAGATTTGACTGTTGAAAGATCACCGACTTTCATTTAGGCTAAAAATATTTTAAGTCGGTTTGTTTCATGAGTTGATAATTTTTTATTAAGCATTGCTTAATTGTTACGCAGTAGCGCCAAATTAACTACTAAAGTTGTGATTAACAAGCTAATTAGAAGATCATCTCATTCGCGAATAGAATAACTTCGATAATTAAACAAATCTAGCATTTATATTGAATGAAATTAATAATTATTATGAGTTTCATGCTTATTCTACTCAGAAGAGTTTATCATCAAAGATTTGCTGGTGAAAACCTACAAATAATTTAATTATGTAACTTAAACGACTTATAAACATGCGATTCTAGATCAAAAACATAGATCTGAGTAAATCATACATAATATCATCATGTTATATAGGAAGATTTAACTTTATGCGCTCAAAGATGCTTAATCAACAATATAATTTTATTTCGGTTTGATCAAAAAATATGTATTATCTGGATCTGGGATTTCTACTCTTAAAACATCATGAAACTAGTAAAATTACTAATAAGAAAACATTAGGAATCTGGATTTTTTTTCTCTGCTAATTTTTTTTACCACTGATGGCTAGATCAGATCATGATGAATATGTTTTTGAGATTAAAATCTTCAAAATCAACAGTTTCAATTTCAACCTCATTCAATATCATCATATTATGAACTGATAAACACTCAGATCATTAGTATTTGAGCATATACGAAGCTTTTTCGCACAATTTTTCATGTAATTATACTGAATCATGCATCAAAATTACATTTATGATCTATATTATGTGTAAAATCATGAAATTCTAAAAACCTAGTCGGCGCCAATGAAGATACGTTGATTTGGCGATCACACATGCATTCACAATATCTGATCGTTGTCCTTGATTTTGGAACATGATCTCGGTTGTCAATCTGATCTTTGATCAGGTTTCCGGTGACGTAAATTTAAGGTTTTCTGATTATCTTCTAAGTCGGTTATGGTTTAAGGCGGTTTAAAAGAGAATTAGAGAGAGAGAGAGGTGAGAGAATTGTCTAAAGTTTATTTTCTATTATCAGAATGAACTTGTTTACATCATTAGCTTTTTCGACCATATATACATGATATGAACACGAAAATTACATGTAGATGACTACGCACTTGATAATTTCATGTCTTGTGCTTGCACCGACCTAGAAAAACTATTCGTTAAGATTACCCAGCTTTCCAAGCCTCCCTTGAGCTGATGGCATCGAGAATCTTCCTAGCTTCCCACTTGGACTCAGGTCTTCCGCGCCTAGCTCCGTGTCTATATCTTGTTTGTTCGCCTATGGCTCGATTCTTGGACATTCGGTTCAGGTTTTCGACGTCTGACCTCAGTTATATTACTCTTTAGTTGTCAGTTCTCGGGTAGATGATATTTTTATTTATCTATAGGTACTAGGTATGCATACATCTAAGCAATTCATGAACTCAGATCCTTTACAATACACGTACTAGATCCTTTACAATACACGTACTAGGTATGCGTACCACGCCAGTTCATGAATCCAGAACCTTAAGGTATGCGTACTAGGTATGTGTACCTACCTATATTCCGTAACCTCAGATGGGTTCCCATTATGTTCATGGTATGCATAATGGGTTCATGAACCGTTGCCTATTTCATAAATTCAGATCACCATAGTTCGTGAACCAGGTTCATGAACTGTCCTATTCAAAACTCTACGTTAGCGAAATGGGTTCGTGAACCTACCTATATTCTATAATTTGAGATAACCATGGCTTACGAACTGGTTCGCCAACCTACCCTGAGTCCAAACTTTAGTAAATATGATTTACTCTCTTTTGATGTTTTGGAACATTCCCAAATGCCATAGATATAAAATATCATTGCTTGGGAAATTTCCATTTGATCCATGTGACACAAAAAAAGTTCTTGAACAATAAATTGCTTCGAACTAAGATTTTTAAGGACCTATGAACATCTAATGCTTGAATCATATTATAAGGTGTTTAACAAGATAAAGCGAAATTTCTTCTTTGCAATATTAAATATACTAAAAGTCATACGACATAGTCTCATATAATATAATAGTAATTCATGTGATTAAACAGAATGGTTCATATACCTCCTTGTTGATGAAGTTATCCAAATGCCTTCATTAGATCTTCAGTCTTCAATCTTCAATGGATATTCAATGATGTTTGATACTCAACTATCAACCTCTAAACTAGTCTAAGACCTAACTTTAGTAAACTAGAAATCAAGATATAGTTTTGTGCATCTGACACTGACAACAAGCTTGATATAGAAAAACTTGCGAGTTCGACCGAGCAGTACTCTAGTAATGCGGAAAAATAAATAACACAAGACACCCTAATTTTGGTAATGAGAAAAACCCTAGATGCAGAAAAACCCCGAGACATAGTCCAGTTTGCACACCGTACTGTATTAAACTGCTAAGGACACTAGCCTACTATCAGACTTCCTACTAGAATGTAGTTGAGATCGAATTCATCATCAAGGAACTCAACTTCAGTAGTACTCCTTACGTCTCTGAACCCAATGTGGTTATACGAACTTGATTCTCTTAAATGAAGTTTGTTACGACCAAGAGTTGCTTCAACTTAAGTGAAGATTTTTGATACTAATCTGCCACTATCATAAAAGCATATTAATTCCCTTTCGATATATATGTTTCACTAAGGTATTTAGAATCTATTTACTGTATAACAATCCTCAAATAAGACAGTCTTTCAAATCTCAATGGTTACATTATTGCTTACTCTCAAATTCAAGAAATGAATATACACAAACTCCTGAACAAAAGAGAAATCATAAACTTATGTTGGGAATAGACATGAATTAGTTCACCAGTCAAGCCAACAAATATATAATCCGTAAATAAATTTCAAGTACTGAAGGTTTATGCAAATATTGTGAATATAATATGGTAAATTAATATTGTTCAAACATGAATTTCAACTTTTACATGTATTCATAACGAGTTGAAGGAATTAAACTATGAAATTATTGCAACTTAAAATATGTTCATTGTTGCTCTATACTTGGGGTGTCCATTTAATTTATGAGCATTTATTCAAAAATAAGGCAAAAAGAGAAAATAACACAAAAGCGAATATACACAAAAGCAGATGTATATGTATATAGATAGGCTATAAGATAATTGTAGAGTACCAATATGTATTAGTAGGATTTGTATTCTCGATTCTCTTTCGAAATGGAAAACAAAATTATAGACTCCGCATTTCTGATACAGGATCAGAAATAAATATATAAATTTTATATTTCTGATACGGGTCAGAGATACTTTTACGATTTTCACCTTTAAAAACCCGCTATATATCAACGGTAACATAAGAAATGGGAATGAAGTGTTATGACTCTCCTTTTTACTCCTTCTTGAACTTAGTTCTCTAAAAAGTTTTAGATTAGAGGATCAACTTGTTGTTTTGATGGAGGATCGATCTTTCCAAACTTTAAACTAGGATTCAAGGAACCCTAGGCTCTCAAGATCAACTTATGCAACTAGGATACACGTTTTTATTAGCGTAAAGCAAAGAGAAATGAAAAAAAAAAAGCTTCCCAAACATCAAGAAATAAAACTTTGAAGATGATAAAGAAATATTAGATATTTAGAGCCTTGGCAGAGGATTTTTTCGAACTTTTAGCAACGATTAATGGAAACTGAGTCGTTCCCATGGGTTTGCTCCGTCCTTGGTCCAATGATCTGAATTTGAAATTTGTCAGCATCAAACTATTTATCAATAAAAACCAAGTTGAAATCCCGGATTTCTTTGCAATGTTTGGAAACTTCGGAACGGTCTAGAGTCGTGTTGAACTTTACAGTAAAAATCAATTCATGTTCTTGGTAATGTTGCAATTTGGAAAAAAGATGATGTTTTTCATTTTGATCCTCCAGTCACATGCAACTGCATATTTTTCGTTTCAAAGAACTATTAGGGTACTGTCAATGAAGAGAATGACCCTTAAAGATAGGACTAAGAGCTGAAATGCTCCAATTTTTGGGGTTAAAAGTTCCCAGAGTTTTTGAAAAAAATTTGAAATTCCCCGTAAGCCGTTAAAAGTAGTTAAGAGGTCAATGATACACTCATGTGAACTCCCACTTGTGAGGAAAAGTCACTATTAACCTTGATTTTTATTGGGTCGACCTTTTCTTTCTTAGAAAATGACCAACCCTTGTCCTTTGAGATTGTAACATGGGCGTATTTTCACCACTAGACACCACTATCGCCGTCACCAGTACCACTAGATCCACCACCACGGGCACCGTCACCACCACCACCAGAATCACCATCGCCACCGCCAGAATCACCATTATCGCCGTCATCATCACCACCGAGCCATCACCATCGTCGTTGTCACCATTATCATTAATCGTCATCGACACAAGCAGAACCACCGCCCGACACCACCAACGCTTGAACCCTTAACCCCGAAGGGTGTATTATGTTTTTCTCGCATGTGTAAAGTCACATGCATGCCAAGAAAACTACCTAACCGGTTTGGATGAAAAAGTTCACAGATTGGGATATTTTATATATTTTTGAAAATTCGGGGAATTTCTCCAATCATATCCCCGAAAATGGAGCATTTTGACCATTTCCCCTAAAAATAATAGATGCATACCGGTATAATGTTGCCAACAGACAGCTGCTCATCCGCGGATGTCATATCTGACAGGTAATAGAATCGGCCATTTAGATAGATTGGACGAAGGTGATACTAAATCTACATCCACCCATGTGTTGCTCACCCCCAATGAGAGAGCAAATCCGGCATTTCAGAGTTGCCTACTGAATGTGCAGTGATGCACATCATATCACTTGTCAACATGCCAAGCGGCAGAACCAAAGAAGTGCCGAAACAAATGTGCCACCCTGTAGTGATGTAAATGAAGTGTAAACAATGGTTCCATCTATTTACTACTATTTAAGCTATCTAGGGTTTTTTCTTCTCCTCACATCTACATTCTTACAGAGCTTCTCTTCTTCTTTCCTAAGTTTAAGCCGCCTCATAAACTACCACCACCACAATCAGACAGATCATGACTTTTGATGTCGACAATGAACAAAATCAACAAGATGATGATTTCGTCTCTCAGACGTAAGTAATGTAAATAATCCTCTTGCTCATTCTTTTTCTTACATTTGATTTACCTAATTTACAATCGACTCTGATCATAATTTTATTTTTTTCCTTTTCTCAGTCAATTAATCTTCTTAATTTTTCATTTCCTGTGTGTGTCTAGTCTGCCAAAAAGAAATGAAGCTATTGGAGAAAGAAACACGAATCAGTGTGATTTGCCTGACTCATTCTGCTGTCTCATTGCTTCACTCTTGCCTTAGCTTGCTGGAATGATTGATTTAACCACTTTTCTAGTTGTATGCTGGGAATTGGGAACATATTAATGAGGAGGAGGTGATGTAAGTTTAATTTTCTTGTCCAAATCCAGAATTGGGAACACATCAAAAACTTAGAGGCTTAGAACAGAATCAACAAGCATTGTGGATTTAAAAGACTTGTTCTGATTTGTCAAAATGCAGGTGTTTGAAAGAAGCTGCCAAACAAAAAAAGATGAGGATAACAGATTTTCAAGTCCAGCTTCATGAAAGCAACCATCAGAAGAATGAGGTATTCTGAACATGTGTACTAATGTTTGAAGAAGTCAGAGAAGAAGAAGAGCTTTAATAACCTGTTAATGGTGTGTTTTATTAGAGTAAATGTAATTCTCTCACACTTGGTTACATAGAGGGCTATGAAGAATCAAATTTTGTCACCAGTGGTGAGTTTTTTTGTGAACATGACAGTCTAAGAATCAAACTTCTTGAATTTGGTAGATGGTAGAACATAAGATATAACAAGATGCACATTTGACTTAGTGCTAGCTAATGAGTGTTGTGCCTCATTCAGGCAAACAAAACTTAGATGATTTTCAATATTTTGCTGTGGTGACAGCTTACAAGATTAGCTTGTAACTTGCCAAGTTGAGAATATCCGGACATTTGAATGTAGCTCATAGTAAGGAACTAGTAAATCCTTGATTGTTCTGTAAATGAAAGCCGTACATAAAATGTTTCAATTTTTCTTAGAATGAAATTTTGAATCAATTGAATGATAGATTAGCTAGACTTTGTTACATGTGATGCTTATCTAATGTTTATGGGAGTTAGTAGTGGCTACTGGCTAGTGCTAGTGGTAATGTTTTTGCGGTACTTAGACTGAATGACTCAAAACTCGGTCCAATTAAACCATAATTATCCTAGCCATACTATATAGTGGTGTTATATCGAAGGAACATAATTTTGGGTTCCTTAGGCAAAAACAGCATTATCTGGAATCCAGATTGTTATATAATTATTCAAACCTGTATTTTAGTCGACATTAGATTGTTATATAAATCTTTATGTTTGTTACCTTCTGTTCGAAAATTCTTATATACTTGTATTGTACTTTGCCTTACCTAAGGAAACAACATATTTTCAGGCTGAATCATGGGTTAACAATGAATGGATCACCAGACTACGAAACAAGCGAATAGAAGGAACCAGAGGCTTGCCCTGCAAGGTTGACTCTCTTTCTCTCTGGTTGTTCTTGTGTCAAATCCCTTACTGTTGTGAGTTTCTGAAAGATTTTTTGCATATGGGCATAGGGGCAAAATTTACACCCCAAGCTAGATTTGGGACCTTCCACTGATCCAGCTGGTAAGAGTTTGCACACCAAGTTGGAAGCTAGTAAAATGAGAGCTGCGGCTAAGACATTAGAAGAATAATCAAAGTATAACATTGGACAAGCTAGCAGCGATGATGACGATGAAGAACCAGAGAGCAGAGCCAATGCCTTTACCAAAAGATACTGGTACCTGTTCCCCCGAGTTTGCAGGGCAAGAATGGTCCAAGTAAATAAGGTCTAAAATTTTGCAGGTGAAAATGTGAAGCATTTAACATGTGTTGTCTGGAAACAAAAACATACTGTATTACTGTTGTTGATTATGCTTGGTTAAGCCACACAATCATTTCTCTTGTAATTCAAAAACAATGCAATGTGTTCGATGTTTTATGATATCTGTACAGACCAATTTTTGAATTATTTGTGAAACTGAATTAGATCTTTCTGACACATGATATGTTTAGCTACTGAACAAAGGATTAAAACAACAAAATGATTTACATCTACAGCATGTCTCTAGTTTCAGCTTACTGAGCAGACAGAAATTTATACCATATACATCCAATTGTCTCAGATATTCTTATTCTTTCAATCGGGGCCTCTTCTCTCATGTAAAATCTGAAAATATGTCCTCTGCAGTTCATCCAATTTAAGCTCAGAAGCTCTTACTTCTGGCAGTTCATTATTTTCCAACCATGTCTCTGCATCTGCTAATGCTGCGCTTAGCCTTTCACCCTGACTAGCACTGAAACCCACAGAAAAATCATCTGGCACTTCTCGCGACATATGTTTATGAACAAAAAGCGACACCTTCATTCTCGCCTCTAGCTTCATTCTCTTAATTTCCTCCTGTTCTGGATTCTCCATATCTCTTCCAAATTGATTGAGCTCCTCAGGCGTTAGACTTCTGTTAATCACCTGCCTAGCCAATTGTCGTATACGACTTCCATCCTCAGCAGCCTGAGAAGCAGATACATTTAAAATCCCATCACGATCAACAGCAAAACTTACTGTAATGTTTGGTAATCCCATTTCAGTTGCTTGAATTCCATCAAAGATGAAATTACCGATAAGATTGTTGTCCTCCCTTGCAGATACACAGAGTCTTGTCACATCCCTTGCAGGTGTGAAAGGATATGTTCTTTCAGTTGGAATCACTGTGTTTCTGGGAATCAAGTTAGGCAATGTTTCAGCACTTAAACTTAGCGCCGCAACATCTGTAATTGAAATGCCATTCAGCAGCGGATTACTCAATGCTTCCTCACTCCACATTGCTGCTTGAATTGCTGCTCCTTGAACAACAGCCGTATCTGGATTCATAATCTCACAAAACCCTTGTGCATCTCTACAAAATATTTCTAGCAATTCTCGAATTCTCGAAATTCTAGTACTTCCACCCACAAGAATAACTTCATGAAATTTAAGAATCCCTGAAATTTGAACACACTGGTCAACTTCTTCCTCACATTTATCAAACAATTCCTGGCATTCCTCAGCAAACTTATTTTTTGTTACTGAAACACTCAATGGAATTGCTTTTTTTCTGTTTGTGAAACTCGCCGAAAGAACGTAATAAGAATCGACAAAGACTACTGTTTGTTTATCATGAGGAGAATCTAGAATTCCTTTAGCATCTTCACATGCAAACCTTAATCTGCTCTTAGATCTTGCACATAATAAACAATCATCATTCTGTATCTCATCGAACTTATCAGAACAGTATAAAGCTAATTTATCAGTGAAATCTTTACCACCAAGATGAGTATCACCTGCTACAGATTTCACCGCATACGTATTCCATCCATCTTTGATATTGACAACCGCAACACTCAATGTTCCTCCACCAAGATCAAATATCAACACATTCTCTTCATCTTCTTGAGTGCTTCTTGTTTCAACACCATGCTGCTGTTGGTCTTCTCTTGATTTCATCTTCTTAAGCCATCCATAAGCAAGTGCAGTTGCCGTAGTTTCATTAATTAGACGTGAATCCTCAAAGCCAGCCATTGTTGCTGCTCGTTTAGTTGCTAATCTCTGAGCATTATTATAACAAGACGGAACACTAATCACAGCTTTAAAAATTACATCTCCATTGTCAAGACCTAGACCTTGTTCTGCAATTTGTTTCAATTTCTTTAAAATCATACACAAAAGCTCTTCAGCAGAGAATCTCTTTAGTTGATTAAAAGATCGAACAACGACACTAAGTTCATCATTCTTGCTTATTGGATCTTCAATTACTTCAACTGAACTACGAAGAATGTCAAGTTGAGTATTATTATCTGAAAATTTTGCCCCAATTAGACGCTTGACATCAAGAATCGTGTTTGATGGATTCTTGTCAACTCCATCAAATGCTTCATCACCAACTATGTGTTCTTCTGTGTAATCAGTGAATGCAATGCAAGATGGAATTCTAGTGATTCTTAATTCTTCTCCGATCCAAAATCCAACTCTACTGTATGTAGTACCTAAGTCGATGCCAATTACCCTTACGTTCTTGGACTCCATTGATGAACTACTTCCGATTTCCTCCCTTACGTTCTTGGACACCATTGATGAACTACTTCCAATTTCCTCCATTATTCATGAAACAGAACCGCTTATGAGTGTATTCAGAGAGAAAGGAAGAAGAATTTGAGAGAAAAGAAGAAGAATTTTGAGGAATAGATGAAGTCTGAGAGTTAGGGTTTATGTACTAAAAACACTGAAAGTTCAAATAGAGAGTAAATAGAGGAAAAAGGCGGTTTAGAAATTGCCAGTTATTTCACCCTAAGCTTTTATCACACTTTCCTTACACCGCCTTTCACTCATAAAAAGACTCGACTCCGATGTATAATTTGTAGCGTGACCACTCAAGCTAGGTACCCTGGACTTGCCATGCTTTGAAACTTCGAAACGATCTAGAGTTGGGAAGAATCCTAAAAGGGGCATTGTTTTAGGTAGTACTAACATAGTGTTGCAATTTGGATAAAAGATGAGTTAAAATTACAAATTTTTCATTTTGAAGAATTGTTAGGGCACTTTTGTTGACTCTTTAAAAATAGGCGTATGCTGCTGAAATGCAGCGAGGATATGGTAATCTTTAGTAAAAGGCGATTAGTGTTTACTTTGTGCTTACCACGCACGGCTTCGGTATTTTCTGGCAAAATGCGGAGGAAGATTTAGTTGAGCAATGGCTTGTTTTGTGCGCTAAGGCCAATGGCTATAAACTTAGTCGTGCTATCTCATCCATAACAATACTATGAAGTGTAATTCCGAGCCGCTAAATTTTGCATCAGTTTATGTGCATATTGTGAACACGGATGTAACGATGGTATCACCGTGTCCACAAACAACATTCACAACATGATTGAAACTATTAAAACGATCCAAACGTATATAAAAATATCACATGATAATTACAAAGGAGACTCTGAGCCTTCACGCTCGTCCTCGTCTCACACCACAAGAGAGACTATGGTAGATTTAACGATGAATGATGCACAAACAATAAGATTATAATTGCAGAATGTAAATGAGACGATGATTTACGTGGTTCAGCACTAAGGCCTACGTCCACGGGGGGTTTGGTTTTCACTATGTATCATATGGTGTTACAATGGATAGTCGAATGACTCTGAGTAGGGAACGATGCTAGGAGGAAGGTAAATAAAACTCATACTTACACTTACAATTTCTCTCTCCTGAACTATAGTTCTCTCTCTCTCTAAAATTGGTCGACCTACTCTCTCTTAGTGGAGCTTGGTATTTATAGGTTTCTTACATGGGGCCTTCTTCTCTGAGACAGACGTCCTTATCACCTTGGTAAAACCGCCGATCCGATGATGTCTTCGTTCTGCTCCGAAGCCTGCTCAACGGTAATGTATAATGACGATGGTGTACCTTCTCTTCCTCCACCTGAAGTTCGGCACGTGTCCTAGGCCTATAGCATTTAAGGCGGGTGGTTGGGGCAGTCTGCACGCTTTAGACAGCTGTTAATGCAGATGTCAGCTGGGTTTCCTTTTGCTCGATTCAGATCTTCCTTGGGATGATAAAAAGCAACCCTATCAGTATTCTATGGTGATTCGCGACGATCTCATCATCAGGTACTCCTCGCTCAGCCCACCGTTAGATCTATGGAATAGTGGACACGTGGTGGTCGATGATGATGCATGCCCCTTGAGTATCTCCACATGGCATCACGTCCTCGATGTTCTTTGATCTTATGGCGTACAAGTATCTATCTTATTACACGTGGCCAATTTCGGGTTATGTATATACAATTTGCCCATTTTCTTCTGAGTTTGAGATTAGTCAAAATTTGAAGATAACGCTTTCACTTCTCGCATTAACTTCCCATAGATTTTAGGGCACGTTTCCCACTATTGGTAGTTATTTCTTCTTGATTTTCGGGACGGTTTTCCCCCATCTATTCCGGTTATAAATCGGAGAGAAGGTGCGGACGCAATAACTTTTATTCCCTCTTTCATTCTCATTCTTTCATGTTTCATCTCTGTCTTTTGTTCTGAGAAGAGTTTATTTCTGTTCTTTGAGTTTGTCTCTTTGTTCTTTACTTCTTCTGCTCTTGATTCATTCTTTATAAGATATTTCTTGGTATCCTCGTCGCTCTTGAAGGATCCATGCTGTTGTTGATTTTACTCTGATTTGCTGCTGCTACTGCTCTTGGTTCGCCATTGTTTTCGGGTATGTAGTCTTTTAATTTTGCTTTGTTTATCTCTGAGTATCTTTGATTATACTTCTACTGCTGTTGGGTTTTATGAAATTTGTGATGGAGAAAATATTATACGAAAGTATATATACTTGCCCCTGTTCTTCATCACAAAGTTTGGAGCCCTGTATCTTGAAGTGAAAAATGATGTTGTTCTTGATGCGAAAGTAATGGTCTTAGATGCATTTTTGATGTCTTGTTTTTCTTTGATGCCTTGTTCAGATATCCATGGCTGGTAACGAGCGTAGAAATAGCCCTTACAGGTCTCCGCCTACGAGTCCCTATAGATCCCCACCGAATAAAAGTCCCGATATTTCTCCGCCTAAAGGTCCGCCGCTGCGGTCTTCTCAATCGGACCTTCGTCCATGCAAAAACTCATCGTCATCTTACCCGAAGGTTTGCTTCTCAAAGGAAAGAGGATCAATCGAGGGGTTCTCATTATGCCGTTGATCGTCCTACAAGTAGGTCCTCTTCTCAACGTTCTGAGCCGCTGGAGGTTCAACCCATCCGCTCCCTAGCTCCTCTCAATCCTTCATCTTCTCAAAGATCTAAGGCTTTGTTGAAAGCTCCTTCATCGAAGAAGGATTTGGATTTGTCCCAAGGCCTGGCGACGAAGAGGAAGTCTCGGATATTAGTCCCCCGAAGAAGCCATCGTCAGGTAAAACGACATCTTCTGATGCTGCCCCTTCGGTTCGTACTGCTTCTGCTCCGAAGTAGAAGAAGCGTGCTCCTGTCTCTTTTAGTCATATCAACCTTGAGGATTTCAAAGCCAAGCACGGTCTTGAGCTTTTTGAAGTTCGCTTTTACAACCAGGGTGATGATCTTACTTATGATATGATTGCGAATTATAAGTATGATTCCCAATATTTGTTGACTACCATTGGTGCCTTTGAAGCGGGTCTGATGCTTCCATTGTACAAGTCAGGGGATTCGTTCTAATACGATGCTTTGGAACGTCATGAGGGCTCTACTTCTCATACTCATTGTCGATCTGTGGTATAATTGAGTGAAAATTACCTACGAACCCTCCATGAGTGTTATCTTCGGAGTAAGGGAGAGACAACGATGACATGTTATACGCCTAAACCCGAGGAAAGAATTTGGTACACCCCAGCAACTTTTAATGCTTCTTTTGGGGATTAAGTCAATGGTAGAAATCGAAAGCGATGGAGTGTTGGTCTACGCACGATAACTTCCCATCGTGGTGAGATTCGCTTTCTGAGTGACGTGAGTGATACGAAGTTGCGCTTCGTTCCTGGTACTGAAAAAACCGCCAAGCCAGAGCTCTTTCCTTCCAAGGAGGGTCTTCGTCGAGACCATGATTATGCGTGGCATGCTACCCCTCTTGAAGTTATTAGTCCCTGAGCTTATGGTTGGATTCCCGGTGAACATGGGTGGCAACCTATTGCTCAGAGTAAGCCTCGCGAAGCTGCCCCATCTCGCTATGGTGATTTTTGTCCTTGGGCTTTAAACTTTACTGGTATGAACTTCGACTACACCGTTGAGATTGTTGAATCCGATGAAGTTGGTGATGAAGAAGGTTCTGAGACTGTTCTTCCTTTGAAAAGTTCGAAGAGTGCCACTACTGTCAAAGTATGATTCTATGATAATATATTGTATGATGCTTTGACCCTTGAATCAGATATTGACATATGTTTGCTCTTAGGCTTCAAGGAAGAAGATAATTAGTCCCTTAGAATCTTCCACTGTGGAGGTTGAAGACTCGGGGATCCCTGAGGTCACTAGTCTTGTGGGTGACGAATAAGGCTTGGACGAAGAATATGAGGAGGAAACCGATGAGGAAGAATGAACTGAGAACACTCCTCATGATAATGAAGATACTGAAGAAGAGGCTGCCCCTGGGGGGAGATAAGGATGATACGACGGATGATCCCGAAGGCACCCCTCCTCGTCATATGGATGAAGATGTTGATATTCACCCATCGATCCCTGATCCCAAGAATATCTCGGAACAAAACCCGGAGTTCTCTTTTGGCAGGATCTACTCAACTGGTGATTAGGTGGATATTGGTGCTGCGATGGGGATTGCTTCGGATTTTTCACTGTTGTCTCCTAACGACGATTGGGAGGTAATAGCCGAAGACGATGGTGAAAAGGTAGCCGATGAAGAAGAAACTTCTGATGGAGAGGACGCTGAACTCCATGCCACTAAGGAGGCAAAGGAAAGGGGACCGCTGCCGCTGGGACTGAGACCACTCCCCATGATAATGATGAAGGGACCGTTAATGAAGGAGACGCTGCTGGTGCTTCTTATGAAAACTTCGTAACCGCTGTAAAGTGTGGCGGGGATAACGAAACCTTCAATTGGTTGAAGAGGATGGGGCTTATGAATGTACCCTATGCAACCCCTGCGGTTCCTGGGGAAAGGCTCTCTGATGCTTTTACCCGACAGCGGATGCAACTGTCATACCGTGAAAGGGTAGCAGAAATGCGGGAACGAGACATGGGCGCTACCGTTTCGACTTTGCTGGCCAACCCCCTACTTCTATTTTTGATATGATGGCCGTAGCTGATGGTCATCAGTATGGTTTCCCTCAGCAACGCATCCTTGAGGTAATGTGTCTCCCTTGTTTATGATGGATTAGTTGTGCTCCATTTTTCTTTATTTATCCGTATGTTCTTGGTTGTCACAATTGGTGAATAACGAGTACTGCAACCATATACTAGTGGAAAATGCAAAAAAATAGTCTGTCAGGAAAAGCCCTAAAACCTCTGAAAAGGACTGCTATTGGGAGCCCCAAATCTGTAGTCTTATTTCTCAAAACGACCGTGCCTAAGATTCTTTTAATTTTTCAAATTAGGACTTTCTTTGACAGCCCATTATTTAATGTTCACAGACACAGTCATTTCTTTAATTTCATATTAAAAAATAAAACTCCATCTACAGTGCATTTA
Organism: Papaver armeniacum; assembly: GCA_023531295.1. Taxonomy (NCBI): domain Eukaryota; kingdom Viridiplantae; phylum Streptophyta; class Magnoliopsida; order Ranunculales; family Papaveraceae; genus Papaver; species Papaver armeniacum. The sequence goes on from JAJJWW010012495.1 coordinate 84,353, forward strand.
TCTGGGCTGAATACTTTTAGAAAAGCTGATTCGTCTGAATCCCAATCTAACTGGTATTTCCGACCAAACCCATTTCATAGAATCTGATTCATTTGACTTATTTCAGACTGAACCTAAGATCAGAGACTCATTAAATTGAAATTAGAAGCTCATTGCATAAACTGATCAAAACATTCACCATTCAATTCAAATTTGAAATTTGTTACACAATATTAACTGAATTGACATGTGAATTGAAATTTTTTACATTATTCACTGAATTGAGCTGCCACTTAGGTCAAAACCCAAAAAAAACCTCTACACAACTACTGAATTCACACCAATCGGTTGAAACCAACCTATAGACAACGAAATAATCTAAAACCAATCCATGCCTTATATATCAGAACATGTGTGTCTGCCTTATCCAGGTTAACAATCTTCGTAACTGATCTGTACCAACTCCAAAGACAAAAAAAAAAACAAAAAAACAAAAAAGTCAGAGTAAGCAACGCAAGGACGTAATAAGTCATAAACAAGCCTAAAGTGAACAAAAAGTTTTAAGTGATTTAGCCTCCATATGGGTATGTATAAGCCTTACGACAAAAAGTTTACTGGAAACACGCAGTCAGACAACAAAACTTTAATAAGATAAAGGCATAAACCATCAAACTAGACAGATAAGTTTGATTTAAAACAGTTAAATAGGCAAAACAAGAGGAAATTTATGAGTGTGAGAAGAATAATTGGTGAGGGAGAAGCTGGTGATAATAATACAACAATGGTAGTGCAATAAAAAATTCAAGTAGTTGTTGCAAGAAACAATCAAAGAATAATGCAGTTTTAATCATCTAATGGTGGTGCTTGTTAACTTGTAAAGAAGATATACCTGAACGACAGTCTGCGATACTTGGTTTTAGCTTGTTTCTGATAACATGAAGATGTGACCATGTGTTCTAGATCTCCATATACATAGAGAAAACAAATAAAAACAAAATTCAAGTATTCAGCCAAGAATTATTACCTAATCCCTATCCCAATACTAGTTGCCAGCAACAGTTGTTGAAAATAAGTGGAGCTTGATTCACAGATGCCGTAAACACACACGGATCATCATAAGCATTCACATTTAGGCTTGATCGTTTGGGAGATTCTAAAACAAAATGCCAATGCTTCCTAGTTTCATCGGCGCAATAAAATATTTGGCTAGCTTCTCATAAACCTATCGAAGTTGACGAACCTATCTCTGCATCCACATATGATCCTTTTTTTTTGTCTTCGACTCGGACCCAATCACAGCAAAACAAGAGAGGATGTGATTGCGTACAAAAACAACTACCTTGGATAGTAAATTGGAAATTTTCAACTGAATTTCTAGAGGAAACCAAATAATACAAAAGACTATGCATAAGATAAGCCTACCATTCTACCACAAACCACACCATATCTTTTGTTGCAAGTGATTTAGGTGTCTCGTGTTTATTCAGTGTTTCCTAGACAGTTGCTTGGACCTTAAAAAAACCAAAATATACGACATCAGATACTATCCGAAGCCTATAAGGAAACTTCACTCAAACACTTACAAAAAAAAGAAGCACAATGTACCTATTTTAATTCCATAACAGAAAATTTTACAAGTATCCTGGGGTTTATGCAGTTATTTACATATTTTATATGGGAAGGACATATGTTTTTTAGACTGTTGCTTATTCGGGTAAGCAAAGAAAGAAAATCTTATAGAGATGTTTATAATCTTACGAGAACCAAATTTCATGATCATTCAGCATATAAACTCCCGACATAATTCGTCTCTTAAAACCCATTTAAGACTCATTACCGTTACTGCCAATTACGGGTCTCAGAAACGTTATCCATATTCCTTCCACTTACATTCTACTTCTTTGCTTTGATAACCGGGACTTAATAAGTATTTTTAAAGAGTTCAAATCAACATAAGCAGTTGGAGACAATCAGAAGTAGTACTAATAAAACCCACTATGGATATCACACCACTTAGACATAGCACCTACAACCAACGTTGTATGCACTAATATATATATATATTTCAATTTTGTACAAGGAAAATTGGCATATAGCTTCCATTTTAAGCAAGAAAACAACATGGCTATTGGAAATTCAATTTGGCGAAGGATTTTCATTAACATAGTGGTCGGAAACGAAAAAAATATACTTTGTAAAAGGTATGAGAATGAATCCTTACACACAATTGTAGATGGTGGATTTTCGACAAAGGGCTAAAATCATAAACCCATAATTATATGTATCCCTGATCCAGCAATCAGACGAATATTGAGGCTCATGTCTCTTATCGAAAGCATGAAAGCTCATGCCATAAGAATCTCTGACTGAGAATACTATCTCTCAGAGTATACATGGATATGTAGTCTCTCAGCTGAGGCAACATCATATCTCATGAATACTGAGCAATTTCAGTAACTACTTTTACATAGAATCGAAAGATTAGACGGCTCCTAGACAGCTTGCCTGCTAGTATAGAGCAATAACGTCTTCAGGATGTAACAATGTTTTCCCTGACTATATAAAAGAAATATGACGCTTCAACGAGCTCATAACACTAGATTCCTGAATAATTAATGCTCCTAGATGATCGTGCTAGTATAGAGCTATTAATTAATTATTCTCAAAATTAATAGATTCATTAACTGAATCCCTGGAAAATATTCAATATTTTCATAATATTTCGTTACTTCAATTCGTGGTTCTTCCCAGCATAATTCCATGGGTTAGTAATAAATACTCAACGAACGGGCATCTGAGTTACCTTCGAGTAAGCCCCGACCAAAATGGTGTAAATGTATTCGACAAATAATGCATTAACAAACACCTGAATGAACAAACAAGTATTTCAAAATACGACGAGACGATGAACCTATGCAAATAGAAAAGAAAATAATAAAATAATAGTCAAGGCGCTAGGTGACCGGCACACCGACCGTCCAATCATGCCGTGACCAGTCGTACGCCCAAATTCTATATTTTATCATATTTTATTATTTTCCTTGATCTCATGAAAATCCTTTCATTTGAACAAATATCCTTCGTTTTGAGGAAACTCCTCAGTTTCATGGTGAAATAATATAAAATTAGGGAAAATATTGTGGGGCCGTGATTATTCGCCAACCGGCCATGCCTTGATCCCGGCCGGCCCCACACCTCATGGTTCCTCATTATTTTATTATTATTTTCCTAATCTCATGAAAACTCCTTAATCTCATGATATTTCCTTGATCCCATGAAAAATAATATAAAATTAGGGAAACCCGTGGGACCGGGCTCCTTGGATGGCCGGTCATGCCCTAGATAGCCCCACACGCCCTATTTTATTGTTATTATATTTTTCATGTTTCCTTAATCCCATGAAATTCCTTGATTTCATGATGTTTTCTTCAAATTATGAAAATTCTTTCAAAATTATGAAAATCCCTTCAAATCATGAAATAATACATAAAATAAGGGAAAACTCACGGGACCGGGCCCTAGCCGGCCAACCATGCTCAAGCCGGTCCCACATGCCTTTATTTTATTATTATTAATATTTTTTTGTTTCCTTCATCTCATGGAAACTCTTTGATTTCAACAAAACTCCTTGGTTTCAACAAACTCTTTGGTTTTATCACATTTCCCTAAAATCATGAATATATTATAAAAAATTAGGAAAAACACCGTGGGATCGGGCTCCTTGGACGGCCGGCCATGCCTTGGACATAGACGGTCCCACACTTCATGATTCCATCATTTTCTATTATTTTCCTTCATCTCATGAAGGTTTTGACGGTTTCAGCAAAACACCCTAATTTCTTCATATTTTCTCAAATGATTGCTCAAATGCACATCTGAAAATATCAAAATTCAGAACTAAGATACGAACACTTTGATGACATGAGCATGTTACCTTGACCGACCAAGGTTGGCTTGCAAGAATCCGGTCCCACGTATTCTCATGATTTGACCTAATTTGCACAATTGCACGTATTAGGTCCGAAACTCTTCCAAACAACTTGGAACTTCATGGAACGATCATCATTCGATCCCGTGACCACCCAGGGCCGGTTTGATGACCCCTTTGTCGGTCCCTCACTTCTTCATAATTAATTAGGTTTCGTTACCTAAGGTTCAGACGAGCATTATTTTTAATAAATGATTAAACCAGCATTTAATCATCCTTTCATCAAATCAACTGGTCTTCAGAAGAACTTGATATTTGCTCACGTGAGCATCTGGGCGCTACATGGTTGATCCATAATCCCATGTAGCCGGTCCCTCCTTCACTCCATGGTTAATTTTCAATAAACCATCAGTTAATCATCAATTGATCAAATTAGGGTTTTGAGTCCAAGGTTCATAATTCCAGATTCAAACGCTAATAATTTTACGTTGATCCCATGATCAATATTTTATTTATCATACTTGGTTCAATTGCCAGTATTCTGATTTAATTATTTTCAATAAACCATCAGTTAATCATCAATTTTACGTTGAAAATTCTCTCGTTCGAGCAAATCTCCTTCGTTTCAAGGAAATTCTCTAATCTCATGATTTTATATCAAAGAAATAAAAAAATTAGGGAAAGGTGTCGCGGGACCGCGGGACCGAGCACCAGCCGGCCGGCCATGCCCTAGCCGTGGCCGGTCCCACAACTCACGTCCCATTGTTTTATTATTTCTCTCACATTATGAAAATTCCCGGATTTCATGAATTTTCCCTAAAACCATGAAAATTCCCTAATTTTATGAATTTTCTCTAAAATCATGAAAAATATTATAAAATTAGGAAAACTCGTGGGATCGGGCACCAACCGGCCGACCATGCCCTAGCCGTGGCCGGTCCCACACCTCATGTCCCATTGTTTTATTATTTCTCGCAAATTATGAAAATTCCCTGATTTCATGAATTTTCCCTAAAACCATGAAAATTCCCTAATTTTATGAATTTTATCTAAAATCACGAAAAATATTATAAAATTAGGAAAACTCGTGGGGATAGGGTTCCAGTGGTGAAGCCATGCCCTAGCCGGTCCCACACGCCTATTATTTTATTATTGTTTGTTGTTTTAGTTTCCTGATTCCATGAAAACTCCCTGATTTCAACAAAATACCTTGGTTTCAACAAATCTCTCTGATTTTATGAAAATTTCCTAAAATCGTGAAAATTACATAAAATTGGGAAGAGTGCTCTGGGACCGTGACCATTGGCCGGTCGGTCATGCCTTGGCCATTTCCGATCCCACACCTTGCAATTCCCTGTTTCATTATTATTTTATCTCTCTCATCTCATGGAAATTCACTAATTTCAGCAAACTCTCCAGTTTCATGGGATTTCCCTCAAATCAGAGAAAATACATAAAATCACATAAAACTGGGAAAGTGTGGGACCGTGCTTGTTAGCCGGCCGTCCATGCCCTAGCCGTGACCGGTCCCACACCTCGCAATTCCCTGTTTTATTTATTATTTTTCATCATCTCATGTATTTTTCCTAGTTTCAGCCAAACCCGGGATTCTGCACATTTTCTCAGAATGTTGCTCAAACGCGCACCAGAAAATATCGAAACTCTCAGGACTGAAACATGAATGTCATGGTGACACGGGCACATCCCCTTGACCGACCAAGGGTGACCCTAGGGCTTGCAAACAGCCGGTCCCATATATTATAATGATTTTAACCTAATTTGCTCAGTTGCTCATATTAGGTTCAACTCTTTCCAAACAACTGGAAGTTTGCTTAAACGACCATCCATTGGTCCCACGGCCACCAAGAGTCGGTCCTATGACCTCTTGGTCGGTTCCTAATCTCTTCATGGCTAGGTTTTATTATTTGTCCCTCACACGAGCATTATTTCAATAAAATGATTAAACCAGCATTTAATCATTCTTTCACCAACTGGTCCTCAAGAGACTTTGGTATTTTGCTCATTCGAGCATCTGGGCGTACATGGTGGACTCGTCATCCCATGTAGCCGGTCCCTGCTTCACTCTGCAGATTGATTTGCAATAAATCATCATTTTAGTAAAATTAGGGTTTTGAATCCAGAGCTCTGCAGAAACATGATTCTGAGAAGATTCAAATACTATGATAATTTTATGTTGATTCCATGATCAACATTTTTATTTATTTTACTCGACCCAGCAGTCAGTATCTTAAATTAATATTTTATTTAGTCCTGCTACCAGCAATTCATCAAATGAGCAACATTCGCTCAAACCGGACATATTTGCTCAAACTAGCAATATTCCTCAGACTAGCAATATTTGCTCGAACCAGCAATATTTGCTCAGATTCAAGAATATTTGTTCAACTATCAATATTATTCGACAATTCAGCAACATAGTTTGCTCGTCTTAGGTAATCAACATAATAATACCTCGTCTCAGCAGACATATTTGATTCATGAATTTCATAACATTTGTGAAACATGTTCAATTCAACAATACATGGACTCATCGTCCCACAAAGTCAGCAACTGACTCCACAATCACGAGATATCAATCGTGTCACATGGGGGGATATTAACTAGGATTTTGGTCTGGAGGTCCACGGCACGTGTGTTCACCCTCGATGAGAATGTGAGCAAGTCGTGCAATTAGTTGGAAGAGTTAGCAAAGTAGTGGGTGGAAAATTAACCAAGTCTCTGCATGATGAGAAACTGGTTTTAACACGATTTCCCACTTCCCCACTCTCTGATTCCAGCAAACTGTCACACTTCATGGGATCATGGTATTTTCAACTCCGGCATTATAAAATGTCTCTGAATCCTGATTGAAAGGACAAGATTTGAACACTCGAACATTCATCTATAAGAATTCTCGGCAAGTTCATACAGACAATCTTTCGTCTACACAAACTCATCGTCTGAGCATTCACTCTCAGTTGAGCAACATTCAATCATTCAGAGCATTCTTACTCTGAATTCACAACACACCTACAGTCTCAGATCACCATTGATCTCACGCATTTTTCAGCTTCCCTCCTACAGATCAAGCCATCCTTTCTTGTGACCGAATTGACTCTGGAACGACCATTGTTCTTGGTTTAGGCCGGAGTCTTACAGATTGATCTCTCGAACTTAAATCACTCCCTTCTTGTAGTGCATCTGTGTGAGGTTCAACATTTCGCTCGGTTCAAGGAGTCTCCACACAGTCGATTCTTCAATTCCGTAAAACCAACAAATCGTTTTCCCCATCTACAGATTGGCGACCACGGTGGGAAATTAATCTCTCGGTTGCAATCTTACAGTTTCACAAGATGGCTGGTCTCAGGTCTGGGTTAGTTACAGGTTCCAATAAAAACGATGCTAGCACTAGCAATAACAACAATGAGGATATACCGGAAATAATTCCAGCCTCTAACACTGGCGGTGGTGATATTAATCCTCCTAACACTAACACGTAAGGTCATCCTCTATCCGTCCGACACCCTGAAGAAGTCAGAGGAAACCCACCACCTACCATTGCTGATCTCATCAAAGTGCAAGAGACTATTTCTAAGAATCAGACTGACATGGCTGCTACACAGAAGGAGCTGTGTAATTATCTCAAAAATCTTACTGACAAGATGTCAGAGAAAACTCAAGGAAAGGGAAAAGAAAAAGAGACATCTCCAGATGTTGATCCTGAAGTATTTTCAATTCATACAGTGGATGGCAACAAAGTCCGCAAATCTGAAGACGATCCATCAACAAAGGAATCATCAAATTTCATTACTCGGGAAGATTTGGAACGCATCTTGGAGAATTGTGGATAAGACAAGACATCACATGTCCATCGTCACCAACCTCCGTACCATGCTGCTACGCAAAGGATTCCTCTTCCAAAAGGGAATACACCTGGTACAACAACATCGCACCAGGAACTATCAACAATTGGGGAGAAATGATTAACTCCTTCTACAGAAAGTACTTCTTTGTGTCAGAGCAAATTACTCTCTCCGATCTTGGAAGAATGTTTCAGAGGAACAATGAACATCCCAATGACTACGTGAAAAGATTCAGAGTCTAGGCCCTAGATTGTCATGATCCAAACGTCACAGAGCAACAACTGGTAGACTTGTGTATCAACGACATGATCCCGGTCTACAGAGCTTTATTGGAAAATCTTCATTTCCAGACCTTCTCAGAGCTTCATGAAGCAGAAACTACGGCGCCCGCTTTACTGGAAAGAACAAAAGCTTTGAAGAACCGCGAGACACTCGAAGTAGCAGACGTCTGATCAAGAAGCAGTAAAACCTCCATACTTCCAGAAACACTGTTGCAGAAGAGAGCAAACGGAAAGCCAAACTGCCGCACAAGTATACCTCAGCTCATTCAAAAGCACAAAGTAAGGATAAGCAAGATGCACAAGCCTCTGACCAACGCACAAGAGTTCTTGATCAAGAAGCACCTGACTTTCCTTTTTCCATTGAAGAGGTGATCGAACTCCTAGATGTCTGGGGTCCAAGATGGTGCAATAAAGTTGCCATATGTCAAGAAAGAACCATGGAAAGTCCTCATTACTGCTGCTTCCACAGGTTCGTCAATCATCCCACAAGTGACTGCGTAGTTTTGAATCACATTTTCAAAGAGAAGGTTGATCCACAGTTCTTGATCAAGAAGCACACGACTTTCCTTTTTCCATTCGAACTGGGTCCAAGATGGTGATAAAGTTGAAGGAAAGAACCATGGAAAGTCACAAGAATCCTCTCCCCAAGTGACTGCGTAGTTTTGAATCACATTTTCAAAGAGAAGGTTGATCCACAATAGCTTCAACATTCGGGATATGAAGGAACCTTTACACTCTCTGAACAACCTATCAAAAGGGCGGTTCAATCCTTGGTCGAACATGAATCGCTCTATCTGTCGAAGGCACAAAGGAGAGACATGTTCACAAAACTGAACCACATTGTGTGAAGAAGTTCATTCCGGAAATAATTCTTGAGCCTCCAGCCACAGACCAAGAGATGTACGACTGGGGACTGCTTACCACAGTCAGAAGAAACGAATTTGGAAGAACGTTGATTGATGCTAGCACCGCCATCAACAACATTCCACTGAAAACCATTGGATCCACATGCATCACTCGACAAGAAACTACTCATGCTCCCATCTCAATCGAGAGACCTTGAAAGAGCGCTCGGAAATACTTATGGCTACATCACTCTCAAAGTGAACATAAGTTCAACACTGGACGAAACCAAGTTTCACATAATCAGGAATATCCAGGATATGACATGTCCTTCAGATGAGCGTGGATCCACGCTGAAAAGATGGGTACTTGCAAAGCGCCTTTTGTTACACATCTCTCCAACGAAGAAAGTTCTGATCCATAAGATTTGACGGACATTCCATCATCAGAGTACTTTGAGGAATTTCAAACTTTAACGAGGTTGAAGCAAGAACCTGTAAAAGATGCATAGACATTCATCAAGAAGTTCCGCACTCATGCAAGTCTCATTCCATGTCTATGTCATTTATTTCCCCACATGCTATCCTAGCATGGGGACTTAATTATGCTAGCAAGTCTACAAGACGTTATGAATGGTAGCTTCACCGCATTAGTATTTTACCAAGTGGTTGAATCTAACGTTTCTCCGAATCAAGCAATGAAACATTCATTACTGATGTCCAACATTAAAAAGAACACTTTGGGCGTTTCTCCTGCAAGTCCATGTGTTCCACAAAATCAGAAAGCTCTGATGTCTGCACAAGTGTCGAATCCCACTACCGCAACGAAAGGGATGCTGAAACAACAGAAGATACTCGATCCAGGGCCGAGATGATCAAACCCCTAAGACATTCGATGCTTAAGGAATATACTCTTCAACGCTTAAGCATCTAAGAAGCCATCAAATTGTACTCCCAATCAAAGAGTACAACACAAATATCTCAACGATGACATATTTATTCAACACCAGCACGATCAAGGTGTAACTAAACTACAATCGATAAGTCTTCATTATCCCATGATAAGACTTCTGAAGCATATGCAACATCATTCATACATGGATGGCACTAACTCCTTCAACATACACTGGGAAACCTGAGGTGATTCCATGAAACTTCATCAACGAGATTTCTCTACATTACAAGTCTCTACATGATTGAGGAACTTTCTCTCTTCACCAATCACTTCCAGTATGAAAAGTGCTGATGCTATCTACCGCAACAACATCGACTCACTGACAAAGCCAGTTCCTGGTAAAGTTATTCTTTCAGGAGCATTCAGGTTGAACTCTCAGTACACCTTCATCTTAGCGACGCTCAAATCATCAACTAGTTCGTGAATGTAAAAGGCTCACTGGATGAAGGAGCAAAGATTATATCTATAATCATGGTTCTAGCCTTTTCGGTCTTTGGAGAAACTTCAACCATGGTATCATCATCAACAATAATATCTAGAGGAACACCATCCATGATTTCAGCATCGACAAGGATCTCTGGCGCGTAATCATTCATGGTCTCAGCACCAACAACGGTCTCAGGAGCAACATCCTCAGGGCTTCATCAACTAATCATTCTCTGAAGTGTTACACATGAAGCGGACTTTTCTAAGAACCGATGGTTCATATCAAGATGTGTATACCTGATAACATGCTCACATGAAAGTCTTCCCAAAGCTGGCACGACCGGTGGGCATAATCCAAAGTCTTCTATAAGATGTTTTCATCACCTCTACAAATGAGATACAACACACTTCAGGCCATGGGTTTGCAAAAACGTACCAATGGCTGAGGAATGGGACAATACTTCCTCAACAAAAGATGTTCGTCTATGTATCTTCTATAACATACCAAAAGGGCGCATTAATCGGACATATGAACTGAAAGATATGGCATTTACAGCCAGGTTTATGAAGTCTGAAAATTCTGTACGGGATTACAAATCACAAATGTGCACGCTTCGTTGGCTGACCTCTACAACTCCGAAATGAATGATCTTTTCTCATGTGACGACTCAGTCTCTTAGCTTCAAAAATTAAGTTCAAGCATTAGATTCCGACGTCGTATGAGGTTCAGCTTCCTGAGCATACAATATGCAAGCAGCAATTCTTAGACAAGATTCATAACTTCCACAGTCGATCGGTGTCCACCAGGTTTTTTCGCTAAGTCCTTCATCAAGGTACCTCCAACTTCGACCACCTGGGTCTTTACATCAATTTTTCTACCCGGATCCTCTATCTAGGTCTGCCCGAGAAGAAGGGAAATGAAAGAGAGATATTGACAAAATATGGGGGACTGACGGTCCACTGATAATGACGATCAATTTCACAGTCCAACAATCGTGGTTCCGAGCTCTCCAGTGCTAGTCAATCATCGCAAAAGGAATGCTACCACCGGGACATGCTACCATGGTCATTACATCATCCTCTCTTGAGAGCAACCTCAACTATGGTCCTGTGACCAGGGTTTCAGAAGTGATGTTTCTAAGACTGACAGAAACAAGATGACACTGCAAGCACCATGCTCATGTATCAATCAAAGGGTCCTGATATCGAATGAATCAATGACATTAAATCCTTCAACAACCGTTCAAGACACAAGTGAATGGTCTAAAAGCACAACATGAGTGTTTCTGACAAGACAAATGCGAGATGATTTTACAACATCTGTACAAACCGGCGAGCTGGGAGCAATTGGTGAAGAATCTAGGGATGGTTCATATACCATTGTCTTCGTATGAATGTCCTCCACAACTTATCCGAAATCCAAAGCAATTGAAGAAACGAGCAAGGATATGTGGCCGAAACATTGGACAACATACAATCTGAAAAAGTTCTGAAAGTCTCCTGGAAGTTTACTGTTTCGACTTTTTCAGGCCCTAAACATGCTCAAAACTCAAAAATCTTCTTTGAAAAGGCTTAGAAATTTTCTGGGCTTGAAGATACATATGCAGATTCCGAAAATCCGACTTCGAACGAAGATTCTATGGTGTTTTTGCTAAAATGCCGAGGTCTGAAATTTTCTGGTGACGTATTTCAGCAAAATTACTCGTATACTCACATGGATTCTAATTCATTCATTCACAAATCAGAAATTTCATACTTCTATGAAGAGATTACAAGAGATATACTTACTAGGGGAGTCTCTAAATCATTTGAAGGCTCGGCAATGCCGGAATCTCCATTGGCAACGCCGCTATCTCCATTTTGTTCAGGATTTTGGGAATTCTCCATATTCCCATATCCCAAGGAAGAGCACGCTTCATCAACATGATGCTTATCTACAATGATTTATTCCTGGATTCATCAACAACAATTATTATTATTTGATTCAAGGAGATGCCACGATCACCTGCACGAAAAAGGATACTTAGATCGACTTCTTCATCAGTGCTGGATTCATGAATTGTTTATCCGGGAACAAGTTGAAGACCGTCAATCGATGGAGCCAAAGCCTGAAAATAAATAACAAACCTTGGTCTCATGATCCTAATTGCATGGACAAAGTCATGACACAAGGAGCGCTAACAACTCACCAAAGAAACGGCTGGGGACTACACGTCATTTGCTAACATCATGTAGTCCTTACTTATGGGTTCTCCGCTCCCGTAGACTTTCTTCCATTTCCGTCGAGTCCACATTGATCCAGGATCTCACTACACGATCATCCTATGGTAAAGCTAATGAAATATGAAGGATCTCTCACCATCACCCAGAGGTTCCAAAAGTACCATTTCTTAAATTTTCTTCCGTAGAGATGTTATCTCTGGAAAAACCATCTTTGGAAGTATCATCATGGGAGTCAGTCATTCTCGCAAAGTGGCTACTTCAGCACATCGTTCATACAAAGCGCAGGCTTTGACAGAACAATGAATCATGGAATAAATGTGCTCACAACAGAGTCTACAAAAATGGTAACCATCCAACTCTTACCTATTTACAATTTCACTAGCTGTAGTGATTACAATCTCGAGAATTCGTTCGCTCCTTCAAACCTGCAAAGACGAACAAAATTCATTATTCAAAATCATGACTTGATTTTCATAAAACCGTGAACAACCCACGTAAATGTTTACTATGTGAACATTCACTGGTTTTCAAAATTGGACAGACGTCCATTCTACAATTGTGAAAACTCACATACAAACATTATTTCATCATGTATGATTGTCTACTTTCAACAGTTGTTCAAAATCAAAACATTGATTTTACTAAATATATATATTTAACGTGAATCTCACGTAAATTTGAAAAATATATCTATATATTTTTTGCTCCCTCGCACGAGCATCTGTCTTTGAAGCGAGAGTATATTTTCAAAGATTTCCGAAAGCTCGAAGATAAAAATTTTCATGAAAGCTCATAAACAAAATTTTATTACTAATAGACGCACGTCTGTTCAAAAAAAAAATTCTCTCGTACGAGCATCCACCTTTGAAACGAGAGTTTATTCCACTTTGTGAAATCTCACGTATTTAAAAAATAAAATTTTGTTTTTCGTGAAAGCTCATAGACAAAATTTTTATCATTAGACTCAGGTCTATTTTGTTTGTTCCTTAAACTAACGAAAGAACGAGCGTCTATTCCTAAAACAATGATTTCTTTTTGGGCCCGGCCCTTGAATCCTAAACCGACCAAGGTTCCACCATCGAATCAGCGGTTCTACACCAATTTATGCTCACTGGATGATGCTCTATTATGCCACTGGGGTTTCCGCTCAAACCATGGTTTGCTCATTCAGTCGAAATCCGGTAATGTCTTATCTTATGACTAAGTTCAATTACTTATTTCTGTTTGTACCTGGAAAATCACCATTCAATGCTGACTGAGGAACATGACTGTTCCTTACTAAGCAGGGGACTTAATGTAGATTGTGGATTTTCGACAAAGGGTAAAATTATAAAACTATACTCCGGATCCGACAATAAGATGAGTATTGAGGCCCATGTCTCTCATTAAAGCATGAAAGCTCATGCCATAAATCTCTGACTAAGAAGGCTTTCTCTCAGAGTATATGTAGATGTGTAGTCTCCCAGCTGAGGCCACGACACATCTCATGCATACTGAGAAATTTCAGTAATTACTCCGGATCCAGCAGTCAGATGAGTATTGAGACTCATGTCTCTAAGCGTGAAAGCTCATGCCATAAAACCCCTGATCGAGAAAGTCTCTCAGAGAAGATGTAGATGTGTAGTCTCCCAGCTGAGACCACGGCACATCTCATGCGTATAGAATCGCAAGATTGGACGGCTCCTAGACAGCGTGTCTGCTAGTATAGAGCAATAACGTCTTCAGGATGCAACCATGTTTTCCCTGACTATACAAGAGGAATATGACACTCCAGCAAGTTCATATTGCTCAACCCTCAGATAATTAATGCTCCCAGATAGGAAGCCATGCTAGTATAGAGCCATCAGTTAATTATCTCAAATCGCATGAATATCCAGCAATATTCTACGATTCTTCGTTATATTTCGTCACTAAAATTCGTGGTTCTTCCCAGCAGAATTCCACGAGTTAGTGATAAATATTCAACGAAATAGGCATCTGAGCATCGAATAAGCCCTGACTAAAATGGTGCAAGTGTACTTATCAATAATGCACAAACCAGCATTTGAATGCGCAAACGAGCATTTCAAAAATATGAATGAACGATGAACCTATGCAAAATAGGAATGAAAAATAATAATAATAAAATATTACCAAAGGCGCCAGGGGACTGGGCTCATCAGCTGGCCGGTCATGCCGTGACCAGTCCCTCGCCCAATTTTATATTTTGTCATATTTTATTATTTTTCCATGATCTCGTGAAAATTCTCTCGTTCGAGCAAATCTCCTTCGTTTCAAGGAAATTCTCCAATCTCATGATTTTATCAAAGAAATAATAAAATTAGGAAAGGTGTCGCGGGACCGAGCACCAGCCGTCCGGCCATGCCCTAGTCGTGGCCGGTCCCACACCTCACGTCCCATTGTTTTATTATTTTTCTCAAATTATGAAAATTCCATGATTTCATGAATTTTCCCTAAAACCATGAAAATTCCCTAAGTTTATGAATTTTCTCTAAAATCATGAAAAATATTATAAAATTAGGAAACTCGTGGGACCGGGCACCAGCCGTCCGGCCAAGCCCTAGCCGTGGCCGGTTCCACACCTCACGTCCCATTGTTTTATTATTTCTCTCAAATTATGAAAATTCCTTGATTTCATGAATTTTCCCTAAAACCATAAAAATTCCCTAATTTTATGAATTTTCTCTAAAATCATGAAAAATATTATAAACTTAGGAAAACTTGTGGGACAGGGCTCCAGCCGGCCGACCATGCCCTAGCCGGTCCCACACGCCTATTATTTTAATATTGTTTGTTGTTTTAGTTTCCTGATTCCATGAAAACTCTCTGATTTCAACAAAATACCTTGGTTTCAACAAATCTCTCTGATTTTATGAAAATTTCCTAAAATCATGAAAATTACATAAAATTGGGAAGAGTGCTCTGGGACCGTGCCCATTGGCCGGCCGGCCATGCCTTGGCCATTGCCGGTCCCACACCTTGCAATTCCCTGTTTCATTATTATTTTATCTCTCTCATCTCATGGAAATTTCCTAATTTCAGCAAACTCTCCAGTTTCATGGGATTTCCCTCAAATCAGAGAAAATACATAAGATCACATAAAACTGGTAAAGTGTGGGACCGTGCTTGTTAGCCGGCAGGCCATGCCCTAGCCGTGGCCGGTCCCACACCTTGCAATTCCCTGTTTCATTTATTATTTTTCATTATCTCATGTATTTTTCCTAGTTTCAGCAAAACCCTGGATTCTTCACATTTTCTCAGAATGTTGCTCAAACGCGCACCAGAAAATATCGAAACTCTCAGGACTTAGACATGAACGTCATTGTGACACGGGAACATCCCCTTGACCGACCAAGGGTGACCCTAGGGCTTGCAAACATCTGGTCCCACATATTTTAATGATTTTAACCTAATTTGCTCAGTTGCTCATATTAGGTTCAAACTCTTTCCAAACAATTGGAAGTTTGCTTAAACGACCATCCATTGGTCCCACGGCCACCAAGAGTCGGTCCCATGACCTCTTGGTCGGTTCCTCATCTCTTCATGGCTAGGTTTTATTATTTGTCGCTCACACGAGCATATTCAATAAAATGATTAAACCAGCATTTAATCATTCTATCACCAACTGGTCCTCAAGAGACTTTGGTATTTTTCTCATTCGAGCATCTGGGCGTACATGGTGGACTCGTCATCCCATGTAGCCGGTCCCTGCTTCACTCTGCAGATTGATTTGCAATAAATCATCATTTTAGTAAAATTAGGGTTTTAAATCCAGAGCTCTGCAGAAACATGATTCTGAGCAGATTCAAATACTCTAATAATTTTATGTTGATTCCATGATCAACATTTTTATTTATTTTACTCGACCCAGCAGTCAGTATCTTCAATTGATATTTTATTTGGTCCTGCTACCAGCAATTCATCAAATGAGCAACATTCGCTCAAACCGACAATATTTGCTCAAACTAGCAATATTCCTCAGACTAGCAATATTTGCTCGAACCAGCAATATTTGCTCTGATTCAAGAATATTGGTTCAACTATCAATATTATTCGACAATTCAGCAACACAGTTTGCTCGTCTTAGGTAATCAACGTAATAATACCTCGTCTCAGCAGACATATTTGATTCATGAATTTCAGAACATTTGTAAAACATGTTCAATTCAACAATACATGGACTCATCGCCCCACAAAGTCAGCAACTGACTCAACAATCACGAGATATCAATCGTGTCACATGGGGGGATATTAACTAGGGTTTTGGTCTGGCGGTCTACGGCACGTGTGTTCACCCACGATGAGAATGTGAGCAAGTCGTGCAATCAGTTGGAAGAGTCGGCAAAGTAGTGGGTGGAAAATTAACCAAGTCTCCGCACGATGAGCAACTGGTTTTAACACGATTTCCCACTTCCCCACTCTCTGATTCCAGCAAACTGTCACACTTCATGGGATCATGGTGTTTTCAACTCCGGCATTATAAAATGTCTCTGAATCCTGATTGAAATGAAAAGATTCGAACACTCGAACATTCGTCTAAAAGAATTCTCGGCAAGTTCATACAGACAATCTTTCGTCTACACGAACTCATCGTCTGAGCATTCACTCTCAATTGAGCAAAATTCAATCATTCAGAGCATTCTTACGTTGAATTCACAACACACCTACAGTCTAAGATCACCATTGATCTCACACATTTCTCAGCTTCCCTCCCTTCTTGCAGTGCATTTGTGTGAGGTTCAACATTTCGCTCGGTTCAAGGAGTCTCCACACAGTTGACTCTTCAATTCCGTAAAAACCAGCAAATCGTTTTTCCCCATCTACAGGTATTTGCGATGCTAGAGTCTGGATTAGGGCCATGTATGCTGTGAGGGTTTCGTCATAAGTGTTATACTCCAGCTCAATTTTCCGAATGACCAGCTCTGAGTCGCTTGTTAGGCGCACGTCGATTATTCCCATTTTTATTATCAAATGAAGAGCATGTACCATGGCTTCGTACTCCACAATATTGTTGGTGTTTCCTTCAAATTCCAATCTCAGTGCATGCACGATCCTATCCGCAGTGGGTGTTGTGATTACGATCCCTATGCCTACGCCTTCCCTATTCTTGGACCCATCTATGAAGACTTCCCATCTCCTTTGGCTTGAGGGTTCGAGTACATTCTTCAAATATTTTCCATCTTCCTCCACTCCTGGTATATCCTTTACTTCCTCTCCGTTATCCAGAGGAAGGTCCGCTAAGAAATCCGCCAAGACTTGTGATTTTGGGCAGTTTGGATCTCGTGGATGATGTTGAATTTCTCCAGTTGCGTATTCCACTTTGCTATTCTTCCTACTTTTCCATCGTTTTCAAGAACAGCTTCCATCGGTGCTTTGCATGGGACATGGACGTAGTGAGTCAAGAAGTAGGTTCTGAGCTTCTGGGTTGCCCATACTAATGCCAGTATGAGTTGCTCAATTTTGGTGTAGTTTCATTGAGAGTCTTACTGACATAATAGACTGGTTGTTTAACCTTCTTATTGGTTTTGACCAATACTGCGCTGAGTGCATCTTCGGTAGATGCTATATAAAGGGCCAACACTTCGTCGAGATCGGGCTTCTGTAGGATATGGATCGTTGTCGGATACTCTTTGATCTTCTGAAAGGCTTCTTCACATTCTGTGGTCCATGTGAACTTAGTTCCTTTCTTGAGAATATTGAAAAAATGTTTACATTTGTCCGATGATCTAGCGCCGCTATGGAGCCATTGAGTTTTTGGACCTCTTTCAAGTTTCTTGGGGACGGCATTTCCACGATGGCCTGTATTTTGGCGGTATCGACTTCGATGCCCCTCTTTATTACCAGATATCCGAGAAACTTTCCAGATGTGACACCGAAGGTGCACTTTTCTGGATTTACCTTCATGTTGTATTTCCTCATTGCGCCGAAGATATCTCTCAAGTCCTGAAGGTGATCCTTGCGCAATTTGCTTTTGACCAGCATATCGTCGACATAAACTTCCAAAGTTTTCCCGATCCATGGCTTGAAGACAGCATCGACCATCCTCTGATATGTTTCCCCTGCATTCCTCAGTCCGAAGGGCATTCGGGTGTAACAATAGAGGCCGTGCGGGGTGAAGAATGATGTATGTTGTTGATCCTTTTCTGCCAGGGCTATCTGGTTGTAACCGGAGTATCCATTCATGAATGATAATTCTCCGTGTCCTTCCACAGCTTCCACCAATTGATCGATACTTGGGAGCGGGTAGCTATCCTTTGGGCAGGATTTGTTGAGGTTGGTAAAGTCGATGCATATCCTTACCCCGCCGTTCTTCTTTGGTACAATGACCATGTTCGAGATCCACGTGGGGTATCTCACCTCCCTTATGAATCCTGCCTCCATCAACTTGTGAAGCTCTTTCTCAACTTCTTGATGATATTCTGGTGCTACTTTGCGTAATTTCTGCCTGAAGGGGTTAGTGTCCGACTTTATCCGAAGTTCGTGTTGTATTATCTTCGGATCGATCCCTGGCATATCTCCTATCTTCCATGCGAATATGTCCGCGTATTCCTTGAGTAGCTTGATCAATGATTCTTCACGATCCTTATCCATCAGAGTTCCTATCTTGATCATCTTGGGATCTTCTTCTGTCCCCATGTTGATTTCCTTCGTGGGATCCACTAGTGTGAATGTGGGCTTTGGTTCCCCCAGGAGAGGAACGTTCTTTGATTGCTATTTGGTAGGCTCTTAAGCCCCCTTTATCCCTGAGACACCCTCTTCAGTAGTTAGAACGGTGCTATCCTTCGTCAAGCTATTCCTTGATATTTCTTCTGTAGTTGCAGGAAATCCTACACTACACCCCTTACTAGAATCTATTTAATCAAATCATTTTAGGATGAACAATCATGAATTTTATTGATTAAATCTTTAAGTGTTTACAAAATGAAATAATAAGCAAGCACAAGAATTACAATTACTGCTAACTTTCTCTCTCCTAATGACTTGCTCAACACTTAAAAAGATCTCCCCCTCCCAATCGGCCTGCTCGGCTCTTTATATAGGGTATTACATAATGGATGACAGCTAAGCTGTCCTTTATTTTCGGGAATGACTTGCGAAATATCGCAAGTGTACAAGTGTATGATCTCGCAACACTCCTAAATCTCGCTAAGTCTTCACACCTTTCTCATGTTCTGGCCGTCGTCATCCATTGCGTCATCTATATTACTTCCCTGCGACACCTTCGCAATTCTGTCATTTACGGATTTCACGAGGTATTAGTGTTGCGATATTCTGATCCTACATCTTGCCTCTTCTCATGTCTTCTATGCGAAGAAGAGAATGTCATGAGAGTCAGTATTGTTTGAAATGCCGCAACTGTTCATCCTTATCTGTTTTAATATGATTCCGTACTTTTATACAAAACTCTTTACACGTGTTTCTTCTCCCACCCATTTCTTGACACGTCTCTTTCAACCGTTATTTCTCAATCGTTCACGTCCCTTCTTGCATTAAATGCGTTTATCTTTTCGAGAAAACTTCTCTCTATATACATAGTTTTCTCATCCCCTTCTTCTTCTTTTTTACTTTTTCTCTGCAATTTCTCTTGAAACTTCCTCATCTCGGGGAGAAGAAGATAATTTACGCTCTTTCAAGTTAGAAATTGATAAAAATGTGTAAATCTACTTTTTCTCCTTTCTTTTGTTCTTCAACTTTCTATTCATTCCCATATTCTCTAAATGGCACCATCAGGTCGTAGATATGAAACTCTTTTGAGTGATGCTCAAAAGAATTTACAAGAGAAGGGTTTCATTGAGAATTTAGCTTGTCATATTTGTGCAATGATCACGAAGAGGCAATAATACGCGAGGCAGTGGCGAGATCACTGGTCTTTACACGATATACGGGCGTCGGACTGCGATTTCCCCGCACGGCAAGAATGTCATGGGGCTTTATGTTCGTAAAGGATATCTAGACATGTCTCGCAATTAAAACATCTGCCGGAGAGGCAAAAATACTTGGAAAATGATAAGGCAAGATCAATGGGTCTTTACATGTCTTCGATTTTGTCGCGATGAAAGGTGGCAAAGACCTCTAATTAGGGAGGTCTAACTTGGAAAGACCACATAAAAATGATAATTGGGCCTCTTGCATGAAAATGTAAAGGCGGCCCGCGACTTTGTCTTAAAATCAAATCCTGATTGGGATGGATTTACTTAATAAAAAACTCAATGAGCGAACAAAGGTGGTCTTAACTAAGAAAGGAAGAAAGAAATATGGAAATTACTCAACTCAAAGAGTTAAGTCACTCAAACAAAAAGGAATTCTAACAAATTACAAAGAGAATTTAACTCTCTACAAAAGGTGGTTGAGACTTTTCCGCGCCTTTACTCCATTGTTGATGGATTTTCTTGAGAAATGTTTTCATCACCTTTGTTCTCGCCAATTCTTTGGACTTTTTCATCAAATTTTCTATTGGATCTTCATCAACGACTTCCTTATCGGGAGATCCTCGCCGCTTTCATAGTCATAATCACTATCGGGAGGATTAGGGACTTCATCATCACTTACTTCAGGATCAACATGTATAGGATCAAGAGACTTAGAAAGTAAAATCTCATTCATAAGTTTCGACTTTGGGAAATTGACCTGACTTTTCGCGGTTTTACTATCATGTCTTTACAAAACATGTAATCAAATCCCTACCTCGTTTTGATCGAGAACGCAGGCGGGAGGAAGAGTAATCCATTTTCTTTGCGAATTTTTGAATAATCGATTTTGAGAGTAGAACGATGACACGAAGCTTCTTCTAATGCATATCACACATGTAATAAAAGATTTCCTTTACAAACAGTTCTTTGGAACTTTCGAATAAATAATCAGAATTAAGGTAGTCAAATAATTTGTTACCTTCCTTTGAAGAGTAAGTTCGCGAAGTTATTCCCCAGACATAGTCCATGGCATTCAAATGAGTCTCGACTAAACCTTTTCAATCGAGATCGCACTTCTTGCCATTAGAAACAAGTATGGAATTTTCGGTGGCGAGTAGAGTTAGTTTTTCTAATTTGGTGCAAATTGTGCTTTTACACTCAAAGTTATTCTACCTTTGCGATATTCAAAGTATGAATGATCTTGTTTCTTGTTCTTTGCATAGTTTTTGACAAGCACATCTTGCCTCTTCTCATGTCTTCTAATGCGAGATAAGTCATTGCTTAATGAGTCTTGCTTTTGTGATAAATCAAAATTCTCTTTAGACAAGAATGTCATGAAGATTATCTAAGAGATTATCTTCTTTCCATCCAAGCATCTCTTTCAACTCGAACTTCTTGGCGATAGTTTGAAATGCGAGCAAGGGCCGAGTTGTAAATAAATAAATAAAAAAAAAAAAAAACTTCGTTAAGAATTATCACGATTCATTCTTCCTTGCGAAGATTATTAGTGAGATCTTTAGAAATTTTGATTTTAATATGATTAACTTGGAGATCATCCTTGACCCTTTTAATCTCTTGAACTTTTATACAAAACTCTTTCATTCACGAGACGTGTCTTTCAAATTTTCAAGTTAGAGGAATTTGTTCCCACCCAGGGTTTCTTGAAATAGCGGGGACACGTCTCTTTCAGTTGAGGTATAGAAAATATTGTTATTTCTCAATCGTTCCGTCCTTCTTGCATTAATAAAAACAAATTAAATGCGTTTATATTTTCGGTGGCGAGCCCAAAGAAAGAAGAGGGTCCTTCAGAAAACTTCTCTCTATATACATAGTTTTCTCATCCCCTTCTTCTTCTTTTTACTTTTTCTCGAGAAAAAATGTTATGACCGGTTAAATTTCTCTTGAAACTTCCTCTTTAGTAGTAATTTACGAAATTGCGTAATTCATGAGGCAAGAAATGACACTTAAGCATATGTATTAAAAAACTTGTAAATCTACTTTTTCTCCTTTCTTTTGTTCTTGACTTTCTATTCATTCCCATATTCTCTAAATGGCACCATCGAAAATAAAGGGTAGTCGTAGATATAAAGGGCTAAAACTCTTTTGAGTGATGCTCTATTGTATTATGTAAAAAGAATTGATACAAGAGAAGTAGGTTTCACGTTTCAATGCTATCTCACCATTCCCGATCAAGAATCTTCATCTATTCTCTCGAAAATTTATTTTCTAATCATCAGTGTGATGATCAAAAGATCATAATCTCGCTATGTCAAATCCTCGCGGGTCTTCCCATTCCTTTAAACAATCCCGAATTACCTTTATTCTATGAAATTCTTTCACATGAAAAATTCTCGCGAGCTGTCTATTAGTTAAGTGGATATTGTATCCGCTTAATGCTTGAGTTCGCCAATCGAGGTGCTAGTAAAGGATCTTTATATCCTGATACAGTCAGGGATCCTAAATTCGCGAACTTAGAAATAGTCGCTGAGAAGTACTCAGTAGAAAATTTCTTTGAAAACTATGATGTGATTAACATGAAGAACGATAAATCTCGCTGGGGTGCACGGTTGAAGAGAAAAGACAATATTCCCATCGATAAGCTACTCATGCATGATATTGATTGGCACTCCGGCAAGAACAATGCTCCTCGCCATTCCAAAGATGATAAGTGGTGCGTTCTTCCGCTATTCTTGAACGGACCTTACATTGCAGGTTCCCATGTACTCCCTGCGAACCTCACTAATTATCAGCCTTGGGTATTTAATTGGCCCGGGAAAGCAAAAGAGGTGTATTTCCTAACTTTCACTTGCTTTGCAATCTTTATTTCCTCAACTTTTCTTCTAATCATCCGAAATTTTCAGATCACTAAACTGAGAAGAAGTTATGAAAGAAACCCAAAGCCAAGTACTTTGGCGATACTTCGCTCAATCACGGATGAAGTAAGAAATATTTTCTCTTGTTATCCACAATATTGTTGCCTCTGTTTCTTATATTCATTCGTGTGTGTAGGTTGGTGTTGAAGTTGCTGGAGAGGAAGAAACTCCTGAAGCTGCGAGGGTCAAGGGAAAAGGCAAAGGTCCTCTTCGCAAGGGAAAATCCACTGCCCCTCTTTCTAAAAAACGGAAGACTCACTCTTCTCCCAGTTCAAGTCCTTTACCTAATGAGACTTCTGATGAGGATGATAACAATGTGGGCACTTCTTTCGCAAAGGAGGATCAATCAACTGAATCCCCTATGGAGCAGTTATCTAATATCTTCTCAGACTCCATGCAAGGAATGGGAGATAGTCGCCTTTCTGGTACATGTGAGGCTCTCGCAAATATATGTGATGCTACCTTGCTAGAGGGCAATGATTCTCTTAAAGGGGTTTCTAGATCTGTAACTCCTAGCTTTTTAAATGCACTTAGTGCCTTGGTACGTCTGGATTTCTATTTTTCCTCATAATTTTAATTTTAAATCATATCTTGACAATTTCTTTATCTTTCTTTGTAGGCTGGGAGGGCGTGTTTTGTCGTTGCCTCGGATCTTGAGAAAAGATGCAACACTCAATTGAAAAAGAATCTTCAACTTCGCAACAAGAACGAAGAATTAGAAACCGAAGCTGCAATTCTTCGCAAGAAAAATGAAGATCTTGAAAATGAAATAACCGATCTTCGCGGGAAGACTCAACAACTGGAAACTTAATCTTCCACTCAGAAAAGTAGAATATCTAGTCTTCAAAGTGCTAATCAACAGCTTTATGGTATAAACTTCTTCTTTGTTCCCTGTTTTTACTCTGTCATTTATTTTTCTTTGCCTGACTTATCATTTTCGCAGACATTTATAACCTTTCTGACGAAGCCATCCTTCTCCATTCATTTCCTGAGCATATGGATAATGATGCTCTTCTCGCTCATCTCAATGAATCTTTAAGTAGTTCGTCAAACAAAACTAATTCTCTTCCATTAAATGAACTTCAAACCAAATTTCATCTCTTAGAAATTGAACATAGATCTAGTTTAGGTTTAGCCAACCGATTTAAACGCCTGTATCTTGATTCCCACGAGAAAACCAATATTTTAAGGAAGAAAATTAGCAGCCTCATAGATGACAAAGATCGTATTGCTAATCAAGGTGCCCAAGCGTTAGTGAGATTCCAAAAAACTCTTCTTGAAGTCCAAATTGAGCGGGATGAATCTCTTCGTCAAAATGCCATACGTAATGAGCGAGAAAATCAAATTCGTTCTCTTCTTGTCATAAATAATGATGATGAATTCGCCTGGGCTGCGAAAGTTCTAGATAATGCCAGAAATAACTTAGGTGTTGATGTTAGCCTTCATGCCGAGCATACTTCCTTGGTTAAAGATATGATTTCTGACAGAGAAGGTTGTTTATTGTTCTTTTTTACTTTACCGCTTCTTTTTTTATAATATTGCTATTAAGTTATTAATTCATTGTCACATGTTTGCAGAAGCTAAGAAGAGGTTTCAGACAAGAAATAAAGAACTTGAATCTGAGAAAGCACAACTTGCAAAGGACTTCTCTCTTCGCAATGACAAATATTCCAAGTTGAAGAAGCAGCTACAAACTACTGTAGCAAATTTCAATAATGACGTTGTCCGTTTTCGCAATCAAACTATTAGGACAGTCTGTGATGATCATAATATCCCTCTTTCTTCATATCCTTGTCTCCTTGAAGAGATTCCTGAGAATATAACTTCTTTGGATGTCTCTGATAGCGATGTTAGCGAAGAAGAGGAGTCTGGCGAGGATGACAAAATTGAAGGATCTGGCGAAGAAGAAGAATCAACAAAGAAATAACTTCATTTTCTTCTTTTGCTTCTTGTCATATCTGTATATGTACCCTTTTAATCTTCCATCTTTGTAACCCCTTATTATAAACTTCTTGGATCTTCAAATACAAGTTTGATTTTGTTATCCTTTTCCGTGGATATTGAAAGAACAATTCTTTCTTGCAATACAGTTGATCAGTATTATGAATGCATGAATCTATCATATGAAAATAAATAACATGTCTATACCCTATTCATTCCCATATTTGCCTCTGTTATTTATTTGCAAATGAGAGATTGAATCAGTAATCTCTAAGTAATAATATGCCTCTGTTTCGCAACTGTTGTTGCCACATCTTCGCAAGTAAATTTTTCTTGGTTATTTCCATATATACATTCACAAACTTGTAAACTTGCTTGTATATAACCATTTTTGCAAGCTCATTTTCTTACTCATTTT
The DNA here is from genome assembly GCA_023531295.1 of Papaver armeniacum. Taxonomy (NCBI): domain Eukaryota; kingdom Viridiplantae; phylum Streptophyta; class Magnoliopsida; order Ranunculales; family Papaveraceae; genus Papaver; species Papaver armeniacum. The sequence continues at coordinate 109,992 of JAJJWW010012495.1, forward strand.
CTTGTGTGGTCTTATTTTGCCTTCCTAGTTAAAGGTCTTATTGTGCCACCCCTCATCATTGCGACAAAATCGCAGGACGTCTATACACTTTCATGTAAAGACCCATTGATCTTGCCTTATCGTTTTCTTAGTATTATTGCCTCTGCAGGATGTTTTCGTTGCGACAATATGACAGGCCTGTAAGTTCTTGCGAACTTACAGCCCCATGACATTGCCGTCTTGCGACGAAATCGCAGGACGTCTTTACACTTTCATGTAAAAACCCATTGATCTCGTCTTACCCTCGCGTTAGTATTATTGCCTCTTCAGGATCATCGCACAAATATGACAGGCCTAAATTTTCTTGCGAAAATAAAGCCTCATGACATTTGCGTCTTAAGACACTTATCGGCTCCCTAATGGAGGGTGCCGCCCTTATCATCTCCTGGTTGCCCCTTCAAGGAGGCGTACATCGGCCATACAAGACTAGCTCCTCCCATCCGGTCTTAACAACAACCGGTTGTTTTCGTGAGCCTCTTATCCCTTATACCTATAGGGTTTATGGTTACGAGACTGCACCCTAAGTGGAGTTTTCTTGGCCGAGTGCGGCATGTGCCAAGACTTGCCAAGAATGGCCGAGACACTTCAAATGCCCCAGGCACTCTTGGCTCAACCGTGTACCTCGGCGCCTTGGTCATACACTGACTCCTTGGGAGAGACCCTCGGTCGTCCAACCAGGGTATAACCTTATATATATAGTTGGAAATCCAAGGTATCTCCCCCGGATGGGCTTTATTGACCCCCCGGATGGGCTTTATTGACCCCAAATTTCCATGACTCAAGTTCCAGGAGCGGTGTAACCTTTTCCCTAAGCCAGGTCAAGAGATTCCCCCTTATATGACGCACGTTAGGTCTTACATTTGCCTCTTGCGAAATATCATTCGCGAACTAGGGTGTACGCCATAAAGGTTCGTCCCATTCGTATAAATCATTCATTTTTGATTATTTCTTTCTCATTATCTCTGCGAAATTATTGTATAATTTTGCTTTATCGAAATTATTTCTTCTCATTTTTGGAATTTCGCTGCAATTTTTTGACCAGATTTCCATATATTCTATCTCGCGAGACTTTCGCGTACTCCTTCTTTGATCGTCATATTCCTTGTACTTTTGATTTTTTTATTTTTTTTATTTTTTACACCTTCGCAAGACTAATATCAATTATTCACTTCTTACATCTCTTACTTCTGCTGCTCTCTGCTTCTTCATCATCCAAGTTCCTTAATAGTTCATTTCCTTTTCCGAAACCATCACAATTTCCAACTGTCTTCAGGCATTTGCTTCGCAATGTATCTTCACCACTCATTTCTACGGTATCCACCATCAACCTTTCCATTCTTTGTTCTTCTTTTATATTTTGCTTCCAGCTCCTCCTTTTCGCAGCTCTTTCCTCACAACTCTCCACATCAACCTCATAACATTTTTGTCCTTCAATCCAGTCTCCCTTTATAATTCCAACACCACTGGGATGAGGAAACTTAATACACTGGTGATAAGTCGATGCTACACCCAGAATCTCGTGTAACCATGGTCGCCCGATCAATGCATTATAAGGGGATTCCACATCGACTATACATAACAAAATTTCAGTTGATAACCCTTGCAATGGTATTCTCATATGAACTTCTCCTTTAGGTTTGTTAGCTGTACCATTGAAACCATATATCTTATATGTTGAAGGTATCAAATCTTCATCCTTCCCTCCCATAGTCTTGTAAGTATGGTAAAACAGGATGTTTACTGAGCTTCCAGTATCGATTAAGATTCTATTGATCGCCCAGGAATTTTCTGCTTCATCATCTTCATCATCAACAGGTTTTGGATTAATTTCCAATCTTACAACCAATGGGCTATCATGCATCTCCCTGCCTTCAGGTACCTCTTCTGCAGTGAAAGAAATAATCTGCATTTGCCATTCCTTTAATGGCGAAGTCTTCGCGATATTCATTACTTCTCTATTATCGACATCTCTTGCAAAAACCCTACTGAGAACATTATCATGAAAGTCTTCAATTGTTCTGTACGAATGTACAATGGAGTTGCAAAACAAATTTTTAGCCTTCGCTCCCACTTCTATTACAAATGTTTCTTTCCCTTTTGTTGTATTTACTCTGTGAATTTCTGGCGGTGGTGGTAACGGTTGAGTCTTCTCTTCACCTTTTAGGAAATGATTCAACTTCCCTTGGTCAATCATTCGAAGAATGATTCTTTTTATATTTCTGCAATCATTTGTTAAGTGTCCTTGAAAATGGTGATAAGAACATAATTCATGACTTCTATCTCCTGGTGGCGGTTCACTTCCCATGTTCCATGGTGCTGGTATGTTTTCCATCAAGAGTATAGCTTCCCATATTTTTTCCACACTAGCATTTAGTGGGGGCATCTTGATTTCTTCCCATACTACCCTGTGACTTCGCTGCCCTCCGTGATAATTCTGCCTTCGACCTCCATAAGTTTCTTGCGGATGATCGAGTCTTTGAATCTTGTTATTTCCGCCACGGTTGTAGTAGTTTCTTTCTCTTTCAAATTCTTCATGATCACGACTTCCCATGGCTACTAACTTTTGCTTACCATCGTCTACCATCCTATCTTGTTGCCCTTGCGAGGTGCTCGCTACTGTATTTATCAATTTGGGTAATAAGCTTGCATTCGCAGCATTTGAACTTGTATTCGCAACTGGGTATGATTCCATCTCATTTTGCCTTTCCTCTAGAGCAATATATTCCTCTTGAAGTTCTCGCAACTCAGTCATTGTGATTGTATTCTTGACTCTAAAAATTTGAATATATAACAAATTGGTTGCGAACATAGCATTTATGAATGATAGAATGAGATATCTTTCATCCACCCGTCCAGCCATATCGCTGCACATTGTCTTCCATCTCACAGTTAAATATTTCAAGCTTTCACCAACCCTTTGTTTTAGCCCAAATACATCTTCAATACCTGGTCGCGAGGAATTATTACTTATATATGCCCCTAAAAATATAGCTTGTAGATGGTTGAATGATGTGATTGTGTTTCTTGGTAAACCCTCAAACCATTTCAGTGCTTCTCCTGTCAAACTCGATGCAAAGTATTTGCACAATATGGCATCATGATTTTCCCATTGTAACATACATCTCACATAAGCTTTAATGTGTTGTATTGCACAGGTTGTTCCATCAAAAATGCTGGTTAACGCAGGTAAATTGCACTTTGGGGGTATTCCTCCTAGTTGTACTTCTAGTGTAAAAGGATTTTTCGCAGCTTCTTCGATGGCCTCATCCAATTGTCTTCTTCCTCCTCCCCTTCTACTGTTCAGCATTCCTCTCATTTCCGCCAACTCTCTCAAGATTTGTTCATTTGCATCAGAATTCGTATCTACTGGTCTTTTTAATTCCGCCTCTCTTCTCCTGCGTTCATGTCTTATTTGATTTTCTTGTTCATCATTCTCTTCTCGTCTTTCTCTGCGATCTTCTCCTTCATCTCTTTCACGAATTCGCACACCGTTATATCTATCATTTTCTCTTCTTTGTTGCCTATCAGTTCTCCTTTGTACTCTTTCATATTCTTCATTGATATTACCATTGTTGCGATTTTGTTCTCGCCTTCTTTCTCGATTGTCATGATTGTTCTGGCGAATTGCTTCTTCCAATTCCCGTTCTTCCATTTCTGCTCTCAATCTTTCCCTTTCGCAAGCTAGACGTGCTTGTTCAATATAGTGTTTTTCAATTTCATCTTCAATCTCCTTTTGTTTCCTCCGTGCGTCTCTCCCATGCAGTATTCTTCTTCCTTCTTCCTGATTTTCTTCACCAACTGGATTATTCCGCCCTTGACGCTGCCTATTTCCTTGATTTCCATCATCTCGGCCATCCTGTAGAATCTCAGGACGTGGGATATAACGATCTTCTATCACTTCTCTTCTTTCGCAGTGTCCTTCACCGAGATTTGGCTCTCTTTCTATATTTTCTTCATTAATGTTTTCTACAGGTAATGTTCTCCTCATTTCTTCTCTAACTGATCTTGATCTTGATCTTGTATTGCTTCTCGGCCTTCTATTTTGCAACCTCATATTTTCCGTTCTTAACTCATGATTTTGCCTTGTTAAATTTGCGCGTTCTTCCGCTTCTAATCGCCTTTATTCATGTATTGTTTGTCTCAACGCCTCTAATGCTGCGATCTCTTCATTTTCATGAATTATTTCTCCAGTCTCTTCTCGGTTTCTCTCCTCTTGTCCATTGTTTATCAATTGTTGTTCTTCTTCTCTTTCCTCCATAGAATCTGATCTCCATATATGCACGCTCACCCTATCATAATCCACAGTTCTGTTCGGTAATGGTTGAATTGGTGGTTGAATTTGATCTTCTTCATTATTTCTTGTGTTTATCCTTGAGGATTCACCTACTTCATTTCTCCTTTCTCCAGCAAGTCTCCTACTCCTTCTAACAGTTGTTGGTTGTTCTAATGCATTTCTTCTTCTAGCCATTTCTCAATCTTAGTAAATTGTTGAAAACTATATAAAATTTTTTCCCTATTACTCCAAATTCTTCCAATTCACAATGTCGATCTTCACTCAATCCCTGTTTCTAGCGCCAATATGTAGTTGCAGGAAATCCTACACTACACCCCTTACTAGAATCTATTTAATCAAATCATTTTAGGATGAACAATCATGAATTTTATTGATTAAATTTTTAAGTGTTTACAAAATGAAATAATAAGCAAGCACAAGAATTACAATTACTCATAACTTTCTCTCTCCTAATGACTTGCTCAACACTTAAAAAGATCTTCCCCTCCCAATCGGCCTGCTCGGCTCTTTATATAGGGTATTACATAATGGATGACAGCTAATTTGTCCTTTATTTTCGGGAATGACTTGCGAAATATCGCAAGTGTACAAGTGTATGATCTCGCGACACTCCTAAATCTCGCTAAGTTTTCACACCTTTCTCATGTTCTAGCTGTCGTCATCCATTGCGTCATCTATATTACTTCCCTGCGACACCTTCGTAATTCTGTCATTTACGGATTTCGCGAGGTATTAGTGTTGCGATATTCTGATCCTACATCTTCGAGATAAATATCGATCACTTTGTCTTTTGCGGCTGCTTTGTTTTTGCTTCTTCAGGATTTACGTTGCTCCTCTTGTTCACTATTAAGTTGGTTTTGTAAAGCCTGACATTCTCGTGTAGTGACTTGATCGCCCTTGATTTCCATTACCCCTTCCGGTGTTGGGAATCTAAGGTATTGGTGATACGTTGCTGCTACTTCTTTGAGTTTGTGCACCCATCTTCGACCGATGATGGCGTTATAGGAGGACGATGCGTCCACCACACTGAATCGGGTACTGACCTTCATCGGCCCCGCCTTGACCTCTAAAATAATGTCTCCTATCGGCTTCATTGGGGCGCCATTGAACCCCATAAATGGTGTAGTAAGAAGACATCAACTGCTCATCATTAAATTCCATCCGTTTGAACGTATCATAAAACATGACGTTGACTGACCTCCCTCCGTCGATTAGAACCTTCCTTATGTTGCATCCTGATACCGGCAATGTGAGTACTAATGGGTCATTGTGATCTTCCATGTCTTCTTCAACATCTTCAGCGTCAAATGATATAGGTGCATTCATCCATTGCTCGTGTTCACCGACTTCTACTCCATCGATCTTGTAAAGCTCACAATAATCTTCAAATAATTTTCTCAACCTCTTCCATATTTGGTCGGTCAGTGAGGGGTCGTTGGGTTTTGAAAAGTAAATGGTGTTGATCGTACGGTTGATCTCAGGTAGGTGGACTTGTTTACTTCGTCGAGTCCTATCTTCGGCTTCTTACTTTTGAACATATTGCTTGAGATCCCCGGCATTAATCAGCATCTGGATCATTATCTTGAGATTCTTACACTTCTTTTTCTGGTGACCATTGAAGCAATGGTACTCGCAGTAGTTTCTTGATTTCTCAGACCTTGGTGGTTGTTTTCCCTTGGACCACGACTACTTGAGGTTGTTCCGATCTTTGATCTCTCTCAGGATGCATCCATAGCTGGTGTTAAGCTTCGTGTAAACATGATATTCGAACTTCTCATCGTTGCGTCGATGTTCATCTCTTCGTCCCCTTTTATCTTCGCTGAAATGTTCGGTCGAATTGGTCCTTTTGGATCTGCTAGCTTGCTCCATTGAATTCGCACGATAATATTTTTAAATCTGCGCCATGGGATTGTCACGCTGTATTTCTTCCAGCATGGCGTGCTTTTCGATGATCACTCGAAGATCTCCCTCGGTCGTAGGAATACTTCCATGAATCTCAACGAATAATGGGCTCATCCTATCCAACTGCCACTTGTAGCTGTTGATGCTGACCACCGGGTCTATATTTCCTATTGCTTGACAGATCTTGTGACACCTATCGGTGTATTCCCAGATGGTTTCTTTGTAGGAGATCGCTAGCGAGAAAAGCTTGTCCATTCCTGCGCTGACGGTCTTGTTGTACATGTAAGTCCTCAAGAATTTCTCAGTGAGCTGGTTATAGAAGTCGATGGAGTTAGGTGGTAGGTTGTCAAACCAAGATAATGTCAATCCTTTCAGGCTTGAAGGAAAGTATCTGCAGAGGACTACTTCATCTTGATCCCATCGAGCCAGGGTTCGGTTGTAGTACCGAAGATGGGCTGCGGGATCGCTGGATCCATCGTAACATTCAAACGATGGGATGGGACACTTTTGGGGAAGGAGAGCTCTGGCCAGATGTGCAGTTAGCGGTGTGGTGGAGGCTTATCTCATCACTTCCTCTAATCTTCCCCCTTCTTTCCTTGCCTTCAGTTGCTTGATTTTAGCCATCATCTCTGCACGAAGATTCTCCATTACGAGTTGGTGATCCTCTTTTACGGTGGATCATCTTGATCTTTGGTTCTCACTATCGAAATAGTCTGAATCCTCATGAACATAATCTGGGTTGGATAATCTGTTTCCTCAGACTACACTTCGGTTTAATGGTTCGGGGTTGTTAACGTTGGCCATTACCATCCTTAGGTCTTGATTTGGTGGCGGTGCCTTGGAATTAGCTTCATCGTGTTGATTCTCTACTTCTGCACTGTGGGCGATCCTATCCTTGAGCTCCTGGTTCTCTCATGCGAGTAACGCTATAACATCTGCATACACCTTCTGGTTTCTTTTCAACTCTTTGAGTTCCGCTATCAGCTGGATGGAGTGGTTTGATCCTTGGTTAGGAGTTCCCACTTGCGCTGGTCCACCAGCTGCTATGGTATGATCTTCGTCTACAGTCTAGATCAGAGGGATGGTGGATCGATAGGCAAGACCTGAAGCTCCAAGGGCTGCTGCGTCGGCTGGTTCGTCATCAACAGTGGTTGGGCAATCGGCAGAGGTTGGTTTTGGAGGCTCCCATAGAGAGGGTTGTTGCATTGTCGATTTTGCTGCTCCTTTGGCTCGGGTTACTGCTGCTACTTTGGAGGCTCCGGTTTTGGCAGCTTCCACTTTGAGATCCGTCGCCGCTACAGCTGTAGCATCGAGAGGTGTGGTGCTCTCCGCTCCATCCTGCCTTCTGTTGGGCGCTTTGAGCTTTTCACCCTTTTGTTTGCTGCGTGTTACAACTGGTGTGGTTTTATGTGTTTCTTTTGATGTTGCCTTGGCTTTTCCTGCGTCCTTTGTTTTATCCATATTTGTTCTTCTGCAAAAACAAGACGTCGGCAAGGGAAATATATCCACATGGGTTTTGTTAGTAAAGTCAATGTAGAAAAAGGCACGATTAAGGTTTTTGTTAGGCGTAAGCCAAAACAAGGTCACAACATCAATCCGTCGGGGATCTTTTCAAGAGAAAAACACAGATCCCAAAGATCTTTTCCAGAAAAAACTTAGATACAAAAATAAATCCGATCCCAAATATTTTTTCCAGAGAACTTAGATCCAAAAATTGTGAACATAGATCCAAATACGGGTCTTAAGATACTTCATGAAAAAAGGTAGATCCAAGGGTTTTTTTTCAAGTGAAGACTCAGATCCGAAGTATCTCTGGTCATTTTTGTAGCGAACATTTTTGTTTTGTCTAATCGACTTCTCACCCAACGCCGGTATCGAGATCCATCGTTGAGTGATAAAAAAGTTCACAAGAAAAAATAAATCTTTTTACCGGGACGTAAGAGTCCCTGTTTCTAGCGCCAGATTGTGAACACAGATGTAACGATGGTATCATCGTTTCCACAAACAACATTCGCAACATGATTAAAACGATCGAAACGTATATCAAATAGCACATGATAATTATAAAGGAGACTCTGAGCCTTCGGGCTCTTCCTCGTCTCACACCACAGGAGAGACTATGGTACATTTAACGATGAATGATGCGCAAACAATAAGATTATAATTGCAGAATGTAAATGAGACGATATGGTGTTATAATGGATAGTCGAATGACTCTGAGTAGGGAACGATGCTAGGAGGAAGGTAAATAAAACTCATACTTACACTTAAAATTTCTCTCTCCTGAACTATAGTTCTCTCTCTCTCTCTATCAAATAGGTCGACCTCCTCTCTCTTAGTGGAGCTGGGTATTTATAGGTTTCTTACATGGGGCCCTCTTCTCTGAGATAGACGTCCTTATCACCTTGGTAAACCCGCTGATCCGATGATGTCTTCGTTCTGCTCTGAAGCCTGCTCAACGGTAATGTATAGTGACAATGGTGTACCTTCTCTTCATCCACTCGAAGTTCGGCACGTGTCCTAGGCCTATAACATTTAAGGCGGATGGTTGGGGCAGTCTGCACGCTTTAAACAGCTATTAATGCAGATGTCAGTTGGGTTTCCTCCTGTCCCCTCGATTCGAATCTTCCTTGGGATGATAAAAAGCAACCCTAATAGTCTTCTATGGTGCTTCACGACGATCTCATCATCAGGTACTCCTCGGTCAGCCCACCGTTAGATCTGTGGAATAGTGGCCATGTGGTGGTCGATGATGATGCATGACCCTTGGGTATCTCCACATGGCATCACGTCCTCGATGTTCTTTGATCTTATGGCATACATGTATCATCTTATTACACGTGGCCAATTTCGGGTTATGTGAATACACATATGTATGAAAGCAAATCAGCTCATATATAGGTGCATTATTAGTGTAGGCCCTGCACATTGTGCACCGATGAGCAAGATGTACTAGTCAAAGTGGCAAATTACAAAACCAAGAATCTTAGAGGTCAAAACATGTTCCGTGTTTACACACACTAGTGATGTAAATGAAGTGTAATCAACTTTTTCACTTCTCTTTCTACTTACTAGTACTATTTAAATAATATTTCTTATGGTTTATTCCTCTCCTAAAATCTAATTTCTTACTGCCTCTCCCCCTTTTGCTTTGTTTTATGCCGTCGTAAAAACCACCACCACTATCACAGATCTTCATATGTGGATGATCAACAATAACAAGATATTCAAATACCATTTCTTCACCCTCTTCAGGGTTTGAGCCAGATGAAATGAGCAAATCTGAGATGGAAAAAAACAACTGGATTTTTGTAGGTTATTGGGCTGGTTTGAAGATGAAATTTCAGAAACATTCCAAGTGTGTGATGATTTCTCAGAAAAGAACTGTTTTGACCATAAATTTCCACGTGAATCAAAGTGTATAATGCTTCGCTTCTCTAGTACATCTCCTTTTGTATTGTTAGATTACCATGTGACTGAAGGAGTAAAAATGATTCATCGTGATATAAGAAAGATTAAGGAGTAAAAATGAACCAAAGTTGCATTATGAAATAACATTTGATCCGTTTACAGACTAAATTCGAGCTCTCTGTATCATTATGAAATAACAATCTCTCTTATTAGACCTGAATATGTTGATAAAGTCACTAAAGTTAAAGAGTTCAGATGATTCTTAAGTTTTTGTCTAATGCCTGTAATTCAGTAGCACTAAGGAAATTTAGGAAAGTTAACTTGATGTTCTACTATACCAATTTACCCTGGCTTGTTTCAAGAGGTATGCAACTAAAATCAAATTTCAAAGCAAGCATAGGGTCGTATGGATCTTCATCCTTAAGTCTCTCAAGTGGACAAATAATCGTGTTTTTAGGATAAAAGTGAAAAGCAACAAAATGAAAAATCGTGTTCATTCTCTTCTTTAGAGTTTAGACAAATGAAATGAACAACCGAGAAGAGTAGTCTTTACGCTAGGCCCATTACTTGAATCTAATATGGCCCAATTACAACAAAACTTTCAGCACTTCACGGTGATTAAGTTCGTGATTAAAACTCTTGTATCATATGGGTCACAGCAGCCATAACTTACATCTTTGAATATTGCCTAACATTGCGCCAACACACTAAATGATTGACCTACTAGTAAAGATGAATTGCAACTAATTAACAACCGACCAACTTAGTGTGAACGAGGTATGTGGGCTCTGAGGATCGGGGCGACTATACTGAGTTGACTCAGTTATTTCTTTCTTCAATTCTCTATTGATTTTCTCATGATTCAATCGGTATAGTATCTCTTATTGAAGATCTTTACTTGTATTATGTCCACAAAATAAGTGTTTACTTGTTAAAATCTGGAAATCTTTAATTTTGATATTATCAGGTCTGAAAAGATACGACTAACTAAAAATATTTTTTCTCCTATTGTGCTTGCAGTTGGATATCCGAGATGGTGTTTACCATATTTACAGTTGGGATTCAAGCGTTTGCAAAAGTTGTTCTGATACTTTTTGAAGCTATTGTGTTCCTACAGTTTGCCATTTTTGATTGTCTGGAATTTCCTCTCTGCCGATTCACATCAGCAACTCAGTGGATTGGAGGATCCCGCGTCTCTGCGGAATTCAAATTTCAAAAAGTTTGTTACAAGGTTTTTCCGTTAATTACTCTCGTGATTATCGGTAATCTTCACAGCTACTTCCCTTCTTTTTCTGAAGTAGATTTTCTTATTGAAGGAAATATTCTCACAGTTACGGGATATTAGGAATAATATCTATCACAATTCATTTCTTTCACTGGAATTTCTAGGGTTATAGTTCTATAAATGTAGTATTTCACATGATCTTATTTATCTCAATAATACACTTTTAGTTTATCATAAGTCGGTCCCTTATCAAATGGCAGATGATAATGTTAATTCAGTTTCAGATCTTACTACTAAGTTTACGCAAGCTGCGTTGGATGTTGGTGACGTAGGTGGAGTTGTTTATCATCAACCTAATAATGTTGAGGAGAAGGATAAAATTGAAGATGAGTTAAATCTTGTTGGTAAAATTTTTATTGAAGGAAAAATGGGTTTGAAGACTATGAAGAAGTTTCATGGTATCACTTGGGATTTTATTCCAGTAGGTGATGTCAAAGTGTCTGAGTTGGATAATAATATTATGGAGTTTCGATTCAAGGATCAAGTTACTCAGGATTTTTTTTTTCTGATACTCATCCTTGGAGTATTAATGGGTACCTTGTTAATCTTCGTTATTACAATCTTGAGGTCATCTATTAAGAATTGGACCAGGGAAAACAATGTTTTCGGATCCAACTAAAGAAAATACTTACAGAGCATATGAATGTGAAAGCCATTACTAAAATAGGGAACATTATGTGTGAATTTTTGTCTATTGAACCTGAGGATGGCGTACCAGTTGGAGGTGATTTTCTTAAAGTGTGTGTTCAAGTTGATATCAAATATCCTTTGAGAAGGGGTGTTATGGCCATAACTAATGCAAGGTCAACTAGATGAATCAAGTTCTTTTATGATAAATAGCCACACAAGATCTGTTCTAAATGTTTCATTATTAATCACACAAAAGGAGCTTGTAAGGATGCTACAAACTATTTAGCTAAGGCCCATGTTAAACCTCTTTTTTTTTTTTTGGAGAATTGAAAAAAGGTGAAAGGAAACAATTATTGATGATTACTAGAGGAGGGGATCAAGTACCTAATTTATTTAAAAGGAATGACAATAAGGGTACTATTTGTTTTCCTGCAAAAGATGGATATGTTGTAAGTTCTAGTTTTGTCCGTGAAGGAGTACATGATGATCTTGCTGAAGGGAAAGGTTGGGTAAGAGTTAGAGAAGGAACATGCTGATAATAGTAATAATGACAAACTGGTGAACACACAGACAACCCACATGGTCACAGCAAGGGATATCCAAAATGGCAGTACTAAAGAGACTAAGGTAACTTCTATAAAATCTTATCCTTCAATTGTTTTTAAGTTTTTATCTTTTAATATGAAGATTTTATGTTGGAATGTGCAAGGTATTGCAAATAAGCTTACTAATGACCAGTTTCAAAATTTGGTTAAAACTCAAAATTCTGACTTTATTTTTCTTTGTGAAACGAAAATTGATGAGGAAAAAATGGTCTCAGTTGCCCAATCTGTTCATTATCCTAACTTTACTTGCATTGATAGAGTCATATCTGCTGGAGGTCTTATTCTCATGTGGAAAAATGATATTGATGTTGAAGTTATTGGGTTTGAAAATAAATAATATAACTCTTGATTTGATTCAATTGTGTCCTAGTAAACCTAAGGTTCTTATATCATTCATGTACGACTCTACTTATAATAAGCCCAAGAAAACCCAATTGAATTTTCTATCTGAATTTAGTAAATGTGACACCCCTCGTACTAAACCTGCTTAGCTAATAGGATTACAACCTAATTGAAGCATCAAAATAGATTACTGATTCTAAGAATCATAATTACATAAAGAGGTAATAACAAAACCCAAACTCTCTGATATTATATAAATGGAAGTCTTTCGAGTGCTAAGAATATAGTAATGTGTTGTTTACATAATATAGAAAGAATACATATAATAAAAGATACACAATAACACTACATTCGATAAAGCTCTAAGCTATGAAACAGATATCTTCGTGCGCTCCATTCCTTCTGATACTGAAAACTGAAGTGAGGAAAAGTGAGCACATCATCCCAAAGGGGTGCCCAGTGGAAATATATAACTCTCAAGTAATCACTAACATGCTTCACAGTTCTAAAATAACAGTAACTATAAGAAAATAATAATAGATTAAAGCATTCAGCAATTCATGCATAAAGAAGCAAGTGTTATCATAACCTCGCCAAACTCATTGGAGAAGACGACGCAAGAACAACCCTAACCAATAATAATAACATCATCCACAGTTCCACACAGAATGCCCATATAGACATTGATCAGAAAGTTAACCAAACAAGTATAATATGCACACGAGTGATTTCCATCAAATAAAATAGTATATATAATATCAAGATGGATGGCGTACCGCCCTACTAGATACTATTGCCGACGGATGGCGTACCGCCCTACTTTCTTAATAAGCCATAATATTAAAACGGATGGCGTACCGCTCTACTAAATGAAATAGTTATAATAATATTACAGACGGATGGCGTACCGCCAAACTAGATACTATTGCAGACGGATGGCGTACCGCCCTACTTAACTTAACTAAGAGCCGTGGGGAAACACAAACACTCCTCGCAGGGAAATCTCACAATGTATATCACAGACAAACACATCGTAGCAATCAACGTACATGCAGATATAACAAACATTGCAAAAAAAGTAACACAAGTATTAATACATCAAAGTACACGCAATCATGCACATAGATAGTAAAGTATCATCATGCTCACGAGATAAAGAAGAACTTAATGATTACAAGAAGGTTACTGAGTTCCCACCTGTTTTGAAGGCTAACCACTCCTACCTTGAAATCCAAAATCCTTTGGTCATCTCTTGAATCGATCGTTGTTAATAAAGACTAACTGTTAATCACACAATCACTCTAAGAATTTGGCCAATAAGCTCATATAAAGTTCATAACAAAATATTATACAAGTCTCCAGTTATAGGCTAAGTGAAATGACTAATGGTTCTAGTTTTAATAATGATTCGATAACATGGTGTTTCGTAATTTTGAACCAAATTACCATCTGCTCACCAAAATGAGGTCAACTTTAATGCCACTATAAAACTCTCATAAAACACTACGATTTTCCAGATGGAACCGAAAGCTAATTCGGACCTTAAGGGGCCCGAAACATCGAAATAAGAAGACTTGCACAAGCCCAAGCCCAATAGGAATGATAAGACTCATAAACCTGGTTTAGAACCAAACCGGTCTGACTCGATCCGACCCAGATGAGTCATCTGGTTTGACTCAGCTAACTCACTATCAAATTCATCACTAAATTCCCAAGTGTCCAGACTGGACACCCTATATTCAGATGATCTTGTTTCATTCATTACTTAACATAAGTGGACATTTGATATCTCTATGGAACCATGAAATAACCCTCTAAAAGTTATGTGTAATAAGTATATGTCAAATTCTAACTCCAACCTACCTTAGAACACCCGTGAAAATGGCTATTCATGACTGATCTCGTACTTAAGTTACGACAACACTGGTAAACAGCACAAAGACCCAATGGTCTCTAGGTATCTCAATTCTGATCCAAATTAGGCTCTTGATGGCTCATCTTGAAAATATTATAATTTCTCATGAAATGATTCATTCTATGAAGCAAAAGGAAGGTTTTAGTGGTACAATGGCACTCAAACTTGATCTGTCAAAAGCTTTTGGCAGATTGGAATGAAATTTTCTCAATAAGGTCCTTGTGAGTTTTGGCTTCAGTAATGAATTTTGTAACCTTATTATGTAGTGTGTTTCCACTACTAGTATAAATGTCTTGCTTAATGGTTCTCCATGTGATCAGTTTGAACTAACTAGAGGAATTAGACAAGGGGATCACCTATCCCCTTATCTCTTTATTTTGGCCATGGAATACCTCTTTAGGTCTCTTCTTCACTCTTTGAAACCAAAAGGATTTTATTGGTATTAAAGTTTCTAGGTTAGCTCCTCATATATCTCATCTGCTTTTTGATGATGATATTCTAATAATTGTCCAAGCTAATATAAATCATGTTGACAATATTTTAGAGATTATTCAGAATTTGGTAAACTTTCAGGTCAGATGCTCAAATTTGATAAATCTTGTGTGTATTTTAGTAAGAATCTTGATCTTGATACTTGTGCTGATCTTGTTAATGCCAACACCAATTAAGAAAACAAATTTTCTCTCCAAAAATACACTTCTTTTATATTTTTGGAAATAGAATTCGTTATTGTCAAAGACATGTGTCAACATATCATTTGTCCCCCATGTCCCCTTCAAAAAACGCCCCCATTAAAAAATTTATTTGTCTAAGATTTGTCTTTGCACCTTGCAACTTCTTCTTTTCATGCCAGAATAAACTCTTTTCCTCTTCTTAGCTCTTCTAACACAATTGCCATTGATTTCAGACGATTCACCTTAAGAAACAAATAGAATAGAAAACAAAAGTAATACAAGGATAATATGAAAGAAATCTAACTAAAATGAGTATAGAATTGACACTGAAATCATATGAATTATGCACTTATCAACATGGTTGGGCTAAAAAATGAAGATGAAAAAAACACCCGGTGAAAAAAATAGAAAAGCCTACCGAACATTTGTGTTATTCTTCGCATATGAAGAACACGCATCATTTTGCTAGAAAAATGGAAAAAAAATAAACATACCTTAGTTCGGTTGGAAAAAAATAAAAAAATCATGCCGAACCTCAATGTTGTTCTTCATGAAATTCAATCTCAAAAGAATTCAATTGCTCTCATCATCTAAATATTACACTAACAATTATCATTAACCATGTACACTACATGGGCATTTATGCCATTAATAAAAATTTATTACTAACAGGCTTTGATTTTTACTACTTTAATAATCTTAATTTGTCATTTTTACGGTTATACAACATCTTTAAGTAGACCCAAAACAAGGTTCTTAAGAAGATGAGATGAACAACTGAATAGCGGATCTTATAAATATTGAATATGTGGCCAATTTATCTTGAATATGTGGCCAATTTTACTAATTATATAAAATTAATAATAATAAAAAAATACTTTTCTTGAATATGTGGTCAACTTTTATTTTTTGACACATATATAAATTACAAACCTGCCCCCTCCAAATCCCCGTAAAGGATTTACTTTTCGAGAAAAAAAGTAAGAAATTAAAAAAATAGATAATTAGTCAAACAACTCGTAATAAAACTGTTTTGGACTTTATTTTCTACTTCATAATATCCTAATTTGATTGGGGGCAGACATTTTAATTGGGGGCCAAGCACTAGAGGACAAAAAAGGTCACCCAATCCTAATTTGGGTCATCCCTTATAAAAATATTTTCTAAATGGCTAAAATGCCCCTGAGTGATTAGTATTAAGGTTTAATTAAGTTGATTAGTGTGATAATTTTGTTTAGATAAAAATCAGTTTTGGGATTAAAATTTGGGGAAATTTTAGTTTTTGGGTTTTTTTTTTTGAGAAGAAGAAGAGTAGTTTTGAGAGGAAAAAACTAGGGTTTTTAGAAATGAATGATTCAAGTGAAGGGCATGAGGTTGGTGAAGGTTCAAACAATAACCATGATTGTGTTGATGGTGAGATTGTCTCTAATAATCCTATGGATTGGATGTTTGATGAAGAGATGTTAATGGAGGAAGCCATGAATAATGGTGGAAATGAAGATCCTACTGCTCAAAATGAAGGAACCGATACTCAAAATGAAGAACCCGCACCTCAAAACAATCAGGTAAACCTCATATACTCTTGAAATTGTCTGAATGGTGCTCCAAGGGGTCGATTTTTCGTCACTTTTTAAGTCGTCAGTGTGAGAGTCGTTATAGTCGGGGTTTGGATTCATTAACGACTCTTCAAAGTCGTCAGTGAATTGGAATTACCGATGACGACTCATACCTGCAACTTTTCCATGTTATGAAAAATCGTTAGGGGAGTGTGATAAACACCGACGACTCTTTATGCTAGGTAAAAAAGGGTCGTTAATTTTGTTTTTTTAGAGACAAACGACTCTAAACCCAAAACTCTCAGTAAATAAAAAACTTAGAGTCGTCATATATTTATTCGTATTAGATGACGACTCTATCCCGCCATTTCAACTTTTATGTAGAGTCGTTCGATGTTTTATTTAATATACTAACGACCCTTGCGCTGGATTATCATAACTTTTGATTTCATAGAATCATTTCATTGAATCATAAAAGGCATACATCTTTCATAGCGATACATTGAAGGAAATGAAATACAATAGATAATAACGGTGCACTGATACACTTAATCATAAATGGCGTAATTATACATAGTGCCTTCCAAGATAAAGTAGCAATCGTCGAACTCAAACTTTTTCCCACGAAGCTCCTCATAATAGCCATACGCCTTCCTCAACTGAAAACGCAAACATACTCAGTTAGTATTGTTGAAAGCTTTGGATAAGTTTTACCTCTTGTTTAAATACTTACTCTTATAGCACCAAACATATTGGGCATGGGTTCCCTTACGGCCTTGATTTCTCTTTTGAAAACTTCACACTCGAAGAATATCTCCTCGAACCGTTCCTTGACGAGTTTCAAAGACCTTGAGTTGCAATTTCCGTCTAACGCCACAAAAACGATGAATACACGGTTCCACCAAGCATCCGATGTTTGATCAATGTCTTTTCCTAGATCTTCAAAGTGGTTTGTGACTGTTTTCCAAGCTCTCACAATAGCGCAATTCTCTTCCGAAGTGTAAGTACTAGTCATGGTGTTTCCTCTTCTTTTTCCTCTTGGATAAGAAATGTATGAGAATGAATGTGAAGGTTTAGAATTATGGTATGGGTGAACAATGGGTGAGAAATGGGTCTCTATTTATAGAGATTAAGGACCCAACAGTCACTTTTTTGAATTTTTAACCGTTGCCCGACTCAACCACATTTGGTGAATTCAAAATTCACATTAACTGCATTAAGGATCGTCAGTATATGTATTAAACAAGTAACGACTCTTGATGATAAAAAGAGTCGTTCATGTGTTTTGTTTACTGAATGACGAATCTATCGTCAAATAGTCTCTGTGTTAAGTGACCTTTAGGGTCGTTAATATTTTTTCTCCAAAAATGACGACTCACGCCAAAAATTTCAAACAATCTTTACAGTCGTCAATTGTGTTTTTACAAACCGTGACGACCCTTTCTGAACTATGGTTATTGAACCAATATTTGAAGTCACTCATTTTATTGAATCGAAAAAAATACATGTAGTTGAAATAAAATAGAAGGGAAACACATAAAATTGTTCAATACATCGCGCTAGGGATTCTCTACGGGTTTAATTATATTGGGCGAATTTCCATTCAACTTCCTCCAAGAGAGTGTAGTAGTCCTCGTGCAGAAACTCATGACCATACCTTAATTCGTATTGAGTCCTTCCCAAAGAACATTGGAAAAACAATTATTTTAATAAGTCAGCGTTGTTGAATAATCATAACCAAATAAATAATTTTTGTTGAACGGCCTATTGATTCACAAACTTACTCTACTCATGCGGTCTTCGTTTGGCATAGCGTCCTTACGAGCTTTCAATTCGTTTCTCAGCAGTACGCATTCATTGTATAAATAAGCGTACCTTTCCCTTATCTGCGTGAGTGTCCTCCTTGAACGATTTCCGTTTAGTGCTTTGAAAACCTTAAACACCCTTTCCACCAATAATTGGTGTTTTGATCATGCCCAAGGTAAGGCCCTCCGGTTGGGTCTTCATTACTGGCCACCCATTGCGCTTCCTCAACGGAGTGCTTTGTAAGAGTGGTGTGTGCTCTGACAATAGCAACATCTTCTAGATTATTGAACGGAGTTGGAGCCATTTTTAGTGTTTCAAAGTGATGGGTGACTGATTTAGGAAGATTGAAAGTGATGGGTGAATAAGTTTGGTAGAGATAGGTCTCTATTTATAGAAAAAAAAGTACCCAACGGCTAGTTTTTAAATAAAAAAAACAGTTACTTCGCAATAAGCGCTGCTCCTACTAGTCAAAGTTACCGTTGATTTTCAAAGTCTGCAATAACCGTAAAGAGTCGTCATTATAGATCTATATACGATAACGACCCATGGTGAATATTTGGGCGGCATGGTTTACATTTGGGAATGCAGAGTCGTCCCCTGTATAAAGAGGGTCGTCATTTATCGAGGAATGGGTCGTTCTTCTGCAAAAATTATGTTGACGACTCTAAGGGTCGTCATTTTGACATCCCAGAAATTGACGACTGCTGCTTAATGAAATATTTTTCTTTTTTCTGTAGTTGGTTGTACGGTCGAGCTCTCAACCTGAACCCGTCTCCATTATCGGTCCAGATACCTCCCAACACTATATGACCGATTTGGTACGTTTTTAATGTTTGAATTGATGTATATCTTTAATAAAATTGTTTAATTAGTGTTGAATCATGATCGTGTCATTGGTTTTAATGTAGACGTGGAAAACAAAGGCTTAGGTCAAGGAATGGATTATTTCCAAGGCAAAAGAGAATATGTGCGTAGTTGTTCAAAGCAAACACGTTGATTATAAGCAAATGGAGATGGTATGTGAGAGAGCGGGGGATAAGGAAGAAAGTCACAAAGGGAAGAACTACAAGTATGAGAAGAAGACGACGAGGGTCTACAAAACTTCATCGAAGAAGATACAATGCCCCTTCAGGATTGTTTTCAAAAGGCATCCACGAAACTAATCTATGGAGGTTGTATAGTATTTCGGATGGTCGTCACAACCATCCTCCACCTAGTACTCTTTTAGGGCACCCAACATATGCCAGATTAAAACCACATCAAATGGAAAAGGTACGACAGATGAAGCGATGTAGGCCCCTTCAGATCCTAAATGCAATAAGGGCGGAAGATAAGACAAACTTGTCTATTATTTCTACAATCTACGCTGCCAAAGCAACGATCGGGAGAACGAATGGGATGGTAGATTAATTATGTAACAATCGAGTGGTTGGCAGAAAAACTTAACTACGCCATGCAAACAAGGGTGGGTCCGGGCGACAAAGTGACTCATATTTTTCTTGCACATCCTAGGATGGTGGATTTGGCTCAGTGTTTTTACCAGGTCTTGTTCATAGATTGCACCTATAAGACCAACAAGTATAACATGCCGTTGTTCAACGTGGTTAGTCATACTTCGGATAAGCAATCATTCACCGTGGCATGGTGCTTTATGGAAAAGGAAGAAATAGAGGACTATGTTTGGGCTTTGGAACAAGTTAGGTTGATTTACCGAGGCGAAGACACACCGCGGGTTATATTTACGGATAGGGATTTTGCAGTCATGAGTGCCGTTCGTCAAGTTTTTCCACATGCTCAACATTTTCTTTGTACGTGGCACATCCAAATGAATATTTTTTCTAATTGCAAGATTCATATCCAAAAGATCAAGCCTGCAAAGGGTAATCAACGTTCCAAGGAGGAAGACGAGCGTCTAAGTAAACTTTCAAGAAAAGAGATAGCCGAAGAGAAAATGAAAGAAAAGGAAAAATATGCTGAAGATAGTGATCTATGGGAGGATTTTTGCAAAGATTGGGACCATTTGGCTCATTCGAAGACCGAAGTAAAGTACTATGCAAATCTTCAAAAGTTTATTGATGATTGGAGTACGGATCATAAGAAGGTTGTCGATTATTGCCTAGATACATGGTTGAATCCTTGGAAGGAAAAGTTTGTTTATGCATGGACCAATAAGTACAAGCACTACAAAAATGAGTCCACGAGTATTGCAGAGCAGTCCCATTGACGTTTGAAAAAAATTCTTCAAGAGATCACAGGTGGGGTAGTTACGGTACAGGAAGCTATTCACGAGCACGCCGAGGATGACCTTAGCAAGATAGTGACTCAGATGGAGTATAGTAAGGACCGTTTTTTGAAGCAATACATGGAAGACAAAGAATTGCTACGTGGGGTTTCGCACCAAGTATCATGGTGGGCAATAAAGCATATGATGACTGAACTCAACAAATTTCGAGCGAAAGCTTCCGATGGAAAAGTCATTAAATGTAATTGTACAACTGAGACGTGGCTTGGCCTCCCGTGCAAACATAAGCTCGGTGGGTACAAGGGGCTCATTCCCATTGAAGATATCGATCCTTTTTGGAAGCAACTTGGGTTCATCCCAAATCCCACAGAGCCGCTCATGAAAAATTTGGAGACCTTGAGATTGGCAAGTATATCAATGAGAAATATCAAAAAACGAATTGTGCAGGAAGACAGATACTGGTTTCTAATTTGTGGCCGGCTGCCCGCAAGATCTTGGGAGTAGAAGAAGAGCCAATCAAACAAAAACCACCGGGTAGACCCACAACTAAAAAGTCTTTTAGAGAAACCGTGAAAGCGGCAAAGAGTTGCAAAAGTGACCTGTCACGTCATCAGTATGTCCAGGCGGAATATACGGAGTATGAGAACTCTTTCGTACCCAAGGCAAGGGGTCCGCCAAAGGAAGACATTGATGTTATAGACCATGTGGTCGGTTCCCAGCAAAGCCAAACGAGTGGAATGGTTACGATAAGAGGAATAAAAGGTAATCCGCGCACCCCTAGAGATTCCCAAGGAAGACCACATCGTGTTTCTTACACTTTGTATAAAGAGTATACCGACCAACTTCCTCACGTCATCTTGGATCACCTTCTATCCACCGACGACGTTGACGGCGATGGAAATTGTGGTTACCATGTTGCAACGGAACAATTAGGGCATTTAGACGAGGCCGACGAACTTAAGCTCACCCAAATCGAATATGCAAGAAAAAAAATGGCGGAAAAACTAGTTCAGGACAAACAACTATATTTGAAAATGCTCATGGAAGGAGATCAAAAAGAGAGGGAATTGAAGTTCAGGGAGTTGGTTTCAAACGTGAAATGGAGGAAGGGGTCGAAGAAGGCCGGTTATAAGTTTTGGATGCAAATTCCTTTTGGTGGCCAACTTTTGGCGGACACATTCACTTGTGTTGTAATTGTATTCAGCAAAGGCTTCCCCGGAGCCTCTTGTATGTACGTACCCTCCAAAACTAGGTGCGAGACGGCGATAAAGAAAAGAATAATTGTAATGGCACATGTCAATGATAACCATTACATAGGCTTGAAGATTTCCGAAGAATGTCCTCTACCACGGGTGTATGGTGATTGGGGAGAGTACACCAAGGAGTGGACAAACCAGTATGAGTATGGAATGAACATTTGGAATGCTATGGACCCAACCCCGGTATACTTAGACTTGGGAAATGAATCGTGAGAGAAGATGTTTATTCTAAACAATGCATTGCATTTTGAAGCATACTTTTTGATAATGGTTGTATCTTCTACCCAGATATTTGCATTTTGAATAATGCTTAATGAATACAATGCGTTTTATCCTATTTGGATTAAACCGCCAACGACCCTCATAGGTAATTTGAATTATGTTACAGAGTCGTCAGCCATATATACATACACCTTAACGACCCTAACTGTAAAATTTGCTAGTCTCCTGGATGTTTTTTACGCCTAAAAGTCGTTATACATATATACATACAAGTTAACGACTCTAACCTTAAAAATGTGACAGACTCCTGGATGTTTTGCAACAATACAGTCGTCATCCATATATACATAACAATTAACGACTCTAATGTTAAAAATTTGACAGTCTCCTGGATGTTTTCTAACTAAGAGTCGTTATCTCAGTTTACATAAACATTAACGACAGTAACCGTAAAAATTTGATGGTCTCCTGGATGTTTATATACTAAGAGTCGTGAAGCATATATACATACAAAGTAACGACTCTAGTTATACGCCTGAGAGTCGTCATCATTATAGTGTATACATGGACGACTCTATAAGAAAACCCCCAACGGCTTTTTTTTGTATACACTTTTTCCCAAAAAAAATAGCCGTTGGTAATTATTGTATATATAGAGGAACACTTCCAGGAGCAAATTCAATTGAAAACCACCTCAAGAATGGCAAATCCTTCATCAACCCCCAATTCAATTGATAACATACTTAGAAGATGCAAGCGACCAACCAAATCAATATTGGCAATGGAAGAATAGATACGCAAAAAAAGCATGCGACCTACTAAAAAACCACCCACTTTCACGCCATATCCTACGAAGGAAGAAAAAGAGTTGCGCGAGGCCAAAAAACGAGACCAAGAACAATCCCAACTCCGTGAAAGATTCAAGCAAGTCGAGGAAGAGACCGAATGGGTTAAAAATTATTACATCGTCAAGGATCTCCACGAAGAACATGAACATGATAGTATATTTTGGAGCCAAGTTGGTTCGGGTCCTTTCGTTAATAACAACAACAAACTACGATATCCTTACTTGCCGTCCCACATTAGTCATAGGACGATTCTTGTTATAAAATGGTGCACCAAGTACAACGAGTTTCTCGCGAGGCACAAAGGGGATAGGCGTGCTGCTCAGGCCGCATATACCAAATGGAGAGGAAAGCCTTTTTATCACATTGAAGCCGCCATGCTAGTTGAATCTCGCACTAGAAACATGAATAACATGTAATGTGTTCAAAGGAATTTCCACCTTTTAATTAATATTTAATATGCTACTATTCCAAGTTTCCTTTCAATCGAGATTCAATTTATTTTAATAAACAGTCGTTATCTCTGTTTGTTAATTTAGTGACGACTATACCTAAGTCTTTATATGACTAATTTTGCAACAAACTGCTCTTGAGTCGTCAACAACTTTAATCACGTAGCTAACCACCCACGTTATGATTTTAAAAAAAAAAAAAACGACCGTTGGGATTTTCTTCTATATAATACCACCCCATCCTCTTGAGAAAATATCCCAAAACCATTCTATTTTCCACCAAACTACGTAATCTTTCAATTGCAATGGCTGAATGGGAACCATATGAAGATTTGTGTCTCGTTAAATCATTTGCTAATACCTTTCGTGAACGTCCAAATGAAATCTATTCAATGTTTTGGAAGAGAGTTAAGGAGTTCTTCTACGGGCGTACCGCGAATCCTAATAACCGAAAATGGAGAGACTTGGCATTTTGATTCAACTACATTAAAAGTACAATGAGAGAGTATGTAAAAGTTAGAAATATGGTGTAGACCATCATCCGCGAGCTCCTCTTAAGGAAAAAGTGAGTAATTCGTTAATATTTATACTTTCCTCATGCTTTAAAGTTACTAACATATAACATTCCTCGTTTAATTTCAGGTGAACGTTTCAATGGGTTATGGACAATACGTAATGGGGATACTAAGTTCATTCACCACAAAGAATATACAACGTTGTATCGTCGAGCGCAAAGGTTCATTGACGAACATTTGATGTGTCAAATTCAAGAATACCCATATTAACTTTCTTCTGGTTGTTATTTTAACTAAGAGTCGTCAATATATCCCATATAAAAGCAACGACTCTGTATACCTAAAAGGGGTATTTTCCGGATTTAATACACATATAAAAGTCGTTAACCTGCTATATGATCCCGCTAACGACGCTATCCATAGAAAATATTTTTCATCTCCTGGATGTTTTTGCTAACATAGAGTCGTCATTTGTTTATACATAATAAATAACGACTCTAGACATATAAATTGTCGTTCATCTCCTGGATGTTTTTCTGACCTACAGTCGTCATTGGTTACCATATAATCAATAACGACTCTAACCATAGAAAGTATGGTGCATCTCCTGTGTGTTTAGCTAACAAAGAGTCGTCATTGTTTTCAATATAACCATTAACGACTCTATGCAGGAAAAAATGGTTCACTGTGTTCATTTCCCTTTGAGTCGTTAGACTTCTAATTGAAACACTTAACGACTATGTGTATCACAAATAGGGTCGTTAATCTGCTACAGAAAAAAGCTGACGACCCTAACTCTATCACAGTGTATAATCTTGACTGCATTAGAGTACTACATTATTCTAACAAACATACTAGTAAACATCCTTCTTAAAACCAAGTAGTTTCAACATACCATCCAAACCAAACACATAAGTAGTTTCAACAAACACATAAGTTCATGTCATAAAGTAAAATAAACATAAGTTCAAGTAGATGGTAACATCTCCTCACTCAAGACCACCATCTCGACCTCGACCTCCTCCTTACTTCCCTGACTGGGAAACTTTCCGGCTTTTCTTAGGAGGAGGAACCTGAGTATCACTGCCCCCTGGGGAACCACCATCTTCTCCGGTACCTTGTTCATCATGATGTTGGCTACTTTGCCCCTGTTCACCACGTTGTTGTGCTCGGCTACGTATTTTCCGGGTCCTCTTACCTTCCTTGGCCAGCTCAGCAAACATCTTCTTTGCATTGGGATTTTCAATGTGCGTGCAATAATCAGCATACTGACGTTGCTTCGCAGGATCAATCACTTCCCCTTTGTCAGCCGAGCAACAAAAAGCCTTGAAAAAAAGCTTCATTCATTCCCTCTATATACATTCAAAAACAATTCTAATGAACTGACGTATATTTGTATGTAAATGAATAACACAATTACACAAATAAATACTCACCACTAGTTTAAGAATGGTAGTGTCATCTCTACCGTCAGCTTGAGAAGCAGATGTGGATGCTCTATTGGTCCTCCTACCCGTAGTATGATCGATCCGTATTACCCTACCATGGGAGAAGCCTTCGTACCATTGATAGTAATCCGTTTTTGCCTCGTAACCTTCATCCACATGCACCCAAAATGTGATGTCTACAAGTCTAGAGTGTCTATTATTCCAATGCTTGACATTAGTTGCAGGTTCATAAACCACTTTTATGTCATCCTTGTCGGCCTCACATTTGTTCAACTTGTGCTTGAACGGAGGTACAATGTCTTCATCGGGTGAATCTTGAAAAAACCCAAGTTGACGCATGATTCTCATAGGATTGTACATTGAAAAACCGTTAGGGTGAAACAAAGGGCCATGGTAGTACACGACATCTTCCATTGCGCCAACTCTAGCATCCTTGTAAGGAGTAAAGATTACCTCTTCCGCCGTGATGTTGTCAAGTTTTTTACGCATTTCTATCAAGGCATCGGTTTGTTCCCTATCACGAGGCAGGAGTACAACCAACGGGTTCTGTTGGACTACACAGGCTCCATTTTGAGTTGATTTTCACATCTTCATTGTTTTTGAACAGTGTCGGGAAATGATCATAAATCCAGACCTACAACAACCAAAGTTAAAAATTTTTAAACAATCAAATAAACATAAAAATATATCAAAGGAAAAAAAAAACATACTAAAAAAGACAACTTTCATCAATCCCAATACCTGGATTAGATCCAAATTCCCATTAATTTGAGAAGTTCGTTCATGAGCTCCCAGGAAAAGTGACCATTCGGATGTGCAACTATGGCGAGTCCCCAAGAGTACTTGTTCACATCTTCTAAAGGGTCCAACGGCAAGAAGAAGGTTGGCGGCGACCCTTGTTACCTTTCTTTGTCGGGAAATACAACCGACGCAGGACGTACAACAAATAAGCAGCCGCCGCATAACGACATTCCATATCGGAGAGAGACCTCCTATTTTTTTCCTTCTCTGCGGTACCAGCAAACATCCGCCTAATGTCCACAAGTTTGAACTCTTTCTTCGGGTACTTAGTTCCGGCACGAAAAGCCCATCGAGTCTTCTCTTTATCCCGACCAAACAAGTTATTGGTCCATGTATAAATTTTATCCCAACTAGGCCTTCTCTTGAAATTCTCCTTTGGTTGATTTACCTTCGACTGCACCCTAATATCTGGTTCGCATCATCAGGAGTCAATGCCATCTCGCCAAAAGGAAGTTGGAATGTGTCGACTTGACGTAATACCTTTCACGAAACTAGATCGCAACCTTGTCATACGCAATCACGAGTTCACAACGGCATTGTACAAAGCTGGAGTTTTCAACATATTCTCTAACTCTTGCACATTCACTTGTTAGCGGCCACAACTCCATTTTCTTAAAAGAAGATTGGTGCACGAAGAGACGCAAAGCATTCTTATGATCCTGCAAAAAATAAACAAATAAATATTAAAAAACATATTAGAAAAGTAATATCAACCAACTAATCAAATAGCAAGCAAAGTTGGGATTCTTACGATTGTCTCATAGATGGTATGAGCCCACGATCCAGCATATCCAAATAGAACTTTGCCCCCATCTCTAGGTTCTCCTCTTGGTTTACCACTTCGAAGAGGCTCCAACATCAAATGAGTAGCGGGAACGTGTCTCGTGCTGGGTGCAATATCAGTTCCATCCTTCTTAACCCTCTTTACCGGCTTCGGCTTTGCATTTCTGTTCTTCACTTCTACATCTTGTTTACCATCATCCTCTTCATCATCCTTACCACCAAATCATCATCCCCTTCATCCTCTTCCTCCTCCTGACCACCATTATTACCTCCATCCCCTTCCTGCTCATCATCATCACCATTACCATCATCAGAATCATCACCACTAACATTATCTTCATCATCATTGTCACTCTCTACTTCCTCTTCAACTCGTACGGGAGGATCTTCTTGTATCTCCTCTTCTTGGATTTCTTCTTCTTCACCACTACTGCTAGCGAAAATAACAGGAGAGTCTGATTCTGATGAATCTGACAACTCATTACCTTTGTCTCTCGGTTCGGTGATAGAAAATGAGACCTCACTCGGCTTCTTACCGCGTAATGGACCGGCAAGTAAGTATTTATCATGGCGTGGAGCTTTGGAAGGTGGAGTTATCGTCAATGGAACCTGCCTTTGGTTCTGCATTTGGTTTCGAAACAAAAAAAACAAAAAAAAAACCCAATAAGACATCAACTTTATGGTTATCAGAAAAAGAGTCGGCAATCCGATAATCTAAAACACAACCGTCCCTTGTATAACATGTGACGACTCAAAGTTATATGATGACGACCCTGTCAAATAATAAAGGGTCGTCAAAAAGACAATAACGATCCTACGATTTGGGTTGACGACTCTAGGGCATATACTTAAGTGACGACTCAAGGGGAAATGAGATGACGACACTATCAATTTTTGGAACAGAGGGATGTTCGAGTTCCATCTAGAGTTGTTAAGAAATAAATAAGGGTCGGCAAACAAGAGTCGTCATCTGCAACATAAAAGATTAACGACTCTATTCTAGGGCAAAAAATGTCGAAGTAGCAGAATTAGGGTCGTCATCTTCAACCTAATACACTAACGATTTTTCATAAAATAAGCATGAAAATGAAAAGTCGTTAGGGGTATCCACAACGATACTAACGACCCTTTAACTGAAACCGCTAATTTTTAGTTACCAGACTCAATTTCACAATCAAAACACAACAAAAAAACGCATAGAAGGTGGGTTTAACTTCACATACCTTCTAATTTGACCCATATCTTCTTTGGGTTTCGATTTCTTGGGTTTTGGAGTTCGTCCCTCGATTACCTTTCCTTTGACGGCGTCGAGGAGATTGGGGATTTGACGTTCTTTGCGAGCGGTCTGTTTTGTACGAGCCATGTTTGAAGAAGAAGTTAATCGTCGATTATCTTCTAACATCGACGATGAATCGGTCGAAGAAAAAAAATCGTTTGGGGTCGTTAATGGTGGTTGTGGAGAGGAAGAGGAGAGGAAGAGGAGAAGAAAAAAGGAGAAACTGATTTTTTTTGGTTTAGTTTAGGGTATATGAATTGGGGGCCTAATTATGATTTCAAATTAGTGTTAACTGATTTTTAAGATTTGTGTTTAGTAAAGGGTAAAACAGTCTTTTCAATATCGGATTAATACGCCCCTCAAAAAAATAGGGTGGAAATAAAATATCATGGCCCCCAATTAAAATGTCTGGCCCCAATTAAATTAGGCATAATATGTGTCAGCATATAAAGATGAGCTACATACTTCAAGTATGTGGACCGACCACATCGTAGCTGCACCTTTTCATGTATCTAAGATGGCCTAATCACAAAAAATAGAATTTGTTTTGGTTAGAAGGCGACCAAATATCAAGAATAACATCCAATCTAGTTGATTTTGTATGACTTACAAGATGATATATCAGTGCTAATACGTACATGACCTTCATCCCTTCACATTTATTAAAACTCGTGTATCTTATGGGTCAACTGAAAGCTCAACATGAAGCACTTATAACTTAAATATGCAAGATGCACTTCTTCGCTGTGATGGTGGACGAATCAAAGAAGCTCAAATCACCTTTTAACAAAATCAATCCTCACGATTAATTAGAGATTTTAACATTCAATAGGTTTTTATGAAACGGAATAGACGAATGATTATCACTTTGAATATAAATCAAACCCTTTTTTTCTCTCTCTAAAAACTAAACAGGCGAAGAAAAAAATTTCATGGCGATGATCCTTTTCTCCGAGTAAACCTAAGGACCACCTGGGGGAAAGGATAGATCATGAGTATGGGGTGTAACTGTGGGATCTAATTAAGAAACAAGAGGCTGGTTAAGGGGCGAGGTTTGTTTTTTTCTTTTCAACTCTCTTTCCTATTCTTTGTTCAGCTTGTACAAATCTTTGTCACAATAGCGATTTTTCGTTTCTAATTTTGTCCTTGCGCAAGGTTTGATGTTTAATCATGATTTTAATGTTTGATAAGATTTCCAATCTAATTGCTTTAGAAATTTTAATTGGGGTTAAAATCTAGGGTTAGCAATTTTAGGTCTTGTATTTATTTTGAATCAAGAGATTTCAATCGGTTTTCTTTGTTATTTGGTTTGATTTTTGTCTGGGTTTACGGTACTTTGTGATATTTCCATATATCTTTGGTGAATTTGATCCTCTTTGATATGAGAGTTCTCCTCATCTATTTAACTAGTACGACCGCTGCCACGGTGGGAGGGCCGACCGAAGAAGAATATGAAGATGGAGTTTGTCCATGACTACTTTAGTCCCGTTTCAGAAAAGGTAATACTTTCACCTCGTTTGAAAAAAGTGACATTTTCGCCTCGCTTGAGGAAAAAGTGATACTTTCTCCCCGTTTCGGAAAACCGATACTTTCACCTTAGTTTAAAAAGTGATACTTTCTCCTAGCTTCGGAAAAAGTGATTCTTTCGCCGCCCGTTTTGGAAAAAGTGATACTTTCTCCCGTTTTGAAAAAGTGATACTTTCGCCCCATTTCGGAAAAAGTGATACTTTTCCGAAAATGAAGCGAAAGTATCATTTTTTCAAACGGAAAAAAAGTATCACTTTTCCGAAATGAACTAAAGTATCACTTTTCTGAAACGGAGCGAAAGTATCACTTTTCCCAAAACGGGATGTGATAGTATCATTTTTCCTGAAACGGATGTGAAAGTGTTATTTTTTCTAAAATGGAAAATTAGTCGATCCATAAAACAAAATATGGTTGCATGATGTGTTATGCATCCTTTGTGGTGGTTTGCATAATGGCTATGCATTCAATTTTTGAGAATTGTGCCTAAAATGATAGTATCATTTTTCTTGAAACGGATGGAGTACATCGTTTTATTAGTTGCAATGGAAAATTAGTTGATGCATAAACCAATATTTTGCTACATAAAGTATTATGTATTCTTTATGATGGTTTGCATAATGGATATACATTTAATTTTCTAAATTTGTGCCTAAAATGATATATATTTCCGATTTTTTTCGTAAAAACTCCAAATTTGATATTGTTGTTTGTACTTGTTGCGTAGAGTTTTTTATAACCTTTCTAACGAGATAAAATTTGTAAAATTCCAAGGCACGGATTTTTAGATATGTTATATTAAAGTTTGCTTTCCAATTATACCGAAAAAGATAGGATACACAAGGAGTTATAGTAATTGGACTAAAAGGGAGGGACATTTTTGGTTTTCGGCCCTAACCATTTCCAATCTTTTTGTGGTAATTGATCACTTAGATTTTACAAAAAAGTGGCCATATAAAGGACCTCCCTCGCTTCGCTCGGTCGGCCCAATTATCTTGCTGGTGCTCCTAATTGACATTTGCTGGTTCATTTCTTGTCTCTAACTCTTAAGTTAACATTGTTGTTGCAGTGCAGATAGGAATTGGTTAATTTCTCCCTTGTGTTTCTCATGTTTGAATTGATATATGATTGTGTAATTTCTTATGAAATTGTGATAGGGATCAAATAGGAATCATGTGGGTTATTTTCTATAATCTTGAGTTGTGTAATTTCTCTGAAATTGTGATTCTGATCTTGCTTATGCAAATTCCTTTGGATAATTAATTTGTGAATGCGTAATTTCTTTTGAAATTGTGGTAGTAACAAAAAAGAATTATGTGAGTTCTATAGGATTGTGTAATTTCTCTTGAAATTGTGGTGGTAACCAAAAGGATTTATGTGAATTTTATCTAATTTGGGATTGTGTAACTTCCTTTGAAGTTGTGAGTATGATGTTCTGCTTGTTATTTGCAGTTTGTTGAGAATCTTGGTTGAATCTTTAACCAATCCCTGCCTTGTCCTGATGACCCCTAATTATCCCCTTGTTTTTCTTCAACCCGTTTTATACCGTGTTATGCTCTTTGGCGTTCTGTGATTTAATGAATTTGATGATATGTACTGGACTCGTTTACATAGATTAAGCATTATCAATGTTCACCTTGACTTGGAAATATTTAAACAGATGTAGGATTCTTTTATATATCTCTTAACTTTCTTATGACTTCTCTTTTAAGGGCTCTTATTGTTTAATGTTCAGTAATCTAGGATCTATCCTTATTTGTAACCTTCTCGAGCGTTTAATTTCTATAGTTCCTGTTTTTCAAACCTTGTCGGTGTCTTTATTTGCTTTTTAGAAATCTTTTTAACTCAAACCCTTAGCGCCTCTTTTGTACGTGCCGGATATGAAGAAATGAATTCTACTACCCCAAACCCATGCTCCTCTGATCAGAATAACCCCCAAGTAAGTCCACTCAAAATACCTTGGTCTTATCAAAACTATCTCATATAACTGCAGTTTTTTTTTTATATTGTTCAGATTGATTCTGTCTCAAGCATTGATCCCGTCTCAAGCATTGTTCGATCTTTAAGCTATATCTAGTAATTAAAAGCATCATCAAGCACTGTTTTCTTTCTTAATTTGTATATAGTAACTAAAAGTGTCTTTGTGTAAAACTTTAATTGTCGAAGTCTGCTATATTTCTTTGTATCTGCTGCTATAACTTCATTTGTTTGCCAAAATGAGCATTCTAGCATGGAACTGCTAGGGACTCAACCAACAAAACACGATACAACATCTTCGAAGCTTGATATCACTGCACAAACCATCATTTGTTTTTATATCTGAAACTCTCTCTACAAACAATCATATCGCGTTTATTGCACAATCACTTCAATTCCAAAATCATTTTTCTGTTCCAAAAGTTGGTAGGAGAGGTGGACTATGCCTATTATGGAAGGATAATTATGATGTACAAATCATCTTGCATTCTCAGAGTTATATACATGCCCTTATTACTCCCCCGGCACCTGAACATCCTTGGATGTGCACGTGCATCTATGCCCCCCCACATCCAGTTGCAAGAAACGATTTTTGGCATGACTTTCCATCAATTTTTTCCAACATCAATGAACCATGGCTCCTCATAGGAGACTTCAATGAAGTAATGGACCAAACAGAAAAAAAAAGGGGGAAGACAAGTAACATATGCACAAACCCAACCATTTCTCAACTTAATTGATTAGATGGGACTTATGGATTTAGGAATCAGAGGCGATCCTTTCACCTGGACGAACAATCAGCAAGGACAAGATAACATCCTAGAACGACTCGACAAAGCTATGGCAACTCAACATTGGCGAACGTCTAACCCACATGCAGGAGTTACTCATCTACCGAGAATAGCCTCAGACCATGCCCCAATTTTGCTCCAAACAAAAGCAATTGACTGGCAAGGGAGCAAGAACTATAAGTTTGAACACTTGTGGCTTACCCACCCAAAACTACAACAAGTGGTGAATTCGGCGTGGACCAGACTTCATGATACAGATCCCACGGTGAATTTGCAGCTCAAGCTCATTTCAACTAGCGAAATCCTTACCGATTGGAACAAAACGACTTTCGGCCACCTCCCCACTATGATCAAGAAATCGACATCACAAATCAAAATGGCACAACATCAATGCGCCATCCGTACTAGCAATGATTTGACATATTGGCAACTCCATGAAAAACAACTCAGAGCACAACACATGACATTACTTGATTGCCATGCAACCTACTGGCGGCAATGATCAAGAATCCAATGGCTACAATCGGGCGATCGTAACACCACTTTCTTCCACACTAAAGCAACAATCCACCGAAGCTACAATAACATTCAACAACTTCAAGATCAACAAAACAACTGGGTTACAGACAAAGATTCCGTGGTTGGACTACTGATCGATCACTTCACTGCTCAATATACATCTCCAAATATCGTGATAGATGAAATCTTAGTCACCACAATAACCCCAAGGTTAACACCCAGGCAATGCGCCTCGCTGACCAAAGATATAACTCCTATAGAGATCAAACAAGCCCTATTCTCCATTGGATCTGAACGTGCTCCAGGTCCGGACGGATACACTAGTAAGTTCTTTAAAGTTTTCTGGGAAACAACCCATGTACAACTAATAGATATGGTACATAGTTTCTTCAACTCTCTCAATATCCATCCACTTATGAACCACACGAACCTAACTTTAATCCCCAAAACAGATCACCCATCCAAACCATCGCAATTCAGGCCTATAGGACTCTGCAATGTAACCTACAAAGTCATCTCAAAAATCCTGGTCAACCGCATACGCCCCTTGCTCCCATTCCTAATAAGTCCTTATCAAAGCGCTTTTGTACCACAAAGATCTATCCATGATAACATTGCAATCGCTGGAGAGCTTTTCCATCATATCAAAACCTCAACCAACACTAAGGACCCAAAAATAGCACTTAAATTAGATATCCAAAAAGCTTATGATAGTCTAGACTGGGGTTTCATTAGAAAAGCCTTCACCAAATTAGGTTTCCCGACAACTTTCATAGAATACATAATGCTTTGTATATCAACTGTCACGTATTCGATCAACATCAACGGCACACCACATGGATATATCACTCCAACTAGAGGAATACGACAAGGAGATCCTCTCTCTTCATATGTGTTTATTATTTGTGCGGAAATTCTTTCAACTAACTTGGGAATTTTGGAAGCCCAAAATGATGTTGAGGGACTACGCATTTCACGAAAAACCCCATCAGTTCTCCATCTTATGTATGCGGACGATCTCCTCATCACATACAAGGCCTCAAAGGAAGGAACGAATCAACTCAAACGCCTCTTCCAAGCATACAACACATCAGCGGGTCAGCACATTAATACTTCAAAATCCACCATCATCCATCATCCAAAACTCAACCAACAAAAAATACTTGAGATTCATGAAGCTTTCAATATGCCCACAACCTCGATACCCCCGATCTAACTGGGAATTAAATTCAAGCACGGAAGATCCTCTCGCCACATTTTTGAACCTTTGTTAAATCGGTTGGTGCGCAAGGCAAAGGGCTGGATGACGAAATGTTTGACACCTGCAGGAAGACTAGCTCTCATAAAATCTTCCCTAACCCCTACATCAAACCACATCATGCAAGCACAACTTTTGCCTATCAATGTGAATAAGAAAATTGATCGTATCACCCGAAACTTTTTTTGGGGACATGATTACTCAGTCAGGAAGCTTCACCCACTGGGATATGATAAGCTGACTATGACCAAATCAGAAGGAGGTCTGGGAATTCGAAGAAGCAACGATCATAATAAGGCGCTAATCATGAAGCGGATCTGGAACATCCATGAAAAACCAGATTCAATCTATGTTAGCCTTTGCAACGAAAATTATCTTAAGCAACAACCTATATTTTCAGGGACTATAACTACCCCATCTTCAATCGGCCCCCAATGGAGGCAATTAGCGTCCCTCATTCCCAAATTCAAACAATATATTTTCCACCAAATCGGAGATGGATTAACAACCCCTATTCAAGAAAACTGGATCCCGCAATTCAATAACAACCTAGACCCGACGAGCTGTTACCCAATCCAGACAGTTGCTGACCTCATTGATCCTCTCACTCACACCTGGAATCACGATAAACTAAATCTCCTGCCACCCCACATAATTCAACGAATCGTGAATATCCACCTACCCCAAAACAACCCCTCTGATAGAATCATCTGGCCTTTCACCAAATCTGGAAAGTACACCACATCATCAGGATATCACTGCTTAACCATCTCATCAGATCATTCCCACCAAAACACCCTGCCGCCAACTAAGTTTATATGGACACTCCCATGTCCTCCAAAATTACAGCTTTTCTTGTGGAAAGCAATCAACGAAGGCCTCCCGACCTTCGCCATTCTAAACCATATCCACCTCACTGATACCAACATCTGTCCACAATGCAACTCTGATCCGGAATTTTCTGATCACATTCTCCTTCATTGTCACGTAGCTGTGGTTGCATGGAACATTCTCCTCACAAGACTCCCTACTCATTCAGCTACAAACCAAAATCTTCCAAACTTTCCAAACCCACATATGACAATCACACAACTTTTACAATTGAAAACTCATCCTTCAGTCAAAACAGCCTTTTGTTTCCTTTTCTGGTCCTTATGGATATCTAGGAATGATTACATTTATCGAAAAAAGCAACCGAATCCTAGTAACATTACTCAAATGGCTCTCAGTCTTCAACAAGATTTCTCTTGGGCACAAAAGAACCTCCCTCCCGTGCTACATGGAACACCAGCATCTGCAACAATCTTAATAGGCTGGATCAAACCTAATATAGACTGGATCAAGATCAACACAGATGGAGCGGCGCGTGGACACCCGGGAGTAGCTGGAGCAGGTTTCATTTGCAGGGATGCTTTTGCCACCACCTTGGTAGCCGTAGCACAACCACTAGGAATAACAACCGCTCTCACAGCTGAGTCTTGGGCAATGCTCATTGCATCCAGAATGGCAAAAGAACGAAGTTGGCCAAAGGTTCAATTCGAAACCGACTCGGAAAACCTTCTTCGATTCCTAACTTCAAATGCAACTCCGCCTTGGTATATATCAGGAATGATTTCTGAAACCAAACAAAACATGAGACATATCCCATACTGCACTGTCAACCACAGATATAGGGAAGGCAATCAGGCAGCGGACGGACTGGCCAACCTGGCGGCAGACAACAGTCAATTGGAGAACCTTACAACTTTATTCTGGGACCATACAATCCCACCATGCATCAACCAAATTGTTATGGATGACTCTATGGGTATCACCCATCCTCGTGTAATTGCCGCTTGATATTAATAATATTCTCATGCTTAAAAAAAAAAAAAAAAAAAAAAAAACTTAAATATGCGAAAACTCTGTAACATTGTGACTGAAAGCTCAGTAGGTAACATCCACAACTTAAATCTTATGAAGCGGTTTTTTTTATTAGCGAAGCCAAGAGAAAAAATTAGTGGATCATCTGACGAAAGGATAATCTAGAGAGATACTTTTTTTATTGCATTGAGAGGGATGAGACATTTAAGCTCATGAAATAAATTTTCCATGAACGATACTCAACCTTGTTGACTGGAGAACCCAAGATCAAGGTTTCAAATGAGACAAGTGGTGAGTTAAGGTAAACACTACTAGAGATTTCCCTTATGATGTGATAGTGTGACTGCATATGAAGGATGTCTGACATCCTATAACTATAAGTGGGGTCTAGTAGAAACACTTTTGATGGAACTCACCTGTCTGAATGTGGAAGTAGGACGCTTCATATGAGAATGGAGTTGATTCTCTATAACATTTTGAGAAACGTGATATTTTCTTAGGGTCAAAATGAGCAAAACCGCACGAGCTTAGCAACAACCTTGAAACTATCAAGCGCGATGCTTATCGATAGGACTACACTAAGCTTTGGACAGTTCAAGATAACAAGTAATCCCAGTAATGTCTCTATAAGCAAAGGTTTAAGACCTCGTGGAGACCTCTACGTGTAATGGTATTTCCGTTTTCTAAGTGATTTTTCGTTTTTTTTTTTTGTTACCGAAACTGAATTCATTTTTTAGAAAATTATTTTTGTTTTGTTTTTTATGATCTTGCTATTGTTGGATCTTAAGACCTAAGAGTCAATGGGGATTCACCTTCTCACTTTCATTTTGGTAGACGAAACTTTTAAGCCCCACGTATGGGAAATTAAAGATGAGAGCTCCTAATATTATTGCAGTGGCTGGTATGACTTTAACACCACATGCTCCGTTCAGTCAGGTCGGATCGTGGAATTGGGATTGAAACCAAGATTTTTTCGGTGTTTTTGATAGTACTAAAGTTTTTCATTCATGTAGGGATTGTCGGAAAGGATTACCAAAAAATGAGTTTTAGAGATTAAATAATAATAAACAAAATATTGCGCTATGGAAGTACAAGCTCTTGACATATTGGTCAGTTGGCATGTTTTGGCATTTCCTTTGTTTTCTTGTATGAATGGAAAACTTTTGTCCAACATCGATCGGCGAGTTCCCACTTCTTAAACTAAACATGTAGACATGATTTTCTCGACTTATTTAGACATTCAAGGAAATTGGTTCCTTTATAATTTTAGAGATATCAAAAGAATAATGTTTTTAATTATATTTGTTTTTATGTAAGTTCTTGAATTTTTAAAGAGACCAAAAGAATAATGTCTTTATATTTGTTTTTCATTAAGTTTTGTGAGATTTTCCTCGAAGGTGTTTTTTTCGAGTATGGTAGGCGTAGTAGGATGTTTTTATCTTGGAGGCATCCATCCTGTGGAGCTATAGTATTATTCTTGAATATAGCCGGGCACTAATATCTTAAGGATAATGTGTTGAACTCGTTACTCATTCAGTTTTCCAATATTTTGCTACATTTGCTCTATCAGGACAGTAGTAGCAAGTGCATGGATATATATCAAATCTCACCGACAAACACCTCCAATTTTTATTCAATATATTTATAGGTGATGATTGACGTATGCTTGGAAAGATTATCTCGAACATTAACTATATAAATATCAAATCATCCTGACAAGTACTCATTTATTTATGAGGAAGATCCCTTCATGCTCTTATTATCACACTATCTCGCACATGTTGGACGTTATTTTTGTGAATAAAAATCAAACTGAACGGATTTGAAGCTAATATCTTGGGGATATGTTCCTCTTACCAAGTTCTACATGCCTACCAAAAATGAGGTCATTCCGAAATATAAAACCTCACAATCTACTGGTCTTAATTCCTATGGTTAGAAATTCATAGATTTTCAACGGCTCATTTTCAAAGTAGTAGATGATGGTGTTATTACGTCTCGGAAATACGTTCATTTTCGGTAGGAAAGTAGAGGTATGTAATAGTAACATATTCCCAAAGTATTAGATTCAAATCCATTACGATTTGATTTTAATTCACAAAAATAACGTCAAACATGTGAGATAATGTGATAATAAAAGTGTAAGGACCGGGATCCCTCCTCTTTATTTATATAACCCCATTTCTCCGTAGTAATATAAATCCTAACTAGGTTAATGTAGTTAGGTGTAATTCTAGGAAATAAGTTCAATTGTGGCGATCTATTTTTAGCAAGTCCCGTCTACATCCAAGGTGAAACACACGGCGTTTGCCCTTCCAATTAAATAACCTAGCATTTTTTGGGGAGACCCCAAACGAATTAGGGGCGACACAAAAGGACAAAATATGTCATAATCGGAAGGTTAATCCATAATCGGAAGGTTAATCCATAATCTCGTTTTTTTAATGGCCAAACTACCCTTTACAATCGGTAGATAACTATACAATCGGGAGTCAATTTAGTTTATATAGCTTCCGAATATAAAGTATCCCCAAAATAAAATCCTCTATCTTTTGAATTTTGATTATCCTATAATCGGTAGTAAATAAAGTTATTTTGACTTCCGATTAAAGTAGACCTTTGGAAAATATCCTACCATAATCGGTAGTCAAAATAGTTCATATAACTATCGAATATAGAGTAGCCCAAAATGAGATTTTGCAAAAAATCCTGTTTTTTTGAATTTTGGTTGAGCCTATAATCGGTAAGAAAGGAAGAGTTATCATGACTTCCGATTATACAGTGGCTCTCTTTGCAAATATCCTACCATAATCGGTAGTCAAGATAGCTCATATAACTACCGAATATAGAGTAGCCCCAAAATGAGATTTTGCAAAAAATCCTCTTTTTTTGAATTTTGTTGAGCATATAATCGGTAAGAAAGAAAGAGTTATCACGACTTCCGATTATACAGTGGCTATCTTTGCAAATATCCTACCATAATCGGTAGTCAAGATAGTTGATATAACTACCGAATATAGAGCAGCCCCAAAATGAGATTTTGCAAAAAAGCCTCTTTTTTTTTTAAATTTTGGTTGAGCCTATAATCGGTAAGAAAGGAAGAGTTATCATGACTTCCGATTATACATTAGGTTTTGCTGAATTCCTATCATAATCGGTAGTTAAAGATAGTTCATATAACTACCGAATATAGAGTTGCCCCAAAATGAGATTTTGCAAAAATCCTCTATTTTTCTACTTTGGTTGAGCCTATAATCGGTAGTCAAAATATTTCATATAACTACCGAATATAGAGTTGTCCCAAAAATGAGATTTTGCAATCGGTAGCTAACTAAACTACCGATTATGAAGGGGCATACAAGTATTTTCATCCTATTTTGTCTTTTGTGTCGCCCCTAATTCGTTTGGGGTCTCCCTAAAAATGCTAGGTTCAATAACTCGTGTTTCAATCTAATGTGTGACATTACTAAAAGGGAATTTAGACGACTTGCCCCTGTAATTAAGACACTTCTTTAAATATCTACTCACCGGTCTAAGGATACTCACTCATTTTTTGAGTGAATGAAATGGAACCTTTAGTCCCACATTGTGGAAAACTAAAGAGGTGTCCACTATATAACCATATTCATTGTAAAACAATGTGGGTGGAGCTGGTGGTTCCAAAAATACATGTTTCGACCCATGCGATATGCGCGTATGCCATGCACCAAGTCCGTTTTCTTTAGGAAATTAATTCCAAAAATATTTTGGGAATTTTGATAAAATGCCCCTGTTTTGAAATACACTAATAAAAGTGCCCCCGTTTTTTTGAACTTTTCAAAAGTGCCCTTACTTTGACCGTTTTATTCAAAAAACGGGTAACGGCTTGTTAGGGTCGTTAAGTTCCAGCTGGCACCTGATAAAAGTCTTAAAAGCCCTCAATAGAGTTGGTCTGAATAAGGCTGATTCGGCTGAGTCACCGAGTTAGGGTTCAGCGAGTCACTGAGTCGACTCACTAAAGAATTAATCAGGCAGAGTCTTGTCTGCTTCTGGTGCTATTCCGGCCATTTTCAGGCATGTATTTCTTCTCACCTGCACAACCTAGCATACATTTAATTCACAACTCAAAGCCTCTCTTGCAATACCTGCAAAGCCAACTCCATTAGAATCTGTAGCAACACATAATTCGGCCATCACCAACACCACTTCTCAGTCACTTCCCATTCTAGCTTTTTGCTCAATTTATCTCCCACATTCCATTCCTAAGCATACATCTAATATGTTGCATCTTCAACACCATCTCCATTACCTTCTTTTATCTTGAACAACACACATCATACTCAACACCATCTTCTGTAGTTCAGCTCATCACCAGCTATCAGCTGCACTTACCACTTATTCCTTGGGCTCAAACAAATCCTGCAATTGCACCTACACAACACCCACATGCAGCTTCACCAATACCTCAATTAAACATCACCAGCATCAGCCACCAGATCCATCATTCACAACCCTTAATCACAAGAAGATTCAAGACAAACCCATTAACATCAATATCACCATCTATTTCCCTTCTCTGAACGCATCTGAATCTTCAAGACTAGCCCTGCTTCTTCAATTCACGTAACCAGCAAACCCTAGCTTCTCAAGAATCCGTGACATTTGATCAAATCATAAAAAAGAAAAAAAATAAATACACAAAAATCCAAAAGCTCCGGTACATTTAATTTAAAACCAACTCACCTTTTCTCCTTCACCAGTAGCAAATTTAGTTTCACCACAATCAGATTTAGTTGTAGCTGCATCAAATTCAGCAGAAACCCCTAAAATTGTTCTCAATTTGACAATCAACAGACCCGAATTTGGTTTTTTTCACCGCCATTAGAAACAATTTCACCACCATAAGATTCAATGAAAAACCCTAACCTTGATTTTGGTTTGATGTACCCGAATTTGATTTTAGTTTCACCACCAAAATCAAACTATTTTTCTTATGATTTCCTTCAAACATCAACTTTACTGTTTTCGTCATCAACAAACCCTAACAGATGAAGACCAAAATCAAACCCTAACTTCACTCTTAACACCATCTACAAATCCTAAAAGTAAGAAAATGACTTGTTATTATTGTTGTCGAGATTTGAAATTTTTTTGAAAGAATGATAATGAGAAGCAGAAGATGAAGGAGAAGGAGAAGCAGAAGAGATGAGAGGGTGACGAGTTTTTTCTGTTCATCACACCTTTCCCTTTTCTCTTTCCTAAATATATCTCAACTGGTCAGATTTCCCAAGGACACGCCTGTAATTTTGATGGTAGTATTGACCGGGTAAACTGAAACTGACTAATTTTAGTGGACTTTAACAGGAAACAAAACGGAAAGGGCACTTTTGAAAAGTTAAAAAAACGGGGGCAACTTATTAAACTGGATTTTGGAAGTGGGGCACTTTATTAAAATTCCCAAATAT
The DNA here is from genome assembly GCA_023531295.1 of Papaver armeniacum. Lineage (NCBI taxonomy): Eukaryota > Viridiplantae > Streptophyta > Magnoliopsida > Ranunculales > Papaveraceae > Papaver > Papaver armeniacum. The sequence goes on from JAJJWW010012495.1 coordinate 151,670, forward strand.
TTTCTTAAGAGTTTTTACGTGTTTTACTTGTCTTTGAAGAAAACCAAAACCTAACTTGATTTGCAAGTATTTCATCCTATAAATACAACTCAAATGCTAAAAATATTTTCTTAAGAATTTTATTTATAGGTAAATTCCTTTTACGTGTTTTACTTGTTTTTGAAGAAAACCAAAACCTAACTTGATTTTCTTCAAAACCTAACTTGATTTGCAAGTATTTCATCCTATAAATACAACTCGAAATTCTGTTTTCAAAATACATAAGAAGCGATCATCTTTCCGTCTTCTTTTCTTCCTCTTCTTGCTTTTGTTTTTGCGGCGTTTTACTTTCCATCCCCCGTTGCTGAGTTCAAGAGAGGGTAACTTGTGTTGTGCTAACTCAAGTAATATCGGGCAGTCTTATCCTGGACACATCTTCGTTGTGAGGGGTTTAGCATTACTCATCTTGAGTATACCCGCGAACTAATGTGTTAAGGGCAACTTGTTGAACCTGTGATTCTGCCCTCATCAAGTTGTTTTGGTAGAGTTGTTTTGGATTAGTTCTTTACATATTACTTTTGATACATCTAACGTGTTGTTCATTGTTGCAAGATCCCAACAAAAATAATTGAGGATATCCTATTGTTCATTCCAGTATGTTTTTCAATGCCAGCAATTATAATCGACATGATTTTCCATATCGGCAAGAACAGTGAAATATCCTCAATTATTTCCAGTATACCCCGATTAATCCTTTTTTAAAAGCTTGACCGCCATTGCTAAAATCGGTTAAAACTTAAAATTACGTACGTAGCTGTGCGAGAGAACATTTTGTGTTTCAATTTTCAAGCAATTTTGCAAGTATTATTTTCTGTAGAATTACATAAGAAAAGATAAACCTCGAACATTTTAGTCTTACAAAAACAACTTATCAATGAAAGAGGATGTATAAGTCTTCACCGCATTTCCATTTTAGGGTAGGTGAATGCATATGACCTCCTAGCTAGAAATAAGACATACCAACAACAATTTGAAAACTATACCATTGTGTAGTTGATGTCATGTATGTATTATCTGAAAGATTATCTAATATTATATGGTATAGACTAATATTATGAGAGTGATCTAAACCAATAAATAATGTAACTTTTAAATTTAGTTCCATGACCATGATGGCAGGAAAATTTGACATACGGTTCAAATCATCCGGGGTATACGGTAAATATCTCTATCCGGGCTTTGCTTTGTTATTTGTGGTTTGTACCTCTCTATAAAGGTGTATGTACATTTTCTTTGTTTCATTCCTTGTCTTGATTCTGTAGTGGTCCGGTTTTCTTTTCCACAACAATCAAAATATTGGACTCTTTGTCACTCAGTGCATTCTCCACTATGGCTTCATCTTACTCTCCTTCCTCCTCTCTTTTCTCCCTTTCCAACTTTAATATTCTTGTCATAGCCTGTATCCTTCTGGCTACAACTACAAATCCAGTTCTAGGATCATATTACAAATCCATCTTCAGCTTCGGAGATTCGCTCGCTGATACCGGAAACGGCCTCTACAACGAACCAAATGACTTTATGGCCAGATTACCCTACGGAGAGACCTACTTTCATCGTGCTACTGGTCGGTTCTGTGATGGTCGTGTAGTTCTTGATTTCATTGGTATGTACCCGACCATAGTATTTTTTGTTCCAAATATTAATTTTTAAAATAAGTCGGTTTATATTTTTGGCGAAGTTTATGAATATTTTAAAAATTCTTTGTTCTTGAGAATTCTTTTTATTGATATCCTTGTATTTTTCAGCCGATGTTGTAGGACTGCCGCTGCTACCACCATATCTTGGAAGCAGCAATAAGGATTTACGTCAGGGGGTGAACTTTGCTGTTGGGGGTGCTACAGCTTTGGATTCTTCATTTTTTGAAGAAAGAAAGATAACGGTTGTTACCAATGACTCTCTTGGAGTTCAACTCGAATGGTTCAGAAAACTTTTGCCTTCCCTTTGCAATCCATCTTCAGGTACATTTGCTTTCTCACTTTTTCTTTTTTTTTTCTTTTTTTTTCTTTTTTTTTTCTTTTTTTTTTTGAATGAAAAGGAAGTAGACTCTCATAAAGTTCAGCCAATAATCACCACGAGTTGGGAATCAAAATATTTTTGGACTCGTTAGTTGAACTCACTGGTGCTAACTTCTTTTTTTGTTGTCTATTTACGTTAATGTTGATAAATTAATTAGCAAATATATTAATGGCTCATAATATCATCAGATGATTGCCATGAATATCTCAAAACATCTCTGATTCTCATGGGAGAAATCGGTGGAAACGATTATAATCATCCATTTTACCAAGGAAGAAGTCTAGAAGAAATTCGTACTTTTGTACCCAAAATCATCAACGCCATTTCTTCGGCGATCAAGGTAATTAATACAAAGAAATTGAACATGTAAAACAGAAACTTCACATATTCTTAAATTCTCAAATTAACGGTCGAGAATCCGGGTTAATGACTGCAGGAGTTAATAATGGAAGGTGCTGTGACGTTCATGGTCCCTGGAAACTTGCCAATTGGGTGTTCAGCTATGTATTTGACCCTATTCAAGAGCCCTAACAAAGAGGATTACGATGAGAGTGGTTGTATCAAGTGGCTGAACGATTTCTCTGTGTACCACAACAAGTTTCTTCTAAAGGAGTTGGCTGTTTTGAGAGAAGAATACCCAAGTGTCAAAATTATTTATGCTGATTACTACAATGTTGCCATGAAGTTTTACAAGTCTCCTGAATTATTAGGTATGTCTTCTTCCTCCATTCCATTGCTTATGTTCCCCACAAATGTCATCTAGCAGTGTTCAATCAGTACCTGATTTTGTCCCACAACAAAAGCAAAGTATATTTTGTCTAAGTGCATTTCTTTTCTATTTTATGTAGGATTTACGGGAGGAGCTCTGAAGGCATGTTGTGGAGGTAAAGGTCCATACAACTGTAACCGAGATGTTCATTGTGGAAGTGTTGGCGCAAAAGCTTGTGATTCTCCATCAACGTTTGTTAATTGGGATGGCATTCATTTAACTGAAGCTGCATACAAATATTTAGCTGATGGTTTGATGCGGGAAAATTACCAATTCTTCTTCCCCCAAAATGATATTATCATTACTACTACTACGGATCGCAATCAAGCTCTCTAAATTAGGTGGTTATTGTAAGAATATTTCTACACATAGAAATATCCTCTTGGGCCATGTAATAACTTGGTTAATTATGAATATTATTAAATACTCCCTTCGTCCCACATATATAGGCGGGGGACACAATTCTCTTATATTAAGAAAAGAACATTGGATTCATAAAATTTTATGTTTTTTCATGTTTTACCCCTTGTCTTATTAGTAACACAATTATCTATGCACCATAAATAAGGGTATATGTAGAAATATTCATCTAGGAAATAGTAGACCGCCTATCTAATGGGACAAGCAAAAAACAAAATTCTGCCTATATAATAGGGACGGAGGGAGTATGTCGGTTACAATTTTGGGATCCTTTCATATTCCCTCTTCCTTGATGGACGGTCGAGATTGAATGTTAATTCTAAATCCTATGAATCTTGGTCCTCCTTCTACCTATAAAAGGAACTCAATAACCATCGGTATTGGTTCAAGAATTTTATTAATCATTACACAAAAGGTTAAGAAGGAGAAACTAAGAAGTTCCACAAGGTATTATGGCTACAGTACTGACTACGGATTAGCGCTATAAGGTATTTCTCATAAACCATTCTTGCAGATTGATTGTGTGATTATCATGAAGTTCAACGATCCTAAATTAAGTATCTATAAAATTAAATCTTATAGTTGGTATCAGAGCGAGCGTTTAGAACTCATGATTGTCCGTTAACGATGTGCAACAGCTTTACTTTCTATTTTTTTTGCTTGCGAGCATTTTCGTTCTTATGAAATCACGAACTTCAATTTTCACATAACAGTGATGCATCTTTTTCGCGTACGCATATATTTGATCACTGTGTATTTTCATTATGATGATCGCATCTTATAAAAATGATTAAGAAATTCCAAATTTACCACTCAAAACCACCTTGAGATTTGGATTCAGCAAAAGTCTACGGTTTCATGATTTCTTCCGCCACCATGGTTGTTTGACGCAACATATTAAGTAACTGATGAGAAAATTAAATTAGGTTAATTTGTCTTTGGGCCTATGAGCTAATGGATTAATTTAAGTTTTAAATCAAAATGAGTCAGAAAGCCTTATTATTAATAAATAATGAATGGGTCAGTAATTGACACACACGTCTTTCAATTCGAGCACGTTACTGGGCTTAAGTTTTCCTAAACAAATTCAGCTGCACCCATGACGACCGGGTGATTCAGTTGACTAAATGAACTGGGTTAACTCAGTTGACCGATTGAACTAGGTATTTCTTGATCTTGAGCAAGTCAATAATGTTAATCGTGTCCTGCTGTTGACCTTGATCGATTGAGCAGTTTATTTTTGGCTTTCAGCTGAATAGTTTTTTGAACCAATTAAGTTTAGGCGTTTTCTAGTTAAAACTTAATGAAGGCGTGTTCAATAAAATAATATTAGTTTATTGGGCCGACCGAGCGAAGCGAGGGAGGACCTTTATATGGCCACTTTTTTATAAATCTAAGTGATCAATTACCACAAAAAGAATGAGAATGGTCCATGCTGAAAAACCAAAAATATCCCTCTCTTTTAGTCCAATTACTATAACTCCTTATATATCCTATTTTTTTAGGGGTATAATTGGAAAGCAAACTTTAATATAACATATCTAAAAATCCGTGCATTGGAATTTTACAAATTTTTTCTTGTTGGAAAGCTAATAAAAAAATCTATCCAACGAGCACAAACAACAATATCAAATTTAGAGTTTTTACGAAAAATTCGAAAGTATTTATCATTTTAGGCACAATTTTAGAAAATTAAATGTATATTCATTATGCAAACCACTACAAAAGATACATAATACTTTATGTAGCAAAATTTTAGTTTATGCGTCAACTAATTTTCCGTTCCAACTAATAAAACGATGTACTCCCTCCATTTCAAGAAAAATGATACTTTAATTTTAGGCACAATTCTCGAAAATTGAATGCATAGCCATTATGCAAACCACCACAAAGGATGCATAACAAATCATGCAACCATATTTTGGTTTATGGATCGACTAATTTTAGTTTTCGAAAAAGTGATACTTTCACAACCGTTTAGGAAAAGTGAAGGCTAAGTTTTGGAAAAGTGATACTTTCGTTTGCAGTTTCGGAAAAGTGATACTTTCGCCGGTTTTTACGAAAGCGAGGGCGAAAGTATCACTTTTGTGAGCGAAAGTATCACTTTTCCAAGCAGGTGAAAGTATCACTTTTTTAAACTGGGTGAAAGTAATCTTGAGGACAAACCCCATGTTGATTCTTTTGGTCGGCCCTCCCACCGTGGCAGCGGGTCGTACTAGTAATTGGATAAGATAGAAGCGAGAGGGAGGTCCTTTATATGGCCACTTTTTTTGTAAAATCTAAGTGATCAATTACCACAAAAAGATTGGAAATGGTTAGGGCCGAAAAAACAAAAAATGTCCCTCCCTTTTAGTCCAATTACTATAACTCCTTGTGTATCATATCTTTTCGGGGTATAATTGGAAAGCAAACTTTAATATAACATATCTAAAAATCCGTGCCTTGGAATTTTACAAATTTTATCTCGTTAGAAAGGTTATAAAAAAATCTACGCAACAAGTACAAACAACAATATCAAATTTGGAGTTTTTTAGGAAAAAATCGGAGATATATATCATTTTAGGCACAAATTTAGAAAATTAAATGTATATCCATTATGCAAACCATCACAAAGGATACATTATACTTTATGTAGCAAAATATTTGTTTATGCATCAACTAATTTTCCATTGCAACTAATAAAACGATGTACTCCATCCGTTTCAAGAAAAATGATACTATCATTTTAGGCACAATTCTCGAAAATTGAATGCATAGCCATTATGCAAACCACCACAAAGGATGCATAACACATCATGCAACCATATTTTGGTTTATGGATCGACTAATTTTCCGTTTTAGAAAAAATAATACTTTCACATCCCGTTTCAGGAAAAATGATACTATCACATCCCGTTTTGGGAAAAGTGATAATTTATTGCGTTTGGGAAAAGTGATACTTTCGTTCTGTTTCGGGAAAAGTGATACTTTTTTCCGTTTCGAAAAAAATGATACTTTCGCTTCATTTCAGAAAAAAGTATCACTTTTTCTGAAATGGGGCGAAAGTATCATTTTTTTAAAACGGGGAGAAAGTATCACTTTTTTTTTAAAACGGGAGAAAGTATCACTTTTCTGAAACGAGACGAAAATGTCACTTTTTCTGAAACGAGGTGAAAACCTTTTCTGAAACGGGACGAAAGTAGTCGTGGACAAACTCCATCTTCATATTCTTCTTCGGTCGGCCCTCCCACCGTGGCAACGGTCGTACTAGTTAAAATTAATTTCAATAAATAACGTTAAGAAATTACAAGTGGTTTTACCTAAAGTAATGAAATCAACTAACGTGCTTCCGCTACAATGAAAATATTAATGTACAATTTAAGTTGATTTTTTATCAAATGATTTTATAATGCAAGCCATTTGCAACAATTAAATTTAATTGTGCATTACGATATGGTTTATATGAACGTGCATTATTGTAGGATTTTTCTCCCAATGTTGAATTTTTTATTATTGTACGAGATTATTCTCTTTAAGATTATTATGTCGAGACAATTTTGGTTATCACCACAGTGATACTAGAGTGTTCTTTATTTTAGCAATAATCATAATGTTATTGTAAGCACGAGTTCGCCAAACCGTAAAGGCGAGGTTTAGCGATTACCAAATTATTATGATAATGAAATTATTGTTAAGTTGTTTGGCAATCACCACAGTGATTTCAAATAACTTTTGAGTCATAACGTCACAGTGATCTCATTATAATCATAATGTCATTATAAGCATGAATTTGCAAACCGTAAAGTGTAGGTTTTGCAGTTATCGACATCATGTGATAATGACATTATTTTAGTTGATTGGCTATCACCACAGTGATGTCAAATCACTTTTGGTCATGATCACAATTTTTTTCAAATGCTTGTAATCTTGTTTTTCTTACATATATTAGAACAACAATTACCCATAGGTAATTTGAGTTCACATGTTTAAGATAACATTGAAGTGTACAATATTTGATCGTACATTATGATAATTAAATAATTGGCACATGATTTTACGTTATTTCTTAAAAGTGCATAAAAGAAAATTTACATAAATTAAGTCATTATCGAGTTGAGTAACCTATTACGAATTTTTCATAGTTTCATGAATATTTTTTATTATGTTGTCCAAAACTTATTGCATCCTCTATGAAATTAAGGTTTTATTTTTGATAAATTTCTCCATATTTCTGAAAATGGTATTCATTGACTATTTAACACCTTTCATATTAATTCATCATATATCCGTTATTTATCATGATCTTTAATTTTGTATCATATTTAAATGAGCGATGCATCAAAGAATTTTTCTTCAACAAAATTTCATTATTGAGTTATATTTATAGACTTGCTTCATGCTCGATTTTGGTTTAAGAAAAAGTTCATTATGTTTGGATATTTTTCGATTATAGGGTGTTTATAATTTTTCACAATTTGTGTATGGCATGCTTTTAAATAAATGTTCGTTATTGGTGTTTTAGGGTTACTCATTATTGTTTATAAGCGACTAAATTTATGATCAGATCAAGTATGTCCACATCATTGAGTGAGACTGTGCAATATCACAAGAAAATTTAGTGTGATATTTGCAATTGTACATGTTTGTTGGATAGTTTAGTTATCACCACAGTCATGCTATGCTCTTATCTGGTAAGTGTTGTATATTTTGAGTCCTCTTAGTTTGATTTAACGATTAAAACAATGTTGCTCACAAGTAGTTTTTCTTCACACGTTAAACAAGCATTAAGGTTATCTAAATGTTTCATATACATGTGAAATAATAGCCACCCGCAGGTGACTACAATTCACATTATATTAGGTTGAAAATATTTAGAATTATTGGAGTTTGTTAATACATTTTAGGACGTGAGTTTCCCACAGGTGATTCTAGTTGTAGTATTTGACAGACATAATGTTGAATTATGAGAATGTAAAATATCCACAGATATTTTTCATGTCTCACATTGTTCCTTAATAAGGTTTTACCCACAGGAGAATCTTATTGAAGGTATGTAACTATTGTAAGCTTAATTGTCATTTATCTCTATTATAAATTTCAGTTTTTGTTCTTATTAATTGTATATTATGATTATTCTGTAGACTTTTAATGGTCCAGTTTTTGGAAGATAAAATTGTTTATCACCTGATGATTTTTCGCGTTACTGTGTAAATCTATCGTTGCATTATGAATCTCAATCCATGGATGTTTTATCGAACATTCATTATTGAAATTGAGAGGCAATTATAGATAAAGTGAAAATCATAAAGTCTGACAAAGGTGGTGAATATTGTGAAAGGTATGACAAAACAGGATAATATCCTAAATCTTTTGCATAATATCTTCAAAAGTTTGGAATCGTTGCTCAATACACAAGGCCAACTTATTCTTGGCATAATAGTGTATATCAAAAGGCTAAATCATACTTTTATGAAAATGGTTAGAAGCATGATGAGCCATGCATAATGGCTATACATTTGTGGATGTTTGTTCTTTCGCATTGTGTAATTTAAATAGATTTCCAAAGAAAGAAGTTTCAAAGACACACTTTGGAATAGAAAGGTTGGAAACCTAGTTTAAATCACCTTTAAGTTATGGTTGTTCAGTTGGAGGTGAGGGCTTACATTTCAAAGAATGAAAATTGGATTTGGAAACTATTATTGGTTCATTGGTTTTCCTAAATGATCCAAATGGTATTCTTTAACGTTCTAACCGTAGTATGAGACTTATTGAAACCGAAAATATAAATTCGTTAATGATGGCATAATCAGTGGGAATACGTGGATATATTTGTTCAAGAAATCATGATAATGATCCCTTTATTTAAGATTTCTACAGATATTTTGAATCTTCTCATTATCAGAATGTTAGATAATGAAAGACCACAAATGACTGACCCAATACTCCATAATATAACTACTTCCAATAAAGAAATTTTTGATAACAACATGAACCAGCATTAAGAAGGTCTCAACAGAGATTGTAAGAAAGTTATTTATGTTGTTTCAGTAATTTTCTTACAAGAATTTATTACATTTTGATATGGAATGGCAAAGACTCGGTTTTAGGTTCACAAATATTATGTGTAATAATTTTGATTAATGGATTGATGCTATGTGAGCAAAAATCATTGGTTGAAAGTCAAGTCTCGGATATTGTTTAATTGCTCGAAAGACACAAATTAGTTGTATGAAAGTGGGTCTTTCTGACCTAATACGACTGTAATAGCAATTTTTAAACGGTATAAATCAAGACTTATTTCCAAAGATTTTACTCTGAAATGACGCATTGGTTATAAATAAGTTTTTCTCTCAAAGAAAGACTTATTCAGAATTATCATAGTATGAAATGACCTAAGAGTTGCATTAATTAAATGTGAAATAGCCTTTATTAATGATAAATTTTAGTCTACAAATTTTAGAAATCAAAGTATGAAATTTAAGCAGCCTCCCATAATGGTATATGAAATTCAACAAAACTATAAATGTTTCAAGTTTTGGATGAAATTATTACAGATTTATGCATATACCTCAAGATCAGTGGGAGAATTTCATACTCTTGGTCTTGTATGTTAAGACATACTACCTACGAGTAGTGATCTTGACTTTATGCATATCTCTATATTTTTTGAAATAAAGGATATCAATGAAGCTTACCATGTGATAGTAATATCATATGGATTACTAAAGCTCTCATATAAGGCATATATCGAATATTCAAGGAATTTTGAGATAATAACATATTTAACAGATTTTGTTTCATGTTGGATAGAAGATATAAATTTAATCTTCATTACGTATTGATTCTGATATGAAACTTATAACAAGTTGTTAATATGTTAACTAATTGCCTAAAGAATCGAAGAACAAATTAGAGGAAAGCTATCAAGAATTTTGAGATACTATTTTAACTTATGTCTTATAATTAGTTAGCAAACCCAACAAGAGTTGATTGGGTTTTCAGACTTCAATTTTGTGGATGTATGGATTCTAAAGGAAGAATCCATTAATACTAGTCCCACAATTGAGTTTGAATATTTGTGACTGCGATACTTAGAGACTTAAGGTTTGTCTCTACATTGCTGAAATTTACTGTCTTAGCTTCGCAACATTAAAGCACGATATGATACAAAAGGAACAAAACACATGAACCTTGAGTATATATGCGTGAATTAGGAAATTCAGAAACAATAGTTGTTCATTTATCGCTTAAGCACAATTGCATTCGGAGATGCACTTAATGAATAATTACCTTTAAAGACCTCTTAAGAAAAGATTAAAGTCTCAGGTCTGTGGGAGTAATTGATTATTGAACTCAGCTAATTTATGTGCTTATTTTGGACACTTATTGAGCTCTTATTAATGTTATTCTGAATTATTTCTGTATCCATTTTTAGTATACACTTATGTGAATGGATGAATGTTCACAGAAATTGTCTTTCTTTTGAAGACATCACTGGACCATTATGATATCCCAATTTAAGGCCTGATTAAGTAAGTTATTTGTGTTGTGGTACATGGAAGGGAACATGTTGATAACAGGACAATGTGCCACCGCTATGACTCGCATGAGTAGTTTGCTTGATCAAGGTATTATGTTAACCATTAAATTTTGTTTAGTAATTATGCGCGCCTTATGTTTTCTACGATTAACCATTATACAAATTATCACATGGACCAGTGGGAGAATGTAAGAATATTTCTACACATAGAAATATCCTCTTGGGCCATGTAATAACTTGGTTAATTATGAATATTACTAAATATGTCGGTTACAATTTTGGGATCCTTTCATATTCCCTCTTCCTTGATGGACGGTCGAGATTGAATGTTAATTCTAAATCCTATGAATCTTGGTCCTCCTTCTACCTATAAAAGGAACTCAATAACCATCAGTATTGGTTCAAGAATTTTATTATTCATTACACAAAAGGTTAAGAAGGAGAAACTAAGAAGTTCCACAAGGTATTATGGCTACAGTACTGACTACGGATTAGCGCTATAAGATATTTCTCATAAACCATTCTTGCAGATTGATTGTGTGATTATCATGAAGTTCAACGATCCTAAATTAAGTATCTATAAAATTAAATCTTATAGTTATTTTTCTTGTTTAGTCTCTTCCCGTATGCTTGTCCTTGTATGTCGACTAGTCATGAGAGAAAAAAATCAATGGAAATTGTTATGCTGCATTGGAGAGACAAACTGACAAGATTCGATCATGATCGATAGCATGTATGTCCGCCTTCGAGTGCAGAGAATTGCAATAATGATCGAGTGTTGTGGAATTGGCAATTATTTGATAGACTGATAGCTTTGCATTAGCGAGTCAAGTACTTTGGTCGAGTCTTTGTAGAATTGGCAATTATTTGATAGACACGATAACATGCATGCACTGTGGAATTAGCAATAGTGACCCTTCAAAAATATGCGTACGCCGCTAAAATGCGGCAAGCACATGGTATTCTGGTACTGTATTCTTTAGTAAAGGAGAAAGAATATAGTTCGCTTTGAGCTTACTTCATGTTCACGGCGACGTAGCTTGAAATGGATCGATATCAACTTATTACGAACTAAGGCGCGGACCATTAGAGGTAGACCAATTTGGTCTACCTCTCCTCCACCACAGGATCTAATAGGGGTGGGGTTTTAAGGTGTTAGTGGGGCCTACAAAATTTTGTTGGATGGTTGGATTTCATTGGTCCACAATTGGACTATGAAATTTGGTCTACCATTAGCTTTTTCCATTGTTTTACACTAGGTTCATTAGGTGTATCTAATATGGCCCAGTTACAATAGAGGCATTAGACCTTGTTCAGGCGAGTAGGTGACCTATTCAAGAATAATATTTGTCAATATCAATAAATATGTGTGGAAGAGTTGTTTCATCTTTCTTGGTCAGATTTGGGTTTTTAGACCAGATCTGAGCAAGGATTTCTTTTTCTTTTCTAGTTTTAGGTATAGTTATCGAATAAGATGTATCTACATCATTTTTTTTTTATCTTTTGACATGTTTCTTCGCCGTTTTGGGGCGATTTTTCTTCGTCGTTGTGGGGCGAGTTCTTCAATCTTTGATGGCTGGTTCGTGGCTTGCTTCTCTCGATTCAAAAACATCAACGATTCAACACTCCTTCCTTTCAAGAGCATCTCTTATCATAGAAGAATACAATCAAATCAAATGGTCGGAATTATTTCCGGATTATACCATCATCTTTCCCTTATACATAATCAAAAATTGGGTATCTCTGCGATTTATCGCTCTTTTTCTTCGCGATCTACTTGTAGTTGATATCCTTATTTGTATTAGGGTTTTGATTATCTTGATATTTTTTGATGTTTTTTTTAATCTTGTAAGCGAACATGTAATCACTATTTTGATTTGAATGAATTGAAAATTTGTTGATTGGCCAAAAAAATAAAAATAAATAAATGTGTGAAAATGATTTACATATGTGGCTATAATTATAATTATAGCGTATTAAACTATTTAATTGTTGTTGCTTGGAAAAACATAAATCATCTACATTTTTCCTATTTGCCACTCTCATTGATTGGCGCCCCCATTCATCCTATTTGCCACCCATACTATTCCTTTGATATTTTATTTATACCCAAAAATGGAACCACCTCAGTAACTTGATATTTAAAAAACCCCAAATTACGAATCAATCACTCACGGCTCCTTCTTCTGCTCCATCTCTCCCACCATTCTTTTACTCCATCTCTCCCACCAAAACCAGTTGAAAGAGATGTATGATAACTTTGATGTGCTTTGTTCGTTTAGATTTGCTTTGTTGCATCACAAATAAGAGAAAAAAGATACCAATTAAATTTGCTTTGTTAGTTTAGATTTTATCATGACAGTAGGTTAGGTGATAACTTTGATAAAGGTCGGATAATATACATATCTGATCATTATCATGTTTGGTTATTGTTTAGGGATTTTGTTTCAAGGATTCAAGGCATATCCTATCTCCATAATAACTATCTCTTTAATCAATATCATTACCTGTTTCTCATGGTATTACTCGGTTCGATCCGGAGGTCATATTTTCATCTGTAATACAATTTTTCTTAAACAATTTTTTACAGCAGAATCATTGAATCGTTTATACAACTTTACATACAAATTTTTAGATTCAATACCTATTCAATATCTCTATACATCAATTTTAGGTCATGATTTAGAATCAAGAACAACACCATAGTTCTTAGTTTCAGTTCAATAATATTTTGAAGGATTTCTTTGATGTCAGTAATTGTTAATACAAGATGACGTAATATGGCATCAACTTCCGCTGCTTATGATAGTAATTTTACTTTACCCTTTTCTAATATTGGAAATTTTATTTCAACAAAACTCGATTCAACAAATTTTCTTCTATGGCGTGATCAATTTGAGTCGATTTTATATTCTACATCTTTGTTTGGATATGTTTATGGAGAAGAAGTAGAGCCTGAAAAATAAATTTTGATCAATGGAGTTCTTAGTCTCAATCCTAAATGGGTTTACTGGAAGAAGGTTGATTCTTTTGTTATGAGATGTTTGAAGGCTACTTTTACTCCTTCTGTGTCTGGAGATGTGTTGGGTTTGTCGACTGCACATCGGATTTGATCTTTTCTTGAAGTTAGCTTCAAGAATCAATTCATGGCTAGAAAGGGTATGTTGAGGAATCAGCTACATGGTTGCAAGAAAGGTAATTCGACTATTGTCTATCTTCAAAATTTAAAAGCAATTGTTGATTCTTTGGATGCAATTGGAGAACAAGTTTGTGAATCAAAATTACTAATATATGTCCTGAATGGCTTAGGAAGGGAGTATGATACTTTGTTATTTCTGCACAAAATAGAGAAGTCCCTTTTACTTTTGCTGAGATTAAGCCTAGATTGCTCAATCATGAGCAGTGGCTCATTGACCAACAACAAGACTCTGGCTTGGTTTTTGATGCTCAAAATCCTAATGGTTTTTATTCTAAGAATGGTAATTTTGGTAATGGAAATGGTAAAGTAAAAGGAAAGAATTCAGGGGAATGGTAACTACAATAATAACAAGAATTATGGAAATTGTAATTTCAACAATAACAAGAATATGACAAATTCTAGGTCTAATAGTTCTTTTGATGGTAATTCTGGTGATGGGAATACAAGAAAAGATTATTCACAAGTGGAGTGTCAGATTTGTAGAAAGAGAGGTCATTTTGCTAGTAGGTGCCATTTTAGGTATTATCCACCACAATATGCATCAAGTTCAAATTCAGGAAATGGGTCAGCTAATGTGGTACAACAACAATCTGCTTTTACTTCAATGGGTGAAGATATGGGTTTTTCTGGAGCATCTAGTTTTGAAGCTCCTCAATGGTTTGCTGATTCTTGTGCAACTGCACACATGACAGGAGATGAAACTCTACTTCAAAATACTTATGGTTATAGAGGCAAGGAGAAGGTGCAAGTAGGAAATGGTAAGTCTCTTGTTATTACTTCTACTGGAACTTCTACTACTCAAACACCTAAAACTAGTTTTAGGCTAAACATTGTGTAACTAGTTCCTGATATGAAGCATAATTTGCTTTCAATAGGGATAATCACTGTTATTTTAAGCTAAGTCATATTGGTTATGAAATTAGGGATATAAGATCTCATGTTTTGCTTGCTCATGGAGCTGTAGTTAATAATCTATGTCCTATTCATAATCCTTTCTTACCATCTTCAACTTTTTCTTTGTCTGCTGCTATATCTGCTCCTTCTCATATATGGCATAGTAGATGTAAGTGAAAGATTGCCTTTTCAGTTATCTGATTCTCATGAACATAAACCATTATCTCTCATTCATTGTGATGTGTGGGGACCAACAATTCCT
Source organism: Papaver armeniacum (assembly GCA_023531295.1). NCBI lineage: Eukaryota > Viridiplantae > Streptophyta > Magnoliopsida > Ranunculales > Papaveraceae > Papaver > Papaver armeniacum. The sequence goes on from JAJJWW010012495.1 coordinate 166,788, forward strand.
TCTTTGAATGGTTATAGATACTATATTGTTTTTAGGAAATATGACATAAACAAGACAATCTCTTCAAACTGCACTAATTTATAAAAGAAGAGACGATTTAATACCTTCTCTATCTTTAGAATCCACATCAAGTTTCAACGTCTCAATCAAGTATTTGAAAACTTCTAAACTTCCTCCTACAACAGCAAAATGAAGACATCCTCTTTCATCTTCATCACTAATACATGCATTCGGCAACAGATGTACATTTGCAGTTGGTTAAAAGAATTCTTAAATATTTGAAGGGTACAATTGATCTTGGTGTGATTTTAAAAAAAGATAGTTTGAACATCTTGAAGGCATATAAAGATTTAGATTGGGCAGGTTGTCCAGATACAAGAAGGTCAACATCAGGTTATGCAGTCTTTTTGGGTTCAAATTTAATTTCTTGGTCTTCCAAAAAGCAGCCAACTGTTTCAAAGTCTTCAACTGAAGCAGAATATAAGTGCATGTCTGTTGCTTCTGCAGAGTTGAAATGGCTTGCTGATTTGTTATCTAAATTACATATTAATGTTTCGACTCCATCTTAATTTTCTTTTATGTGACAATACAAGTGCTCTGTCCTTAGCATCTAATCTTGTTTTTCATGATAGAACAAAGCACATAGAGATCCAGTACCATAGTATTAGAGAGTTGGTGGAGAATGGATTTCTTAAACTTCAACACATATCCAGTGGAGAGCAACTAGATGATATCTTCAACAAAGGACTCAGTTTTCCTGCTTTTTCAAGATTTTTGCAGTCTTTGATGGATGTCAGTCACTCTTCTAATAATTCTACAGCTACTTAAAGTCTTGTTGTTTTTTATTAGTTTTTCCTTCTCTTGTTTGTTTTACTGTTTTCAGTTCAAACTGTTCTGTTTGTTAGCCCATAACAGTTTGAGGGGGTGTATTAGATAGTGTAAGTTAAGTCAACAACTTTTGACTTGACTCTGTATTGTAGTGTTTGTGTTTGAGAGATATATGTGTGCATGTAATATTCCTACATATCTAATGATAGCCTATTTAAGGCATATCATATCTCTGTAATAACTATCTCTTTAATCAATATCATTACCTGTTTCTCAGATTTCGGTACCGTGCACTACTAAATTTACTTAAAGAAGAATACTGTTGTGTAGTCTTCTATATTTGAGTGACAAATCTAGGTTTTAATTACATGGTGAAGAAAGAAAAAAATGATTTGATTTAAATGAAACCAGTTCATAAGAAAGACGAGAGAAAAATCAACGAAACATTTTCAATTTTAATGAACTCTTGGAAAGTTTGAATGCTCGTGGTATATTGTCTTCAGGAAAGTTGTGTTGGGTTTTGTATTAGCATCGATAATATGAATTACTTGTGGTCTTGGTATGAAGCAAACAATTAGGAGTCAAAAAAAGAGATAAGAGTAATTGAGTACTAATTGAACAGAATTCTAAATTAGGGTTAATACCTTTTTAATGGGTCAATGAAAACAGAGATTTATGGAGAAGAAAACAAACTAGAGTGGTGATAGTTATAGTTAATGTTAGAGCACTGCTCGGTCGAACTTTCAAGCGTTGCTATCTCAAGCTTGTTTGTCAAGTTTAGTTGCCAAAACTATAAGTCTTGATTTCTAGTCTACTTATAGCTAAGTCTCGCATTACGATAGAAAGTGTAGTTGAGCTTTAGACTTCACGGTGTTCATCGATTAAAGACGAAGAACTACTAAGGGGAGCTTGTGGAACTTCATCAACAAAAGGTATGTGGAGACTTGAACTCATCTATCACTCAAAATTCTATCTACTCTTTCTCTTATTTGAGACAAAAGTCGTATAGCTATATAGACTTCAATTATACACATTTGATATTTCGAGCTGAGTTTATCTCGCTTATCTATTCCTCAAAATATGTGTTGGTAAGCTTTCTCTTTAACCAAGTTCATTTTATATTCTTGACGAAAGTCAAAAGATGATCATATGAAAATCGCCTGGTAACATCTTATATGATTTGTGTGAGACAGTCATTTGGTGTAGACTCGGAATGTTTCATATTGATCATTCGATCACTTGAAAACTGCTTTGAAGCTAATAGTTTGTGTGAGACAGCTATTCCCGTCTTCTAAGAATGTTTGAATGATTGAAATGGGAGTTTAGAACAATTAACCATTAATTGGATATAGCACAGTATGCATACTTGTATGCTAACTGTTGCAAGTTATTCCAAGTCCGGGAACCATAGTATGCATACCCGTATGCGTACTGGTTGGTTAGTTGAAGTCCGGGAACTTAGTATGCATACCCGTATGCGTACCGGCGTAAGTGAAAGTCCGGGAATTCAACTGAGTTTGGTGGTGTACGACAGTATGCATACCCGTTTGCATACTGGCGAACCCAGACCAAGTCCGGCTACTTAGGTATGCGTACAATTTGCATACTTGAGTAGGTTATGTTCTAAAATCGGTTTGTTCATGAACTAATACATTTATAAATTAAAGAATTCAATCTTTTGCAAACCGTGGCTATAATGTTCTTGAATTGATTCGAGTGAATCAAAATCGATTTTGCTTCAATTGTGTCTGGTATATTTCTATGAGAATATAAACAATTGAATAACTATATAACTAGTTTCATTTGAGTCATTTGAACTAGTTGTGTTAAGATAAACAAGGTTGATATGAAAGTGTTCATATGGCTAACTTTGGTTAACTATTGTTGAGCCAACAAGGTGTACACGTTTAGGTACTGTTACTCATATCTAAATGAAGTCACTTTTCATTTGTGTGTAACAAGATAAGTTCGATCTAACGGTTGAAAGATATTAGCTTGAGTCTAATCAGGTTTTCATCTAACGGTGAATATTGAATGCTTTATTACCAAGGTAGCATTGATTGCAAACCCTGATTTGAAGACTATATAAAGGAGAACTCTAGAAACTGGGAAACCTAGTCCCCACACCTCCTGTGTGATACTAGTTGCAACTAGAGTCGATTCTTCTTTAACCTAGGTTTTTCCTAAAACCATTATAGGTTAACGATTTAAAGACTTCATTGGGATTGTGAAGCCAGGCCCAACTATTTTCTCTGTAGTTGCGTGTTATGATCTTGCTTTATTCTATCGTATTGAATACTATCTTCTCTAAGATTTGCTCAAGATTTAATCTCCGATAGGCAAGATAAAAATTAGTCACAAACATCTTCGTTTTATCGTTTTTGATTCCACAATATCTTGTTCGCTACCATACGATTAAGATTATTGTGAGGTGATTGATATTACTAGGTTGTTCTTGGGGAATATAAGTCTGGTGTATCAATTGGTTCCTATTCACCTTGATTTATCAAAATACGGAACAAAACTCATAGATATTTCTGTGGGAGACAGATGTATCTATTCAATAGACTTTTCTGTGTGATACATATTTGTTTATCAAGTTTTCGACTTTGGGTCGTAGCAACTTTTAGTTGTGGGTGAGATCAGCTAAGGGAAACAAGTACGTAGAGTCCTGCTGGGATTCAGAGGTGTAAGGAACGCGGCTGTAACTTGATCAGTGTGAGATTGGTTAGGGCTCAACTACATTCCAGTCCGAAGTTAACTTGCAGTAGGATAGTTTCTGTAGCGGATTAATACAGAGTACGTGGTGTTCAAATATGGACTAGGTCCCGGGGTTTTTCTACATTTGCGGTTTCCTCGTTAACAAAACTTGTGGTGTCTGTGTTATTTCTTTTCCGCATTATATTTGTTTATATAATTAAAATATCACAGGTTGTGCGTAAGTTCAATCAATTGTGAATCCGACCCTTGGTTGTTGATTAAATTGATTGACACTTGGATATTGGTTTTTGATACCGTCCAAGTTGTTTCTTATATTAATCAGGCTCACGGATTTCTATAGGTTTGATCTGCTGATTACATTAAGAAACAAAGATATAACTCTTCGATATAATTATTGATTGAGATCGCTTTATTAGTTGGTGCTCTCAGAATTATATTGGAGTTAGTCCATACAGATTGCTTAAACGAAATATTGGGTGTGGTTGTTAGACCCCCGCTTTTTCAGTTAAATTTTATTTGAATTTTGCAGGTGGTAAATATGAACAAATAGAATTACTTTAGAAATTTTGATGAGAATGGAAATAGGAAAAATGGGGTAGCAAATAGGTGATTTTTTTTTTATTGAATTAGATAAGAACCCACGTTTCGAAATACCCAACAAATGGGGGATGCACATAAAAAAAATACAAAAAAATAATAATGGACACAAGTAATTTAAAGAATCCATTATCCAAATAATTTCGGTAATAGCTAAATTATCCTAATTAATTATATTAATTTTTTAAATCTAATTAGTTAATAAATTAATGTGTTAAGATTAAATTTAAGATTTTGAGTTATTTTGGTTTCATTTTTTTTTTTGTAAGTGTTAGTTATAGAACAAAGAGAGAAGAAGAATCAGAAAGAGGACGATTTTTGGAGATTTGAGGAAAATGAGAGATTCTTATGAGGAATTTGATATTAGGGAATCCTTATCTCACCAAAAAGAAGGTGTTTAAGCTGTTTTTGATAACAACTAGGTTCAAATATGGTTAAATATGAAATTTTTAGTTTGATTCGAATGGTATAAAAGTTAAATAACCCACGGTCAACACTGATGATGAATGTTATGCATATTGCAAAGAATCAGTATAGTATTCATCATCTAGCTACGTCGACTGTAGGGATTCCCGAGTTTCAGGAAACGATCGACATAGTCGATGAAATACCAACGACACTCATTGTCTTAATATATCATCGGTATAGAGTATGCCGACACACCATAAAATTGTTGTTTCTGTCGGCATAACATTAAAGTATAAAATCGATACCGACTCTTGACATGCAAAATAACCCAAGGTTTTAAAGTGGAGTCGGCATTACACTCAACATACAATCAATATCAATCGGGACCCTGTAACTGAATTTCAAATTGAAGAAGTGTTGGAAGAAGAGGAGAAGAAGAGGAAGAGTCGGACTGATGGAGAAGAAGGGAGAACGGGGATGATTTCTTTTGATTTACAGGGGTAGTCAAATGAGATTTCTATAAACTTTCATAGATTTTTTTTATTTGAGTGACTCCCGGAGACTTTCTGAAAATCTAGAGATTTCTAGCTAGTGATTCTCAAAGAGTATTTTAGAGAGTCTTCATGACTTGTAGAGACAAAAAACGAGATTTATAAATAGTCTCTGTGATTTATAGAGACAAAAAAAATGTATAATATCTACCTAAAAATTTAAAACATCTACCGATTTTTTATTATGCACGTTATAATGTTAATAAAAGTACCATGAATATCTAGTAAAATTTTGTTCGTTGTCAGAATAAATCTCACTGTTGTCCTATGCCTAAGTGTTTTGTCATCCCATATTTTTTTTATTTGCTATGCTATCTCATCACTGGTTAACATCTTTTCGTTGGTTCATCTGAGGAGATGTCCTTTGGAGTGGCAAAGAGAAAGCTCGGTCGGTATACAAGAGGGAAAAGAAGAAGATAGAGGAGATGTCCAATATTTTCAGATGAGGTCGGTTGTATTACTGCGCAAATGGCTCTCAAATTGTTACTCAAACAAAAAAAAAAAAAAAAAAAAAAAATTATTACTCTCAAAAGAAAATATTCCCTAAATTTCCAAGTCTCCCAAAATATAACCTCTTTAGCATAGATTTCTATCATGCCTATTTTCATAAAAAAAAAAATCTCCTCAAATCTATGAAAATTACAAGTGAATGACTTTTAATTCTTCTTCGAATAACAGGGATGCTGGAGTGACTCTTACGAAATCCTAATCCAATAATATGGAGTTCCAGAGAATTTAAATAACTTAAAAAAAGTCTTTAACCAATAACAAGAGACATTGGGAGACTCTCCAATATTCTCTATAGACTAGCAGTAGATTTGGAAGCTCTCCGGAAGTCATTTAAAATCTCATGGCTACCTACCTATTAGATTTTATGTTTCAAAACTTTATTATAAAGAATAAAGGGTAATATGGTCTTTTACTCACTAGACAGCAAAATCCAGACTCATTTAAGGAGTATTTCGCAATTTGTGGCGTATCACCTACATATGTGTTCTTATATAAATGATTTAGCTACAAAATTTTAAAAAAGCAAATAGATTTGTACAAGCTGAAAATTGGCCTTCAGGCACTGACTATGAATACACCCGTGTTTCATCCTTATGTGCAGCATAGAAGAAAAAACAAAAAATTGGTTAAAAAGATCAAAAACAATAATTCCTGGGTGAAACAGACGGGTAAATTTTGATACTGTTTAAATGGACAGGAATCAAAAAAATACTTTTCAATTATCCATTTTGGATATTTCACCCAGAAAAATAAAAACAAAAAAATACCAATCACCTAAAATACCCCTTAACCTTTTAAACCCTTTTGTTTCTTTACTCGGACGCATATTTTCAGAACTCCTCTATACCAATAGTAAACACGCAACTCACGTTCTCTTTCAAATACAACCATACTGAGTACATTTCAACCTTGTAGTTGCAGGTTTGTAGTTCCCACCTGCAACTGCATTCATACACAAACAACATCCGCAGCTAACATAAACACCATCTCATCCTTGCACTTGTAGTTCCCAGCCAAACTGTACTCTAATCAAACTCAGCACCACCAGAGCATCCCTGCATCGTTCAGCTCAACTGCAACCACTTGAGCCATCATCTCAGACCAACCAGTACAGCTTCACAACACCAAGCTGCTGCAAACAACCACATTCACTTTCTTGTTTACGTGAGTCAATTAGCAGCAACAATGCAGTTCTCCATCTCGGGTATGAGTACTGACCTAACAGTTCATGATGCGACTGTGCAAGCTGCGCTTCAGCAGAACCTAATGTGTCAAGGAAATCATCAAAGGCATTTCGGCTAGCTGGTCTACAAGGATGTACTGAGACACAGGGCGCACGCCCAACATCATACTGCACCAAAACCTTTCTTAATTTAATAGAAGCCACGAACGTAATAACTCAAATTTTTAAAGTTCATAATGAGCAAGAAAGTAGTAGCCCACATGGAAAGTAGAGCAATCAAAACAATATGAAGATAACAACCCAACAAAAAAACATCATGAAACGCTAAAAAGATGAGACATTTCCATGTCCAACAACAGTCCACCTACTTCCACGACCACCATTACTTCATGTCCGAAAACAACAGAAACTTCTACACAAGATATATCCACAATTTATTACTCTAAAGCACCATCATCCATCTCAAACAATCCATACCACAAGCAGTTGTAATCTAAACAATTTACATCATCACAATTATCTCGAAGATTTAGTAGAGAAGCAATTCTAATCATTCATTTATACACATTTCCTACAACTACTAATACAATATTATTAATCTTCTCCTGTACTTAAGAAGTTATATTGGCGCACTTGGTTCATTTGCAGGAAGTACCCAGTTTCATCGTGCATATTGTGACGAAAATCTAGGTATATCGCAGTTTAAAACTAGATGAAACTGATTTCATCCTTCATATTCTGATGCAAATAGAGTTATATCATAATCTACAACTAGATAAAATTGGTTTCCTCCTGCATACATTGAAGAAAATACAATTATATTACAGTCTACAACTAGATGAAATTGGTTTCATCCTGAGTATTCTGACGAAATTAAGGTATATCAATATGTAAGTTATATGAAATTGGTTTCATCATGCATATTTTAACAAAACTACAGTTATATCAAAGTCTACAAATAGATGAATTTGGTTTCTAGCTGAGTATTCTGACGAAATTTAAGGTATATCAGTGTATAAACTATATGAAACTAGTTTCATCCTGTATATTTTGACGAAAACACACTTATATTACAGTCTACAACTAGATGAAATTGGTTTCACCCTGAGTATTCTGAAGAAAAAAAAAAAGGTATATCAACGTGTAAACTAGATGAAACTGATTTCATCCTTCCCACCAAATACAACCCAAAAAACCAGTTTCATCCATGTTAAAACTTTGATGAAAACAATTCCAACTCTATCCAAAACACGATGAAACCAGTTTCATACAAACAAAATTCAATGAATTTCAATCTAGATTTTACATAAGCTTAACCCAGATGAAACTAGTTACATACAAACAAAATTCAATGAATTTTAAACTGGATTTTACAAAAGTTAAACCAATATGAAACCAGTTTAACCCAAACCAATTTTAATCATGTTTTAAGCTGGATTTACACATGCCAATGCAATTCGTTCATAAAATAGAATTAAAACAAAATTAGGGTTAGGAGACTTACGTGGATTATCAAGAACTAATCCATATTTCGATCCCATTTTGTGAATTGGCCGATTTATAACCTAATTTAGCTTTCCGAAATTATGAGATGATGATGAAATTGGGAAAAATTAACGAAATTAATTAGGGCATTCAAATTTGATGGTGGAGGAAGACGGCGGTGTTGGTTATAGTTGTTGTATATGCTGCTGGTGGTGGTTGTAGTTACTGTGGGTGATGGTGGTGGTGGTTTTAGTTATTGTTTATGTGGTGGTGGCTTTGATTACAGTTAATGATGGTGGTGGTGGTGATTATAATTAATGGTGTGAAGAAATAGAACATCGAGATGGAGGAGAATAGAAGATGTCGACGATAGCAGCTGTGGTTTCGATGGGTTTTGGAGATTGATGGGTTTTGGAGATGGCGGAGAAAAGTGGAAATAATATCGAGTTTCTTTGTGATGTGCGGAAGAAATAAAAAATCAGGGTATAATGGTCAGTTTCAAGTTAACTTATTTTCCCGTCCATTTGACCCAGACAAAATCTTACTCGTCCATATTGACCTGGTTTTGAGTGTTTCTGGGCATATGACCCATTTTCTCAAGAAAAAATTACATCTTACGGGTCATTTGAAAGCTCCGCACCCATAACCTTGTGGCAGCACATTATCATCCGGATAGACCTTGAAAATATTAATCTTATCAAATGCAACTAATCAACCAGATAATGAGAAAGGATATAGAAGTATTCAACGCATTGTTCATGTTAGGAGGGTAGGTGAAAATGGATATCTCCTAGAAAGAACACTCACCAACAACCATTTGAAAACTTTATATTCTCATAGTTAATGATGTCATGTATGTATGATTTGAAAGATTATCTCGTATGGTAGACTATATAATAACTTCATTAAAGACATCGTGACAACTACTCCATGTGTTTAAATAATCTTTATTAGCCTTAAATAATTTCCCTTAAAAGTAATTAAACAACTAATGAAAAGAATGAAAAAAATGTTCTAAACGATCGGCTGAATCAACCATACGTAAAAAAAACTGAACTTCTAAGGGGATTTGAGTTCAATGATGGCACAAAAATTGGAATATACAGTTCTTAATCATTTAGGTGCAGTAAATATTCCCAATTTCATGAGATATGGGTAAAAATTACTGGGTGACTGTTAGTTACTGACTATGCATGATAGATAGCTTATATAGTCTTCTAACTCTTAAAATGAATTATTAAGGTTAAACATGTTTTTTCAATAGCGTATAATATCACCACGACTAATAAGCTAGCTAACATTTTTGTCATCATTTCCTTTAAATATTTAAAATTTTGGATTCTCTTTGCATTCTCCACTGTATGGCTTCGTCTTTCTCTCCTTCCTCCTCTCTTTTCTCCCTTCTGAACTTCAATAATCTGATCGTAATATGTATCCTTCTGGCTACAACTGCAAATCCAGTTTTTGGATCACACTACAAATCCATCTTCAGCTTCGGGGATTCAATCGCTGATACCGGAAACGTACTCTACTCTCAACCAGATGAAACTGTCGGAAAATTACCCTACGGAGAAACCTACTTTCATCGAGCTACTGGTCGGTTCTCCGATGGTCGTATAACTCTTGATTTCATTGGTATGTTTCCGATCATATTATCATTTTTTTTTATTTATTTTTTTGTTCCAAACAGTTAATTTTGCCATAAAACATTTTATACTTTTGGCGACGCTTATATCGAGAAACCGTTGTTCTTATAAAATTTTCAGCCCAAGCTGTAGGATTGCCCTTACTACCACCCTATTTAGGAAGCAGCAACAAAGATTTACAAAAGGGTGTGAATTTCGCTGTTGGGGGAGCTACAGCTCTGGATGATTCATTCTTTGAAAAAAGAAAGATTGTGGTTCCTACCAATGCCTCTCTTGGAGTTCAACTCGAATGGTTCAAACAACTCTTGCCTTCCCTTTGCAATCCATCTTCAGGTACATACATTTGCTTTCTACTTTTTCTTTTTTTCCTTTATTATAAAAAGTTTGTAAAGCAGGCTCATAAAGTATCACAAATAATTTTGGACTCGGTGAGTTGAACTTCCTGGCTGGCTCACTGGGGCTTTAACTCATTTTTCGTTGACTCTTTTGTTTGATTAGTTGTTAATGATTTCTACGGTTTGATTAATTTGTGTACAATTCAATTTTGATAACCAGATGATTGCCATGAATATCTCAAAACATCTCTGATTCTCATGGGAGAAATCGGTGGAAATGATTATAATCATCCATTTTTCCAAGGAAGAGGTATAGAAGAGATTCGGACTTTTGTACCCCATATCATCAACGCCATTTCTTCGGCGATAAAGGTAACTAATACAAAGAAATTAAATTTGCAAAGCAAAAGCCTTCGTAAATTCTTTTTGTTAAGTTCTCTAGTTACGCCTTAACATTGTATCGGTGACTACGTACAGGTTTTAATAAAGGAAGGTGCTGTGACGTTCATGGTCCCCGGAAACTTCCCAATTGGGTGTTCAGCCTTATACCTAACCCTATTCAAGAGCCCCAACAAAGAGGACTACGATGAGAGTGGTTGTATCAAGTGGCTGAACGAATTCTCGGTGTACCACAACAAATTTCTTCAAAAAGAGTTAGCCGTCCTGAGAGAAGAATATCCAAGTGTCAAAATTATTTATGCTGATTACTACAATGTTGCCATGAAGTTTTACCAGTCTCCTGAATTATTAGGTGTGCCATCTTCTTCCATCCCATTGTTGAATGTTTGCCCACAAATGTCGTCTAACGTACACTTTTCAATGTCTTTCTACTAATGAAAATTTAGACTCACGTTTAAGCATACTCTTGTCTAAGTGTATTTTCTTTTTTCTAATTTATGCAGGATTTAGGGGTGGAGCTCTGAAGGCATGTTGTGGAGGTAAAGGTCCATACAACTGTAACCAATATGTTCGATGTGGAAGTGCTGATGCAAAAGTTTGTGATGATCCGTCAAGTTATGTTAACTGGGATGGAGTCCATTTAACTGAAGCTGCATACAAATTTTTAGCTAATGGTCTTATGCAGGAAAATTACCAATTCTTCTTCCCCGAAAACGATATCATCATTACTACTACCACCGATCGTAATCAAGCTCTCTGAATGAAATGATTTTTGTTATCTTTTACTGATGAGGAATATCTTTCTATGGTGATTTTTGTTTTTTTCTTCTTTGGTCTCTTCTCGCATGCCTGTCCTTGTAATTTGCTATTCATGAGAAGAAAAATCAATGGAACTTGAAAACTGCATTGGAGAGACAAACTGATAACTGATACACTAGATACTTAGCAGCATGTATATGTGTCCCCTTCAACAGTCGAGTGCTGTGGAATTGGCAATCAAAATCGAAAATTTTATTTCATAGACTTGCTAGAGCATTCTCAATGAAGAGAGAGACCCATCAAAAATAGGCGTATCCACTAGAACACGATATCAAAAATAGTTTGGCAGGGAAGTCCGAAAGATCGCATCAGGGTCGAGAACTCCAAGATAAGGAAGCTGTGACCAGGGAGTTTCGAAGTCTTGACCACCTCAGAAAAGTAATCCAGAAACTTTTAAGGTGTTTTGAATTTCTGTCTGTTTTGGGTTTGGTTTAGTCCCACACCTCCCAGTTTGCAAACAGAAGTTCATTTAAATAGTCAGAACTTCTCTATAAGCTTGTCCCTTCGGGGACATCCGATAAAATTGGAACGATACAGAGAAGATTAGCATGGCCCCTGCGCAAGGATGACACGCACAAATCGAGAAATGGTCCAAATTTTTTTGATTTTTGTTCCCTCGAGTCCTCTCATATGTATGTCCGGCTGTTTTGACCTGATAATTGCATCTTGTATGGTGACTACTGCCCCTTGCTATGTTTCTGCAGCTACATCAAAAGATAACTTCTATTGATACCTCACTACCAAAAAAAAATAGGGTACATTAATTAAATGCCCCTATAATAGAGGCCCAACACAAATACCCTCCCCCAAAATAGTAATACCCTCCCTTAAAAACACGGACTATTACAATAATTAAAAAATAATAACCCTGCCCCGGACCGTTAGACTCAATATAATTAAAGATTATAACGTTACATCTCATTTACTCCAGTAGCCGTTACGCACGCACACGATCTCTCTCTCCTTCTTCATCTCTTCTCTCTCGTTCTGTAACTGCAGAAGAAAAAAAAATTGAATGGAAAATCAAAGGGAAACCGTCGATCAAAAACTGAAAAAATAAACCATCAAACTATATAAATCTCAGTAACTGATCTCATTAGAACCATTTTTAGTTTCAACAATCGAAAAATTTGAGAAGAAATGATAGAAAAATAGGGTTTACTAAGTTTGAAGATTTAAAGACAAGATTCAAAGAGGTAAACACGATTTTAATCTTCTATTTACTGTTATTGGTGAAGATTTTGGTTTTGATGGTGGTATTTTAAGGTTTTGATTTTAATTTTAATTTTCAGTTTCTGAAAAAAAAATTGCATGTAAGGTTTGATGCAGATTACTGCTACTAGATACTATGATTTGGTTTGGGATAGAATTAATTTCGTATTAACTGTTTTTGTTTGATTTTAATTTTGATTTTAGGTTAATCGATTTCAAAGTTGCGATTCGGTTGATAGAGGTAAGAAAAGTATATTCAAATTATTGTACTCTCTGTGTGTGTGTTCATAAGTATTTGCATGATAATTAAGCAAGTCCTTGCTTAGAGTTAATGATTGCAAAAGAAGAGAAGTTGATTGATATTAATGTTGATGTTAAACAATAGATTAGGGTCAACAATGGGAGTTGATGCCATATTATTCAAGAATATGGTTTAACAATAGTAATTGATGCAATTTATAGGATCAACAACAAAAGTTGATGCCATATTATAGCAGATAAAATGGTTCAACAAATGAAGTTGATCCATCAATGTTATTGTTATTTGAGTTATTAATGCTAATGTTTATGCTAATGCTAATGTTCAACAACAGAAGTTGGTTGTCTTTCACATGTAAGGCTACATATGAACAAGTTGTGCTAATTGATGTTGACTGTAATTGAGTTTGGTTCTGCTTCATCTAATAAAAAGAATATATATGAACAAGTTAGGGTAATTGTTGTTAGTTATTCTAAATGAATGAATGAACAACAGCTAATAACTTACAAAAACATTTCATGTAATATCTTTTTTGGTTATAGAAGAATTTGTTTTGAGGTTTGCTATCTTTCATGTAAGAATTTGTTTTGAGGTTTGGTTATAGAAGAATTTGTTTTGTGGTAATTCTTGTTATAATTGTTTTTGTTGGTGTCAACAACATGTAGTTGATGCCATATTATAGCAAAAGAACATGGTTCAACAACGGAGTTGATGCCATAAAAGCGAAAACCAACTATAATTATACCAGTACAATGAGATCAACAACAATAGTTGATCACATAAAATGGAATCAACAATAGGAGTTGATACCATTTGATGGTATCAACAAAGAGGAGTTATACAAGTAAATTGTTGTCAACAACAGGAGTTGGTGCAATTAGATAGGATAAACAAACAAATGTTGATCCCTTTTTACTAAATTCAATTTGTTATTGTTGCGATTATTGAATAAATAAGATGGCTGACTACATTAATGTTGTTTGAAAATAGATGAAAGAAATGAGAAAATCACACAAGGCTACATCCGAAGAGTATAGAAGAAGATGATTCACAACAGATTGATAAAAATGTAGCCCCAAAAAGGAAGAGGGTGAACAAGAAGTTATTACTTGAAGAACAAAACTGGTTGAAAAAAGAAGAAAGCACAAAAATGAAGAACCAGAAGAAGATTCAAGAAGACGAATCGTGACAAGAGAGTCAAAAAGTTAGAGCAACAAAAAGAAAGAGGGAGACCAAGAATAAGAATGAAAAAGAACAGGAAGCAACGACAAAGAAGAATAAGAAAAATGAACAAGAACCAGTACGTAAAGGAAACAAAAAGGTGGTAGTTGAAGAAGAAGATTCAGAGGATGAAGAAGTAGAATCAGAGTCAGAATCAGAAGAAGAAAAAGTAGCCGCAGATGGAGAAACGGAGGAAGAACTAAAAGGTAAAACTAAATGAATTATACATTATTTTTGATTTCAGTTGTATGCTGCAATATAATTAAGTTCATTCTATATTAAATATAAAAATAAATGAATGAGTTACATGTATGCAGGTAGATCAAGAAAGAACGAAACCAAATTCAAATCATGTCTGATGCCGCTGGTTGATATGTGTAAATTTCTATATAAACTGTTTGAAGTAGGAGATTCTGATAATGGGAAGAAGACAATCAATGGGAAAGCACTAAAGGAATGTCCGTTTTGGGACTTCATCACCCCATTCTACACGAGACATGATCGATATAACGATGATAAGTGGTTAACGAAAATCGTCCTTGCAATACAAACTACTTATTGGAGCGTTCGATAAAGAAACAAACAAGTTCAAGTTGGAAAAAATAAAGCGCTCCTCGAGTGCTCACTAGAACCAAGAGATTTTGCAATCATTTTTAAGATAAGAAGGGTCATCGAGAGTGAAGAGTTGAAGAAGTTCTTTGAATAAAAAGAATGATCCCCGTAGTCACTACATGGTTAAAGAACAAGTTCAGACCGAGGAGGGTGAAGATATGAGTGATAAAATAACGAAAGTTTGAAATTGAGCGCAAACTAAAAGATGCAAACTAACGATGAGTCGACCCACGCATTTTGTGAGACTTTTTGCTATGTGGTCGTGCCTACAATTGTTTTCTTCACGGATCTTTTGGTTCAACAGATTAGCAAAGCAATGGCTTCCTCATATTTTAAACATGGACAAAGTATCATGGCCAGATCACATAGTAAACTATCTTCTTAAATACATTGGAAAGCGAAAGGAAAGAAAGGAAGTGTTCCTGTTTTGCACAACTCTATTTAGGTAGAAAAAAAGTTCATTTAATATAATGTTTATTTTTGAACATAGTAAAATGCATAACCGTATGTCAAAACTAACATCATTGATTCTCTCAGATGCGATATTGGTTCTGCGAACATACGAAAAATTCATCGCAAAGAGGTCAAATTTTGAAAGCGCAACTCCAAGATTCCCCGAGATGGAGCCAACACGCAATGTGCAAAGAACGGTAAAAGAATTTGGAGATAAAGTTGATAATAGAATAAACATGACTTGGTTCACTCATAAGGTAAAAAATTCATTTACTCAATTTATATTTCAAATAGTTTTCAGTTTTTATGATGTCAAGTTGTCAACAAAAGGAAGTTGATACCGGTTTAGGGAGTCAACTTAAAAAAAAAGTTTGTGTATCAACATATTGAACTTGGTACATTTGTATGTATCTTTTGATTAGAGAATAACCGAAATCTACTAGAGAAAAAGATTGATTATGCACATTTATTGTATCTATGTATTTAAATTAGAGTGGTTGATTAGGATTAGGAAAACAATTGTGATTTTATGGTTGTTGCCATCTAAAATGTATTCTGATTTTGTGTATCAACAATAGAATTTGATACTGGGTTGTATGGAGTCAACAACCAATGTTTACACAAAGAACTTAAATGGAAGTTGAACAATGGAAGTTGATCCCAATGAATGGAATCAACAACATATTTTGTGTATCAACAATATAAGTTGATACAAGTTGTATGGAGTCAACAACCAATGTTTACACCAGTAACTTAAATGTACCACATTTTGTTTGTGTCAAAAATGGAAGTTGATACACAACAGATTTTGTGTATCAACAATAGAAGTTGATACAATTGTATGGAGTCAACAACCAATGTTTACACGGTAACTTAAATGTACCAAATTTTTTTGTGTCAAAAATGGAAGTTGACATCATATCTAAAATGTACTCCGAGTTATATTTCTTTGCAAAATCATATACGCCAAATCACTGGTCGCCCTCGTGAAAGATATATTATGGGTAAAAAGTGAGAAAAAAATATTATTGTCAAAAAATATTTTGCTAACTATATTTTTATGTTGATTTGCAGGTTCATGAAGATTTTGTTGATCGGGTGATAGATGAAGAGATGTATTTGATTGATCTTTCGGCACCAAGACGAGTTGGAAGTAGAGAGGAAGTGGAATGAGAATCGGAAGAACAAAACATGTTTCTTGAGTTTGAAAAAGCGAAATAACTTATCATAGGAAGGGCCAAGCAAAGGCATTGATGAGCAACATAATATTCATGAAGAAAATCATTGACAACAACAAGCACAAGATTCAGTTGCATCCTGGAGAAGAAGAGAAACTTGTGGATATTGCTAATGAAGTGAAGCTATGGAATGAAAAGGAGAATCATCTCAAGAGAGCAAGATCAGCGAGTACTCAAGAGGAATTGAGAAGAGCAGACCAATTCTATGCTTGAGACGGGAATTAACTCAAGTGGAGAATAAAGGTGAAGAACCATACGAAAAGGAAAATGAAGGCGACTTGAATGTAGAAGAAGAACAAGAATCAAGTCAACCTAAGCCTTTGTCACTTTCGGATGCGGTGGCGATTTGGAAAAAAGCTTTAAGAAGGGTTATCGAGTGGAATAAAATTCCGGGTACACCCTTTGGTGTCGGATGCTTTGAAGACAAAGCGGCGGAAGGGCTTCCATGCGGAAAAGAAAGAAAAAAAGACAAGAAGAAGCAGATCTTCAAATAGCTAATGTGATAGCGAGAGATTGGTAACTCAAATCAAAAGTTAGAAGAGGAGAAAGATCTTCGAGATCAAGATGCAATGGTTGCGAGAGATTGGTAACTCAGCTCAACATGAGATAGAAGAGGAGAATGAAGTAAAAGAAGGAGAAAGGAGTACAAACATGCGGGGAAGCGGAGATCGTGGGAGATGTAATTGTTTATTCAACTCCTCCAATTAACATTATACGTCAGGAAACATCGGATTATGTCCCTACATGTACTATTTTAACTCAAGTTGAAAAAGTAATAAATTTGAAAGACATATTAGTTACTCTAAAAATTGTATGCAAGTATGTTTAAGTTATACATGAAAGTTGATCCATGAAAGCAAATGGATCAACAAATAAATAAATGATTGGTTTGTTATAAAGAAGAGAACGAGTGTTAGCATTTGAGATAATGGAATTAACTTTGTACATACGAGATAAAACCATGCATAATTTTTTTACTTTTTGTAAGTGTCAACAATAGAAGTTGATACAATAATGTGGGGTAAACAATGGAAGTTGATCCCATAGAAGAACCAACAACAATTGTTGATCCCAAAAAACAATGAGTCAACAATGATATGTTGATCTTGTTTAATCTAATCGGATTATTTCCCTGGGTACTACCCCAAGCTTTGGTGCGATCACTGCGGAATATTTACTCCTACTCCTCGAGAAAAGATGGAAGATGCTCACTCAACAAACGGAATATACTCCCACATGAAAGCAGAAGAGTGATTCTGAAACTCCAGGATGATGATAATGTGTTGGAAGGGCTTAAAGTGATATACAAATTAGATGAAATTGACAGGCCAAGCTGAAGATGAAGACACCACCCAAGACGGTGATGATTCGGCGGCCTTGTGAGCCAAAGGAATAAGTCCGAGGCTACCGGAAAGCACGGAGGTATAACACAAGGTAGTCGAGGAATGCACTGATAAATTCACACTCGATGATAAAGTGAAGAAGAGGACGAAAGGAGGAAAGAAAAAGAAAGAAAGGGGGAGGTGTTGAAGAAGAGCAGGTAATAATCGACCTTGATAATTACATTAATGTGGCCTTTGAGCCAAAAAAGCGAAGAAGCTTGAGAAAATCTCAAACTATGGAAATCCTGTCTTGAGGATGAAAAAAATGTCCTTCGTCCATTCTTTGAGCAAGCAAAACAAAGGTATGCAACTCGTAACAAATATGTAATGTCATGAAAAATAATGCTTCAACAATAATATGTTATGTTATGTCGGGGAGTTAACATAATCTTTGAAAATGCGATACAGAGCATGTAGCTTTTATTTCAACAATGCTGATGGAAGAGATCGTCCATAGAAGGCATATCCAAGCTCTAATGGATGACGAGAACATTATGATGAGATTGTTGATTACTACATCAACATCTTGCCAATCCAAGATGCAAGATCCATCTAAGCCCAGATATCTATGGAAGAAGCACTTAATTCTGTCTACAAATGCTTATGTAAATAAACTTGAAAACTCTTAATCTGTCTTTTGAATAACTTGTTACATAAGCTTATTTAGTTCTACATTATCGTAGTTGAAACCTTATTTAGGTGAGATGAAACAATTTAGTGTACTAGGGATGCTTCAAGTATACATGATGAATAAATGAATGAATTATTGTTGTTATTTTGTCAAAAATAAACTAAATGCCAAGAAAAATGACGCAAAGAATTAATGAGGGGTGCGGTAGCTAGCAAAGATGCAATGAAAGTGGAAACATGTGGGATTCCAGGATATGTTAAGGGAAAATTACCCGAGTGGATGACAATGACGCAATAATCGTTGATACCGATGTGTCTACAAGACGAGAAATCGAAACCCTTCCATTGGGTGCTCCAACGTTGATACATGGAAGATGGTTGATATTCAACACCATTTATCACTACAAAGGATACAACAAGTAGTACAATGTCATGGTACAAACATTGACTACTGATCAACCAAATGGGTTTGAAAGATGTTGAGACGTGTGGACCAATAAATACAATTTTAGACCATTACACGGTACCACAACAACGGGGTTTGGACTCATGATGCACATGCATGTTCATGAAGTGCTTGGTGAAGCGTGGAGAATGCTGGGATCTAGATGGTAAGAAGATACAATACCATGAGAACATAAACGGAAGAGAGCGAAGATTGCTTTCGGATATTAGGTGAATTCGATGCATGGAAACCAACTTTGGAAGAAGGTAAGGAAGTACAAGAACTTACAAACTCATCGAAGAGGTACTCAACATACAAGATTCTCATTGAACCATTAGAAGGTAACCAAGTACAAGAACTTACAGGACTCATTAGAAGAGGTAGTCAACATACAAGATTCTGCGAACCATTAAATTAGTGCAAACACACTTAAGTGTAGTTTAACATATCTTTGGTAAGTAATTTAGTTACTTGTGTAGGTCTGCTAATTTAGACACACATCAATTTATGTCTCGAAAGTTTGTTTATGTTGTGAAAAAATTTGGAGAATGTTTAGTACTAATTTGTTATGAATTAATATTAATACGAGTTATCAAGTGATTATCAAGTGAATAAATAGTTTTCTTATGAAAGTGAATGAATGTTGGTAGTAAAGATTACAAGTATGTTTCGATCTAATAGAGTTAACTTGTACATACGAGATAAAACCATGCAAAAAAATTTTTTTTTTAAGGAGAGCATCAACAATGGAAGTTGATCCATTTTTGGGATCAACAATGAAGTTAATCCCAAAAATCAATGGGTCAAAAAAATTGATGAATGTTGGTAGCAAAGATTCTTACATTTGCCACTTGGTGATGAGTTGGCTTGTATATATACGAGATAAAACCATGCAAATTTTTTATTTTCAAAGATAGCATCAACAAATGGAAGTTGGTGCGATGAAGAGGAATCAACATTGGAAGTTGATGCCATGACATGGATCAACATTAACATGTTGGATACCGTTAGATAGTAAAGCTTGCGGTATACACGGCTAAAAGTAGTTAACTTGTAACCATGCAATTTTTTTCTTTTAAGAAGCCTCAACAAATGGAAGTTGATACACTATTTAGCGTCAACATTGATATGTTGATACGCTTTCCTGTAAAAAAATAGTAAAACCCGCAAACCTGACATAAACCGACAACAATAACATTCATAAAACAAATAAAACAAAATGTATGTCATTAAAAACACAGGAAATCCAACAAGAAAAATAGGGAAAGCATAAAAATAACTAACATCCATGTTGATCATTCAAGAACTAGCATAAAAAAGGTAAAAAGGAAGTTCGAGAGAAATAGTAAATCATGCACTAAAACTTGAGGAATAACATTCTCCTCAAAAGTTGATCATCCTGGAATTAGACTCCCCTAAATTTCTTGGTGCACGAGGGAGCCAAAGCGAGTTTCTGCGACATCTACGACGGTTATGGAAGGCAAGTGTCCCACATCGCGGCCACAATTCATCTTCTTGCGAACCTTCTCTCGAGAACCCCGTACCTTGAAGTAGTTGGCCTTCCGGACCGACGGCTCGACCACCATTGGGAGGCAATACACCAACCTTTTTCATTAACTTTAGGCGGCCTCTCATGGTCGGGAATAGGATAAATAGGACGAGCATAAAGACCTCTATAGTATCGGTGGTATAATATGGACCGATGTGCTTGTAAGTGTTCTGCCCAGCCCAATCTGCAACATAGCTTTCATTGAATGGGTGCAAGGGGAAACTATGCTTCGCCACCACCGTGCAGAAGTCAAGTCCTAGATCCAAATCGACCATGTGCTTTCCAAGAGGAGAAATTATTTCAAAGACTTTATCACTTGATCTTAAACTTGTAGAAACGCGTTCGGTTACCCTCTTGTTGAGCCTAGCTTGCATCCGGGGAGTAATTCTCGGGAATTCCTTACCGGACTCCACCAACCTCTTCAGCTCGCTCCATTACCTTATCACGAATACAATCAACAAGCTAAAGTCTTTGTAGGCCGCTTATCATGCTTGATAACACTATTAAAACTCTCCGCAATGTTCGATGTTTTCTCAACAAACCTTTCTCCTTGAAAGCATGAGCGCCGAGCTTCTCGAACGGAATTTTACCATCCAATCAATCATTCGAATCAAGCTTGAGATTGCTCGTACTCTTGGCACAAAAAAAACTTCTCCTTTGTTAAGAGCGGTGTAGCACTCTTCAAACAACTTCCACCTAGCTTTGCCCGTCTTACCCTTTGGAACCGGAATATTACCTTTCATGTGGTACAAACGGTAGAATGGTAAGCCTTTGGGAAGATAATGGGGACATGCTTCAAAGGCCACCTCCACTACCGATATGATGGTCGGTGGACGGTCTTCCCTAATAATACCCCAAAGTTGGTTAAGAACCATTCCCAACTCTCACAATTTTCGCAAGGTACAATACCAAAGCAAGCCGGATAGATCTCTAGAAAATACCAAAAAAAAAAACAAACATTCAAAAAGTAACACACGAAAATCCAAATCCATGAACAAGTTATTGGGTGAACAACAAAAATTATGGGATCAACAACAACGGTTATGTGATCAACAACAAGAGGTATGGAATCAACAAACAACGATTATGGTATCAACAACGCAATTATGGGATCAACAAACAAGGTTATGGTATCAACATTTGAAAATAATGGATCAACAACAATAATTACGGGATCAAAACAATGATTATATCATGATTCAACAAAGTTACTTGATCCATAGAATTGAAATCCGGGGACATATAAGACTATATCATGTGATTCAACAAGTAAAGTTGAAACACTTAATACTTAAAAAAAAAAAAAAAAAGAAAAAAAAGAGAAAAAAAGATTTAAAAACATACCTTGGTTACAGTTTTCATGACAACCATAAGACCTCCCTTAAACTTCCAGGTGAAAAAGCGCAATCAATAAATAACATCTGGACCAGCGTAATTATTGAAACCCGGTAATGGAAGCTTGAAAGCAACAAAAAAATCGAACCGCCGTTTCACCATCATGCGAAAGTTGACGACGCTTCCGAGTTATAATGTTCAATTGAGTCTTTATACCAAACAAAGTACGAATAGGACTTAATGTCGTCACCCAAAGAGACTCTTTAGTAATCAGAAACAATGGAGCAGATCTTTAACATCAACAAGTAGTCTTCTTCTTCTTTGATGCTCGAAATTCATCAATTAAGATATCCTTGAGAAAAGACTTCGTCATCCCGACCTTTCTTTGATCAGAAGAATTTAAATCGCATGCATGCTCTTCAAACGTCTTGCACCGAAACACACCTTTAGTATTGGCACGAGAGACGCATGAAACCTCCAACTACAAGATTCATTTTCCTTGTTAGTACACATAGGAAAGTGTAACGTTTCTTGTCACTCTTACATACTTCAAGTTTGTAACCACTATGATATTCATACTTCTTAACACTTGTTTATCCATGACAATGAATTTTACTTTCTAAAAATCCTTCCCTACTCGATTAAAGATGTTTGCCCAAGCATCGACTTCTTGGGGACCCTTTTGACCAAAGATGAATCATCCATCAAATCTACATAATAGCCACATCGTTGTTTGAAACACAACTTGATGATGACGAAGGCGAAAAAAGAAGAAGAAGGAGGGACAGTAATCAACACAAATTCTTAAACTGGATGTTAAACTTCAACACATCAATCCCTTTCGAGACGCAAAGAGTGAATGAAAACCTCAACTCCAAATCGTGATTAATAACATGTGAAATTCCATCTACGTTGTAACCAAAAAGTATGAGGTCTTCGGGACATAAGGCGGTGTTGTTTTCACCACCTAATCATCTCGTGACGCTGGTTGAATCAAATAAAGATGTATACTATACACAAATTGGATAAAGTGAACTCTGCAACAACCATCTTTGACTCGCAACAATCATAAGAGATCAACAAAACTAATAACATAAAAACAATGTTGACACCATAACTGGTCAACAACCAATGTTGATCCAATAAAAAACAAATATCAACAATGTAAGTTGATCAACAAACTTGAATCAACAAAATGGTGATACAAATAATCGAAATATTGTACAAATTTTTCAGTGTCAACATGAAAATTCTATGTCAATAAACCAATGTTGATCCAATAAAAACGACTATCAACAATAAAACAACTATCAACAACCAAAAATTCTCCGTGTTATTGCATCAACAACCAATGTTGATCCAATAAAGCAATTATCAAAAAACAACAATCGTAAATTTATTCAGTTACAGATCAACAATGAAAGTTGATCCAACAAACTGAATCAACAACCAATGTTGATGAAATAATCGAGAATGTTGTACAATTTTTCAAAGTGTCAACATTGAAAATTCTATGTCAACAACAAGTATTTTAATACAAATAAACAAGATCATATGTGTTACTTTGCATCGCATTAGTATGCGATTCGGTGTAACCGTGAATTTGCAACATGAAAATACCACATACATGCTCCATGTCAAAATGGGATCGCCTCGACATATCATCAATGCATAAAATTTCCACACCCAAGCGGTATTGGTATCATACGGGGAGGTGGAAGGAGTCGCAACAGTGTCATGAGGTCGATATAGAAAGTTGCGAGGGAAAGAAATGCCAAAAGAAAAAGGTTGGAAGCAACATGTGAGAAATGAACGAGAAAGGAAAAAGCGATGGTGGATGCACTATAGACACAAGGACTAAACATACCCCACGAGGTGAATATCAAGAGGCGGTGAAAAGTGTTATGATAATGGAGGAGCAAAAGATATGAGGAACAAAAGGCGAGAAGAAGTGAATAACCAATAAAAACGGAGGCCGGAGTAATGATGTGCGAGAATCTCGCAGCCAAGAGTAAAATGAGAATCGATTAAGAAAAGAAAAGTGAAATCAACGGGTGAAAGCAGTATGCGAATACCTCGAAACAAATATCGACAAATAATGAAACATGAATGATTGAATGATTTAACAAATACAAATGCACCAAATGAATGGGGCCTAAGCTTTATGGCGTACACCCTAGTTCGCGAATAACATTTCGTAAGAGGCAAATGTAAGACCTAAAGTGCGTCATATAAGGGGGTATCTCTGCGTGGCTCGGGGAAGGATTACACAGCTCCACAGGCTTTGAGCCATGAAAATTTGGGGCCCATGAAAGCCTATCCGGAAGAGGTACCTTGGATTCCCAACTATATATGTAGGTTATACCCTGGTTGGGCGTAGAGGGTCTCTTCCTAGAGTCGATGTATGCTCAAGGCGCCGAGGTACACGGTTGAGCGAGTGCCCTGGATGGATGAACCTACCCTGGCCATTCTTGGCAAGTCTTGGCATGCGTTGCACTCGCCCGAAGAAAACTCCACTTAGGTGCATCTCGTAACCATAAACCATATAGGTATAAGGGATAAGAGGCTGCGAAAACAACAGTTGTTGTTAGACCAGGATGGGAGGAGCTAGTCTTGTATGGCCGATGTTTCGCCTCCTTGAAGGGCAACCGGGAGATGATAAGGCGACACTCTCCATTAGGGGTGTCAAAACGAGACGCAAATGTCATGAGGCTTTGTTTTCGCAAGGAGACTTAGGCTTGTCATATTTGTGCAATGATCCTGCAGAGGCAATAATACTAACGAGAGGGTAAGGCGAGATCAATGGGTCTTTACATGAAAGTGTACGGCCCCTGCGATTTCGTCGCACGACGGTAATGTCATGGGGCTTTATGTTCGCAAGGATATTTAGGCCTGTCATATTGTCGCAACTAAAACATCTGCGAGGCAAAAATATTTGGAAAAATGATAAGGCAAGATCAATGGGTCTTTACATGCAAGTGTAAAGACGTCCCGATTTTGTCGCGATGAAAAGGTGGCAGGGAGGACCTCTAATTAGGGAGGTCTAACCGGGAAGACCACACAAAATGATAAGGCAAGGTCAATGGGCCTTACATGAAATGTAGAGGCGGCTGACCTTGTCGCAAAAAAAGAGATAGAATTCTCGATTCATAAAGATACCTGCGATCTCGTGGTGGCTATACAATTAATAACCAACAAAATACTTGATGACAATTAAAATCTTCCATCGAAGAAGAATACCGAGAGGCAAGTATGGGAATGGAAAAGATGAAATATTGCTATTCATCTTCCGATGAAAGAATTATACATCAATAATGTTAATCAATTATATTACAAGGAAGAACTACCAAAAAGAGGGTGAAGATTGAATTCAAAGGAAAAAAATCCAAGAAATATCCGTAATAAGGATACGTAAAATGCACGAGATACTACAAGCGAGAGAAAGAAACAAAAAAAGTTATTTCTTTGGCGATTCTTCTTCTTCGATTCTTGATCGATTATTCTCGTCACGAGAATTTTCTTCTTCGCCGACCTACGCTATCGGCTTGTCTGAGGCAGAGGCGATTCTCGGGGAACCTCTTCAGAGCCGAGGATATGCGAATGCGTGAGGGATATTATGGTCCTTACAAACATACTCCATTCCTCTATTGCAGTTGTTAAAGATCATTATTAAAGTTCTCCACTGTCGTGAGAAATTGTTTCTTCAACTTGGAATATCTATTCTCGCGAAGGAAGAGATTCTTTTCACGAGTTTGTTCTTTTCGGTTTCGAGTTCTTCCAATTCTCGCTGGATAATTCCGTGAGTTGCTCTTCCATTCAAGCTCTAATTCTAACCTTGAAGCCTCTTCTCGGAGATTCTGCAAATAAGAAACAACAAGTTAACAATTTACAAGTAATATTTACGGAAATAAGAAGCGGTAAGGTATAATAAGCAACCTTCTCTGTTTTCGGATATCATATCTTTAACCAAGGAGGTATGCTCGCGTGAAGACTAACATCATCACCTAGGTTATTTACGGCGTTATCTAAATTTTCGCAGCCCGGCGAATTCATCATCATTATTTATAACGAGGAGCCAACGAATCTGATCTTCTCGCTCACTAAGTAAGGAAATTCATGGCCGAAGCAATTCATCTCGCTCAATTTGTAGCTCAAGAAGAGATTTTGAAATGTTGCTAATGCTTGAGCACCATTGTTAGCAATGCGGTCTTTGTCATCTATGTGATCACTAATTTTCTTCCTCAAAATTTTGATTTCTTTACGAGACTCAAGAAACATTTGTTTAAATTGGTTGGCCGCACTTAAACCGAGATCTATGTTCAATCTCTAAAAGGCGATATTTATCTGAAGTTTATCTAATGAAAGAGAGTTAATTTTATTCGAAGAACTACTTAAAGAAGTGTTGAGATGAGCGAGAAGAAGGTTATTATCCAGGTTGGAAATGTATGAGAAGAATAGCTTCATCGGAGAGATTATATACGTGAAAGTAATAAGTTAGGTGGCAATACCACGACCAATAAAATAAAAATAATAAAAGAAGGCAAATATTATACCATAAAGTTGCCGATTAGCATTTTGAAGGGTGGATGCCACTCTCTCTTTTTGAGAGTCAAGTTCGGTATTTAACTTTTTGAATCGTCTCGTCTTTATCGCGAGATAACGAAGCTTCCGCCTCCAATTCTCGAACCTTCTTGCTCAATTACGAATTCTTCTTCTCAAGATTGTTGCGTCTTCTCTCAAGATCTGAGGCAACTACAAAAGAAAGACCTTCCAACCTATGAAAGAAGATAGAAAAGTTTGTTAATACATATACAACAATATAAAGCCAATGGGGAGATATGATTGTATACATACAAGTGATCAAGCGCATTCAAGTCGGGAGACATAGTTCTAGAGACTCCATTGAAAGAATCATTGCCCTCCGAAGAGTGGCATTGCTTGGCACGTTTAAGAGAGTCCCGCAAAGAGAAGCTAGGGGAGCATCTCCCATTCCTTGGAAAGAATCGAGAGAAGATACTAGACAACCGACCCATAGAAGAAGCGGGTTAACTTGGGGTCCTTGTGGCGAGAGAGCGGTGGAATCATGGTCATCTTCATCGGAAGACTCGGAAGTTTGAGCTAAGGCCGAGAAGAGGATTGGACCTTTCGCTTCTTAGTTAAGGGGCAGAGGATTTACCCTTGCGAGCTTACAGTTTTGCCCTTACTTTAGTCGCCCTTTGACAATAGTTTCTTCAATTCCAACCTTCCCATACGCGTAAAGATAAGATAAGAGGCAACGGTATTTAAATAAGAAGAAAGGAAGTGATTCTTACTTCACCCGTAAGCGATCGAAGCAATGTCGAGTATTCTCCACGGATCCTTTTGTAGCTTCTTTTCAACCAGCTGCTATCGAAGATTTCACAACTCGGCAAGTATAGAAAGAAAATTATGAAAACCAAACTTGAAGTCGGAAACATACCTCTTCTTCTTCTCGGGCCATTTGAATTCCCAAGGATGATATCTGCGAGATTCGCAGGGAAGAATATCTTGACCCGCGATGTAAGGACCATTTAAAGATCAAGGGTACGACCCACCATTTCTCGTTTTGGAATGACGAGAGAGGTATTGCACCGGTGCCAATCAATATCTTGCATGAGTAATTTATCTTGGCCGACATTACTATTTTTTCTTCGAGACGAACGCCCCGACGAGATCTCGCATTCATCATAGTTATTACCGAGTAATTTTCAAAAAAGTTTTCAGTGTATTTCTCATGACTATTTCCAAATTTGGAATTGGGATTTTTAGGCGGAAATAGGGTATAAAGATCCTTTGCCTGCACTGCGGTCGCCGAACTCAAGCATCGGCGAATACAATCGCCACTTAATCGATAAAAAGGCTTAGAGAGAATTTTCATGGGCCAAAATTTCATAAAATAAAGGCAATCAGATTGTACAAGGGAATAGGAAGTCCCGCGAGAAGGCGACAAAGCGAGACTATAATCTTTTGATCATCACATTGATGATCGGAGAAAAGATTTGAAGAATGGATGAGGGTTCTTGATCGGAATGGTTGATGTAGTAAAACCCTTCTCGCGGCAACTTCGTTGAACTCTCTTCAAAAGAAGTTTTGTATCCCGATCGATGGAAGCCATTTATCAAGTATGGGAATGGATGAAAGATTGGAGATTAAAAGCAATAAGCTAGAACGGATGAAAGAAAGCTTTGCAGTAGCAGGAGCGCAAATTGCGGAAGGAGAGAACCAAAGAAAAGTTGCAGAGACGAACTAAAAGATGAAAAGAAGGGGAAAAGAAAATTATATATAGGGGAAAAGAGCCTCGAGAAAAACAAGGTCATTAAATGCGAAGAGACATGAACGGTCAAGAAAAAGTGGTTGAAAGAGACGTGTCAAGAAATGATAGTAATAATCAAAAATCAGGTGTAAAAGTACAAACCGAAGATAAGAAGTCGCGGCAACAATATTGTAAAAATCTCATGGTACTCTTCCCTCGTAGGGAGAGATAAGAGATGATACTTCATATATATCTCAAAGAAGCTCAGAACGCCAAAGAATAGAGGCAAGTACGTACTTTTCAAGTCCAGATTCTTTCGCTCGTTCCTTCATCGGCGAAGACCAAAGATTATTACAACAACATTTTTCCTTAAAAATCACTCTTCAAGCAATATTCAAGGAAAAAGAGGCAAGATGTAGGACCATAATATCGAATGTACGGGACTCGCGGGGTTAATAAATAACGATGTCGCGAGGCGATCGCAGCAGACTAAAAATAAATGACGCAAAAGAATAATGACGGGCGAGACATAAAGAAGACGTGAGATGCGCGAGGTTAAGAAGTGTCGCGAGATCGAATAGTTGTACAGCGACACTTCGCGAGATATTCCTAAAAATAAAGGATAGCTTATTGTCATCCACTATGTATTACCCTATATAAAGGGTCGAACAGTCGTTGTAAAGGGGAGATCTTTTTAGAATTGTTAGGCAAGTCATTAGGAGAGAGAAAGTTTAAGAGTGTTTTACTTGTTAAAGGTAATTCTACTTTTCCTGTGTAGAACTCATGAAATTAATGAATAAACATTCTCAATTCTGCAACTTTCAATGAGACTAATTAACCAAAATATAGGAGGGGGTGTAGTGTGGGAAAACTTTGCTACTCACAGGACCCAATATTTCGTCAAGTGAAGTTTGAGATATCAAATATCAGTTGGAAGATTCTGAACCTATTATGGAACTCAACTTGCAAGATTACCATATACATACTAATGTTCTCGTCCCGGTGAGATTTAGATGTCAAATATCAGATTGGATGGATCACGAGTGGATTCGGCAACCTATTATGGGACTCATCTTGCAAGATTACCATATACGCAGACGATGCGTGTCGTAGGTGCAATCAAATTAATATCTTATTTCCACTCAATTAAAAATAATATAATGGAAGTCAAGTTCGTTCCCCGAAGAGCCGAGGGGAGATTTAGTTGTCAAAAAGTGTCACAACGGGGGTTTGTTTTTGATTTAAAGTAAATAACAAAGCAATTGAAAATAATTAAGTTTGCAAGCAATGGAGAGAAATATGATTAGGGAATCCTTCTTCGTTACTAAACCGTCATCAAGTTATTATATTCATCCATTAATACAATTAATCACAAATTATTACCAATAGTGGAATAACACTATTTGTCTGCTATCCCTAAATTCCTTAAATCATACGGGTACGGAAGCTCTCCAATACCGCATTCTATTCTTCAAAACCACCTAGTAGTAGCTTACTCAAGGTTTAAGAATGAATATGTTCTTTGGTATTTCTAACTTCTTATTACTAGCATGCAGAAACTCTATGTCCTCATAGCTCTTTGGATGCTTGGGAAGATGGAACGCTTTGAAGTTGGAGTAGGTTTTGTGGGTATACCTCTCGTAAGCCCTCACGAGACTATAACTCGTCCCACTAGGGACACCTAGGGGTTGAAAGGCCCATTATTCATGCTAAGAATAACCGTATCCTCGGTGACATGGAGTTGTTGTATTTTAGATAGTTTGCTCGAGGACTAGCAAAAGCCAAGTGTGGGGGAATTTGTTAAGTGCATATCTTGCATATATTTAGTGACGAATCCACGCTAGTATTTGCTATATTTTCTTGTGAATTATTGTATATTACGTTTGTTTTTCTCTATTTGTGTTTTATTAGGTGAATCATAGAAAGAAGCGGGTGGCACTTAGTTGTGCATTAAAAGAAGTTAGCCGCAAGCGGAGAAGGGTCAAAGACCAAGTGGAACTCGTTCGAATCCAAAAGTTCTTGATATCATCTCAAAGAGGACGAAAATACGAAGCAATTGGCGAAAGAACGAGCTCATTCCGACATCATATGGGGAAGGCGGGAGCAAAGAGGAGGTTAAGCTGTCGGTTCCACAACCGACGGTGGGGTTGAGAATTTAGGCACTAGGTTGTTTCCACCCAGGCTTCCATCATCTTCATAACTCGTTGCGACGTGCATGGCTATTCACGGAAACTATAGATTGATCGATGTGTGATCTTGTGAGAGAAAGAAATGGCTTGCTACCATTGTTCGATGGTAATTTTGAAGGGCCTCGAACCAGCGGTGATGTTCTTTGTGATGAAAGATAGAGAAAATGGCGGTGAGAATGGAGCTCGGACGATTCGAGCAAGGAGGTGAACTCGATGGAGCTCGAAATGAGTTTCATGGTTCCGTCTGCGAACTCATGATGTTGCTTCCATATGGGAAGATAATGGTGCAGTAGTAATGGAAAGAATGGAGTTGTGATCGGAAGTTGGATGAAGTTGAGCTCGTGATGTGAAGGAGTTGAGCAGCAAAACAGGGGAATGATGATATGTTTCTTTGCTTGGTGATCGAGATGGAGTTCGGTTGTCCGTGGAAGATAGAGATCGACCGATTCGGGAATGGAATGAAGATGGCCATTCTTGCTTTGTTATGATCAAGGGCGATCGATATGAAAACAGAGACGAGTAGGAAGTCGATGGTTGTTATTCTTCTTTGTTGGTGAGAGTTTGAAGAGAGCAGTGGATACGATGGAGTTGAGTGTAACGGTGATTGAAAGAAAAAAAAAAAAGAGCAAAGGAAGTTCGGTTGAACCAAGAGAGATCTTTGGTGAGTGCATCTTGGTTTCGAAAAGATGGAACAATTGTCTTTGTTGCTGCTGCTCGATCACGGGCAAGAAGATGTTGGTAGAGAGCCGGGTAGTTGACGGAGCTGATGATGGATCTCAAGTGAGAAAGGCTCGGCATGGGAGTTCGAGTTTTCTCGGAGGGCCTGGTATACGTGAAGTTATTTGCGAGGCGCAAACTCGAGATATTTTGGAAACTCACGGTGATCGAGTGAACGTGAGAAAGACTGGAAAAAGAATGAAAATCCGGGGAAGCGGGGAAAACTCACGGAGGAGAAGTAGCCGTGAGTCGGCGGGAGAAATACAAAATCCGGGGACTTCGAAATCTCACGGAGACTCATACATCAGTGAATCGACGGAGAGGAAGAACAAAATTCGGGGAAAGAGAATTCTCACGGTGGTACTTCATCCGTAGGATGACTATGGTGTCTTTGTTGGTTCTCTGCATCCAAGCGGTTATACAATGCATGCTTAAGAATTTATGGGTTGGACCTTCATCATTTGTATGGTCCCATTTGGATATTTTCAAGAGACTTGGGTGCGGACAGAGAAGTAGGTTGCTTGGTGCATTTTTGGCAAGTTGCCATGTTATTTCGACCAAGGATTTGGCACACGGGCGCAACTACAACAGGTACCTATAAAAAAGAGAATTTCTAATATATATCATATAATCTTTTATCAAGTTTTGGAGAGGAGAACTCAAGAGAAGAAAAGCTAGGGTTTTGGAGCGATTCATCACCGTAACTATTTCTTTACCATTTTATCATATGAAACTCATGGGTTTTATTAGTACCATGAGTAGCTAAACTTCTTAATGATTGGGGATGAATTCTAAGTTCTAGACATGATTTGAGTTATTATATAAATCTATTTTGAAGTTCTTCACATGATTATTGATTGTTTATACTAATTAAAATATTTATGATTGATTGATAGATTGTTTAGGTGGCCAACTGAATTAATTTGTTGATTAAATCAAATGCTAGTATTGAGTTAGGAGATAAGTAATAGTCGAATAATTCATACAAAAGTAGAGAACA
This sequence comes from Papaver armeniacum, assembly GCA_023531295.1. Lineage (NCBI taxonomy): Eukaryota > Viridiplantae > Streptophyta > Magnoliopsida > Ranunculales > Papaveraceae > Papaver > Papaver armeniacum. Next base: position 198,783 of record JAJJWW010012495.1, read on the forward strand.
CAAGACCTTGCGGAGGATTCTATATAGCGATTGTGTGTATAAATAACACTAGAAAGTGGACCTTGAGCTAAGAGTCTAACTACTAGGATCAATCTATAATTCACAAAAGATAAAGCATTCGGAAAAATTACACCTTGAGTGAGCTACTACTAGGTGGTTTTGAAGAATAGAATCTGGTATTGGAGAGCTTAGTACTCGGTGATTTAAGGAATTTAGGGGATAGCACTTTGAGCTAGATGTTATTCCACGGTTGGTAATAATTTGTGATTAATTGTATTAATGGATGAATATAATAACTTGATGACGGTTTAGTAACGAAGAAGGATTCCCTAATCATATTTCTCTCCATTGCTTGCAAACTTAATTATTTTCAATTGCTTTGTTATTTACTTTAAATCAAAACAAACCCCCATTGTGACACTTTTTGACAACTAAATCTCCTGCTCTTCGTGGGAACAAACATGACTTCCATTATATTATTTTTAATTGAGTGGAAATAAGATATTAATTTGATTGCACCTACGACACACATCAAATTTTGGCACGCAGGGCTTGATCGGTAGCGTTAGTTGTTATTTCTTTTTGTTTTTAGTCTTATTTTTAGTTTTTGATTTAGCTTTTTGAGAATTTTGTTTTAGGTACTTAATCTCTGGCATCAAAGGATTGGAATTACCCAAGGTGCGGAATTCAAACTCGCAAGGGAACGGTACTACAAGCACGTCCCTGCCGCAACAAGAACCCTCTACGAAGAGATGGTTAATACCAGACGACGAGAGAGATCCTCCACCTCCGGAGAGGAATTTAAGAGAGTTGACGTCTCCATGCTTAGATTCGCAACCACTGTGCATTGCAATCACTAACCCAGTGGATCTGAAGTCGAATCTACTTCATCATCTACCAAAGTTCAAGGGACATCCAGGTGAAAATCCAAATCGACACCTTCAACGGTTCCGAACACGATGACAAGTCCGAGGCATGTAACAGCAGCGAGAGATATGGCTATGCTACAAGCCTTCCCGTTCTCATTGATAGACTTAGCGGAAGAATGGTTGTATTGTCTTCCTCCGGGAGTGTTACAACATGGACTCGAGATGAAAAAGCTATTTCTGGAGAAATATTTTCCTGCTTCCAAAGCGGCATCCGTTCGGAAGGAGATTAGCGGCATTCTACAGATGTCTAGGGAGTCTCTATATGAATATTGGGAGAGGTATAAGAAGTTGTTGGCAAGCTGCCCTCACCATAATATATCCTCAATACTTATCATTCAATACTTCTACGAAGGATTACTCCCTGAACAGAGGAATTTGATTGATCATTTGTAGGTGGTTCACTTGCGAGAAGACAATCTCATGAGCAACTTGATTTGATTGAGAGTATGGCTTCTAATGCTCAACAATTCTACACCGAAACAACTCTAATGTCGGAAGAGTTAGCGAGATGGAAGAGTCGACGGTCGAGCAACGGATGAACAACATAGAAAAGGTAGTACAACGAATGGCGTGATGATTATTCCTTCTTATGAAGAAGAGTCCGAGCGGGTGAATGTTGTGTTCCCTAATCGAGAGGCCAAGGTATGATCCCTATTCTAATACTTATAATCGAGGTTGGAAAGATCACCCAAATTTCGGTTATGCAAATCGGCAAGTCTGCAGCTCTCCTAATCCTTATGGGCGACGAATGGTTTTCAACAACCACGATTCCGACCACAACCTCCACCTCGGCCTCAACAATGGACTCGAGTTCCGGTTTAGAGGAGATGATGAAAATGATGATGCAAAAGCAAGATGCCAATGCTCGGCGTCAAGATACAATCCTGCGAAACAAGACATGGCTATAAAGGACTTGCAATTTCAAATGGGACAATTGGCTACGAGACATGAATGAAATAAAAGCACATAATTCAGCAAAGTTGCCATCACAACCTTTTGTGAATCCAAGAGCGAACGTCAATCTTTGTGACTCTAAGAAGTGGGAAGCAACCGAAGAGCCAAAACAACAAGAAAAGGTTAGTCACGACTTGGAAGAGGAAGTAGAGGTGGAAATTGTTCCAAAAGGAAAAGCCAACCTCAATGGCCAACCTAAGGACACAGTTCCTACTTTTACCACACCACCTCCTTTTCCTAGTCGTTTTGCCAAGTCAAAGAAGCAATCTCTAGACAAGGAGATTATGGATATTTTCGGCAAGGTGCATATCAACATTCCATTTATTGAGGCCATCGAACGGTACCCGGGTATGCTAAAGTTCAAGGATTTGTGTACAAGGAAGGAGAGGTTGATTGCTAACGAGATCACTCGGGTGGGCAAAAGTGCTTGACTATGTTGCTAAAAAGATGCCTACAAAGTGTAAAGATCTGGTGGTTTTACGATGCGATTACTATTGGTGAAAACGGTTCGAGCGTGCTTTACTCGATTTGGGAGCTTCCATAAGCGTGATGTCGGCCGATGTTTATGATTCATTGAATCTCGGGACCTTTAAAGGAGACAGGATTATCATTCAATTAGCTAATAAGTCTAACATATATCCTAAGGGACTCGTGGAAGACGTGTTGGTGCAAGTGAATGAATTAATCTTTCCGGTTGATTTCTTTGTTGTGGATATGCGAGAATGGGGACAATTGTTCGTCTACTTCATTACTTCTTGGGAGACCATTTATGAAGACTGCTAAGACGAAGATTGATTGTAATCTTTGGAACACTCACTATGGAGTTTGACAAAGAGGTTATACGCTTCAATATTTTTGAAGCCATGCGTTATCCAAGTGATATCCATTCCGCATTTTCTGTTGATGTTATTAGTTCGTTAGCACAACAGATGTTTGATTTGAATAGAGAAGATGAACTTGAATCTGTGCTACAAAATAACATTGATTTGGACGTCCATGGCATGCCTAACTTGGATGTTGATATTTCCAAGGAGTTTGTTGAGACATGTGGTGCTTTAACAGCATCACAAGGAGTTGGAAGAGGTAATATTTCATATATCTCTTTACCTGTAACTGATGAAGTTCCTTTACCTTCTCACATTGTGCGGGCACCTAAATTAGAGCTTAAACCTCTACGATCACTTAAAGTACGCTTACTTGGGTGATGGGGAAGAGCTTCCAGTCATTATTGCAAAGAATCTCACAACAATACGGGAAGAACGCCTCCTTAGGGTTACGAAAGAGCACAAAACGGCTATTGGTTGGACAATTGCTGACATCAAAGGCATTAGTCCAGCCATGTGCATGCATAGAATCCTTATGGAAGATGATATCAAGCCAGTACGTGATGCTCAGCGTAGGCTTAACCCCCCAATGATGGAGGTCGTGAAGAAAGAGATCCTCAAATTACTAAGTGTGGGGGTGATTTACCCAATTTCTGACAGCAAATGGGTTAGTCCGGTGCAAGTGGTGCCTAAGAAATCAGGTGTCTTTGTTGTTAGAAATCGGGATGATGAACTTGTTCCTACAAGAGTTCAAACAGGATGGCGAGTGTGCATAGACTACGAAAGCTCAATTCGGCAACCCGCAAGGATCACTTTCCTTTGCCATTCATTGATCGGATGTTAGAGAGGTTAGCGGGACATTCATATTATTGCTTTTTGGATGGTTATTCGGGCTACAATCAAATTGTTATTGCACTTAGGAAGATCAAGAGAAGACTACTTTCACTTGTCCTTTCGGTACATTCGCATATAGAAGAATGCCATTTGGTCTTTGCAATGCGCCTGCCACTTTTCGAGAGATGTATGGTTAGTATATTTTTCGATTACGTGGAAAACATCATTGAGGTATTTATGGACGACTTTAGTGTTTATGGTGATTCATTTGATATTTGTTTAAATAATCTTGAACTTGTGCTTAAAAGATGCATAGACACTAATCTTGTTTTAAACTGGGAGAAATGCCACTTTATGGTAGACCATGGAATTGTACTTGGCCACATCATGTCCTCTAAAGGGCTCGAGGTAGACAAGGCAAAGATAGACTTGATTAGGAACTTACAATACCCCACTTCGGTGAGGGGAATTCGCTCGTTTCTTGGTCATGCAGGTTTTTATAGGAGGTTTATCAAAGATTTCTCCAAAATCTCAATGCCGATGTGCAAATTGTTGCAAAAGGAGGTTGCCTTTAACTTCGACCGGGGAGTGCAAGGATGCCTTTAATAAATTGAAGGAATTGTTGACTACTTCACCAATTATTAAGTCACCTAACTGGAGTTTTCCGTTCGAGTTAATGTGTGATGCAAGTGATTATGCAGTCGGAGCTGTGTTGGGTCAAAAAGTAGACAAGAGGTCACATGTGATTTATTATGCATCAAGGACCCTAAATGATGCTCAAATCAACTATTCCACTGCGAGAAAGAGTTGTTGGCTATAGTATTTGCATTAGAAAAATTTAGATCTTATTTGGTGGGTACTAATGTGATTGTATATTCTGATCATGCAGCACTACGGTATCTATTGAAAAAGAAGGAGGCTAAGCCAAGACTCATACGTTGGATTCTTTTGCTGCAAGAATTCAATATGGAAATCCGAGATAAGAAAGGTGTTGAGAATACAGTTGCTGATCATCTTAGTAGACTTGTTGTTTCCGAAGAAGAACTCCCGTTCGAGGATCGTTTTCCGTACGAACAACTTTTCTCGATTGAAGAATCAACACCGTGGTATGCTGATATAGTGAACTATTTGGTTACAAGGAAAGTACCTAGTACGATGTCTAATTTTCAAAAGCTAAAGCTTAAGAAAATAGCCAAAGTATGTGTGGGATGAGCCCTACTTGTGGAAATATGGTGCTGATCAAATTATCATGAGTGCGTACCAAACTACGAATTTGATCAATTCTATCTTTTTGTCATTCTTATGCTTGTGGTGGTCACTTTGGTGCAAAACGTACCGCTCTCAAAGTCCTTGAGAGTGGCTTTTATTGGCATACCCTATTTGAGGATGCATATGCTTTTTGCAAATCTTGTGATAGATGTCAACGAACGGGCAATCTAGGTGCTCGAAATCAAATGCCACTCAATCCTATTCTCACTGTCGAGATTTTTGATGTGTGGGGCATTGATTTTATGGGTCCTTTTGTTAATTCGAATGGAAAATTTTATATACTTCTTCTTTGTGGATTATGTTTCTAAATGGGTGGAAGCTAAAGCCACCCCTACTAATGATTCTCAAGTTGTTTGTGAGTTTGTGAAGGAATATATTTTCTCTAGACATGGTACACCAAGAGTGGTTATCAGTGATGGAGGCTCGCATTTCAAGAAATCCTTTCATGCTCTCCTCAAGAAGTACAACATTACACACAAGATTGGTACGCCGTATCACCCACAAACTAGTGGGCAAGCTGAAATTTCTAATCGTGAGATTAAGTCCATCCTTGAGAAAACCGTTAATGCTACACGGAAGGATTGGAGTTATAGACTCAACGATGCACTTTGGGCGTATAGAACAGCATACAAGACACCGATTGGTATGTCTCCATATCGGTTGGTTTATGGCAAAGCTTGTCATCTCCCAGTTGAACTTGAGCATAAGGCTTTATGGGCGGTAAATATGTGCAACATGGAGTATGACAAAGCGGGGAAACATAGGCAACTACAAATTAATGAGCTAGAGGAGATACGTAATGATGCTTACGAGAGTTCTCGTATATACAAGGAGAAGACTAAGCTTTTCCATGACAAGATGATTTCTCGGAAGAATTTTGTTGTGGGACAGAAAGTTCTTTTATTTCATTCTCGTCTTAAGCTATTTCCTGGTAAGCTAAGGTCCAGATGGATTGGAGCATATGTTGTTACTAATGTTTATTCTCATGGTGCAGTTGATATCACTAGTCTTAGAGATGGGACTACTTCTAAGGTAAACGGCCATAGATTGAAGCCATACTATGAAAACATCTCTTATGTGAATGTGGACAAGATAGAGCTTAAAGATTTACTCCCTCTGGAGGAGTAGTAAGGAGAATGCCAAGTCGGGCTGACGACTTTAAACCAAGCGCTAAATGGGAGGCAACCCATAGGTTTTGTATCTTAAACCCTTCTATTTTTGTTTTTTTATTGTTTTTATATCATTTTTGCATCCCCATGTTTAATTTCATTGAGTCCGGAATCTATTTTAGAAAAAATTATAGACGAATACCTTTTCGTCAGAAAACTTCAGACTACGCGTAGTTCAGTCCAGAGACCATAACTGTCAGACCGTTTATCGAAACACTGTGCCCTTTTGACACTTTGTAGAAAACACGTAGATGAACAACTTTTGTGAAATGGAGTTTTTCCAAATTCCTTACCAATTTGCACAGATTTTTGCGTTTTATCTGCTGTTACGTCAGAATTCAGAACTTTCGGTTTTACACATTGAGGACAATGTGAAGTTTAAGTGTGGGGGAGTATTTTGCATATAGATTTTTCAATTTCTTTGTATATATTTGAATAAAACCTCCAACTTGTAGAGATTTTAGAGTCACTATCATACTTCTAGGTATGTTTACATAGAGATTCCGGCCGAGCATATTTGAACTTGGAAGTGTTAGGGAACTACATTCGGATTTCTTACGAATTGGAGTGTTAAATAATGGATTTAATCATGCCGGTGATGCAAATTAGGAGCAGGGAGAAATGCATTATTAGAGTTGCTGATCAATCATTAGTGGAGACTACCCATTTTCATATCAACCAAGGCACCAGACCAAATTTTCTTTGTAGGCGACTAAAGAGCTTTCTTTTGAGTGTGTGTCACCGTACGTTAATTTCGGGTAGAATGGTGAGCTACCCAACCTCCCACCAATAGAAGCACTATTTTTGATCTCTTGAGTGCTAATTTTGTCAATCATAAGGGTGACGTCTATAGACGAAAACCACCTTCTTGTAGTTTGATTTGCGGTTAGCACCATTCTCTCTCTCGACAACAACGAGATCCATAGAAACACCATCATCATCAACAAGTGGAGCGACATCAAAATTTACAAGGAAACTTGAAGACGTTTGAGGTTTACAAGCAACAATACAAGGAAGAGCGAAGTTTCAAATTCAAGTAAAGCAACATATACATGAGCAGATTTTTATATACATGTTGAAGACTTACACATAAAGAGCGGAATTCTATATCTAAGTATGAAGACTTATTACAAGAGCGAAGAAAATCAAAAGATGAGAGTTATTGAAGTTTATGATACGAAGGCATTACAAGTTGTGAAGATCAAAGTGGTAACGTACTTCTTTTATGGCCATGTTAATTTTATGTCATATTTATTGTTTTAGTTGCAATCTCTCTTCAAAAAAAAAAAAAAAAAAAAAAAAAAAAAAGTGAAAAAAGTGAAGAAAAAGAAAAGAAAAAAAATATTTATATATACAAAGAGATTTGCATTTAGGTTGTTATTTGTTCAATAAGGCCTTGTGGAAGAAAAATATATAAAGAAGTTTCAAGCAACAAGGAAATTGAGGAAAAGAGTACAAATTGTCGAAGTTCTACAAGTTCAAGAGTTTATCATCAACAGTTGAAGACCGAAGACGAAGACCAAGAAGATGAAGAAGACGAGCCAAAGGAAGACGTTTCTATTGTATCTTTGTGAGAGTGGTGCTTTCATCATTGCAATCAGATGTGAAGGTGTTAAGTACTCTCATCCTTGCTATAATGGTTGATTTTCTTTCGTAGAGATCATCAGAAAAATATCTTTATTTTCCACGATTTTGTGGAGTCTCCAGAAATACTTCGGAAGGTTTCCTTCCCACCATTCAACGTGTGTAGGATTCTCTCTTCATTCCTACCTGCACACATGTGAGACCCATAAAAAGCCGTCTTTTGAGTGCAATTATCATAAAATCCTTTTAAGTGAGGCAGCAGTCGAGGCGAAATGCTTATTGATCGCTCTCAAACACGCATTCTCTCATTATGGTGTGGTTATTTCTCACTCAAGATTTAAGAATGAATATGTTCTTTGGTATTTCTAACTTCTTATTACTAGCATGCGAAACTCTATGTCCTCATAGCTCTTTGGATGCTTGGGAAGCTGGGGCGCTTTGAAGTTGGAGTAGGTTTTGTGGGTATACCTCTCGTAAGCCCTCACGAGAGTATAACTCGTCCACTAGGGACACCTAGGGGTTGAAAGGCCTGTTATTCATGCTAAGAATAACCGTATCCTCGGCGACATGGAGTTGTTGTATTTTAGATAGTTTGCTCGAGGACTAGCAAAAGCCAAGTGTGGGGGAATTTGTTAAGTGCATATCTTGCATATATTTAGTGTCGAATCCACGCTAGTATTTGCTATATTTTCTTGTGAATTATTGTATATTACGTTTGTTTTTCTCTATTTGTGTTTTATTAGGTGAATCATCCGAAAGAAGCGAATTGGCACTTAGTTGTGCATTAAAAGAAGTTAGCCGCAAGCGGAGAAGGGTCAAAGACCAAGTGGAACTCGTTCGAATCCAAAAGTTCTTGATATCATCTCAAAGAGGACGAAAATACGAAGCAATTGGCGAAAGAACGAGCTCATTCCGACATCATATGGGGAAGCTGGGAGCAAAAGAGGAGGTTAAGCTGTCGGTTCCACATAAGCGCGGTGGGGGTTGAGAATTTAGGCACTAGGTTGTTTCCACCAGGGCTGCCATCATCTTCATAACTCGTTGCCAGACGTGCATGGCTATTCACGGAAACTATAGATTGATCGCTGCTGTGTGATGCTGACAGAGAAAGAAATGGCTTGCTACCATTGTTCGATGGTAATTTTGAAGGGCCTCGAACCTGGAAGTGATGTTGCTGGTGATGAAAGATAGAGAACATGGCAGTGAGAATGGAGCTCGACAGTTCAGGCAAGGAGGTGAACTCGATGGAGAGTGAAGTGAGTTTCATGGTTCCGTCTGCGAACTCATGATGCTACTTCCATATGGGAAGATAATGGTGCTTGGCGTAATGGAAAGAATGGAGTTGTGATCGGAAGTTGGATGAAGTCCAGAGCTCGTGATGTGAAGGAGATGAACGAGCAAAACAGGGAATGATGATATGTTTGCTGCTGGTGATCGAGATGGAGTTCAGTTGTCCGTGGAAGATAGAGATCGACTCGTTCGGGGAATGGAATGAAGATGGCCATTCTTCTTGTTATGATCAAGGCTGATCGATATGAAGCGAGAGACGAGTAGGAAGGCGATGGTTGTTGCTGCTGTTGGTGAGAGTTTGAAGAGAAAAAGTGGATACGATGGAGTTGAGTCTGTTAACGGTGATTGAAAGAAAAAAAAAGAGCAAAGGAAGTTCAGTTGAACCAAGAGAGATCTTTGGTGGTGCATCTTGGTTTCGAGAAAATATGGAACAATTGTCCGTTCTTGCTCGATCCACAAAGCAAGAAGATGTTCGGTAGAGAGCTGGTAGTTGACGGAGCTGATGATGGATCTCAAGTGAGAAAGGCTCGAGCATGGGAGTTCAGAGTTTTCTCAGAGGGCCTGGTATACGTGAAGTTATTTGCAGGAGCTGCAAACTCATATATTTTGGAAACTCACGGTGATCAGAGTGAACGTGAGAAAGACTGGAAAAAGACTGAAAATCCAGGGGAACTGAAAACTCACGGAGGGAGAAGTAGCCGTGAGTCTGACGGGAGAAATACAAAATCTAGGGACTTCGAAATCTCACGGAGACTCATCTGTCCGTGAATCTGACGAGAGGAAGAACAAAATTCAGGGAAAGAGAATTCTCACGGTGGTACTTCTGTCCGTGGGATGACTATGGTGTGCTGTTGGTTCTCTGCATCCGACAGTTATACAATGCATGCTTAAGAATTTATGGGTTGGACCTTCATCATTTGTATTGGCCCATTTGGATATTTTCAAGAGACTTGGGTGCGGACAGACTTTAGAAGTAGGTTGCTTGGTGCATTTTTGGCAAGTTGCCATGTTATTTCGACCGGGATTTGGCACACGGGCGCAACTACAACTTGGGTACCTATAAAAAGAGAATTTCTAATATATATCATATAATCTTTTATCAAGTTTTGGAGAGGAGAACTCAAGAGAAGAAAAGCTAGGGTTTTGGAGCGATTCATCACCGTAACTATTTCTTTACCATTTTATCATATGAAACTCATGGGTTTTATTAGTACCATGAGTAGCTAAACTTCTTAGTGATTGGGGATGAATTCTAAGTTCTAGACATGATTTGAGTTATTATATAAATCTATTTTGAAGTTCTTCACATGATTATTGATTGTTTATACTAATTAAAATATTTATGATTGATTGATAGATTGTTTAGGTGGCCAACTGAATTAATTTGTTGATTAAATCAAATGCTAGTATTGAGTTAGGAGATAAGTAATAGTCGAATAATTCATACAAAAGTAGAGAACACAAGACCTTGCAGAGGGATTCTATATAGCGATTGTGTGTATAAATAGCACTAGAAAGTGGACCTTGAGCTAAGAGTCTAACTACTAGGATCAATCTATAATTCACAAAAGATAAAGCATTCGGACAAATTACACCTTGAGTGAGCTACTACTAGGTGGTTTTGAAGAATAGAATCTGGTATTGGAGAGCTTCCGTACCCAGTGATTTAAGGAATTTATGGGATAGCACTGAGCTAGCTGTTATTCCACGGTTGGTAATAATTTGTGATTAATTGTATTAATGGATGAATATAATAACTTGATGACGGTTTAGTAACGAAGAAGGATTCCCTAATCATATTTCTCTCCATTGCTTGCAAACTTAATTATTTTCAATTGCTTTGTTATTTACTTTAAATCAAAAACAAACCCCCATTGTGACACTTTTTGACAACTAAATCTCCCTGCTCTTCGTGAGAACGAACTTGACTTCCATTATATTATTTTTAATTGAGTGGAAATAAGATATTAATTTGATTGCACCTACGACACGCATCAAGACCCAATGTTCTCGTCCCGGTGATGTTTTTGATGTCAAATATCAGATTAGATGGATCCTGAGTGGATTCTGCAACCTATTATGGAACTCAGCTTGCAAGATTACCATATACATACCCAATGTTCTCGTCCAGGTGAGATTTTTGATGTCAAATTTCAGATTGGATGGAATTCAAGTGGATTCTGCAACCTAATATGGAAATCAGCTTGCAAGATTACCATATACAAACCCAATGTTCTCGTCCAGGTGAGGTTTTTGATGTCAAATATCAGATTGGATGGATCCAGAGTGGATTCTGCAACCTATTATGGAACTCGACTTGCAAGATTACCATATACAGACCCAATGTTCTCGTCCAGGTGAGGTTTTGATGTCAAATATCGATTGGATGGATCCGAGAGTGGATTCTGCAACCTATTATGGAACTCAGCTTGCAAGATTACCATATACAGACCATATGTTCTCGTCCAGGTGAGGTTTTTGATGTCAATATCAGATTGGGTGATTCTGCAACCTATTATGGAACTCAGTGATAGGTATCTAAAACACCCAATTTTGATAACGATTTCATACACTTTTCTTATTAGTTCTCTTGGAATTTTGTATATTACGCATCTTTTCTATGTTTTTAAGGTACAAAGGCTTGAAGTTGCGAAAAGGAAGGAAAAGCGCCACTAATTTTATTTTCTCTTAAATGTTATATATCAGGAAAATTTCCAAGACATGTACCCATCATAGTTTCAATTTGGTTACACCAAAATGGAACTTGTGGGGCAGTCATGTGGCCATTTCATGGAGTGCATTTCATTTAAATGTTGTACATAATAAACTTATTTTATATTAAATCAATTAACAGAACGGGCCCCTAGCTCATCTCCGTTCCCCAAAGTTTAATGCGCTCGAGGAGGTCCCAGGTTCGAGTCCCCAATGGCGTAATATTGCAGGAATTAACATGGTAGATAGTGTTAATTTGCCCCCCTTGTGACACAATCTCGCCCCCCCTCCCGCCGTTTCGGCTCCCCTTGGCAAGGTTTCCCATGAGGCCCGCTGGTAGACTAGCACATCAACCTGTTCAATTAATGTAGTAGTATGTCGTTGGAGCTTAGCTTGTTAGGCTTCCAACTAGTTTCATGTAATAATAATGATCTATAATATAACCATCATTAAGAGATTAAAAAAAAAAAAAAAAAAAAAAAAAAAAGAATTTCATAACATTTTGGAGTTTGCACATGTGACATGTGTGCTGGTGGAGAAAGAGTATAGGAGATGGAATTAGGTTTCTCTAGAGACCAAAATCCCAAGCAGAGAAAGGGGATCGAGTCCTGCATCAGTTCAAGCCATGAGAGGCCACGTTTCTTCTCGCTGCTTGCCGGAGTTCGAGATGGGTCAGCAGAGATTAACATTTCTGTTCAGAATCACAAGAGAATGAAATGGAGCTCAGGGTGATGGTTGGTGGAATTCCATGACTGAAATTAGTTGAATGAAAAAGGGTTCTGTGTTGTTGAATGATGGTTTCTGGTGAGATGATTTTTGCAGAATTAAGCAGGGGTTCTTGAACTTGAATGCAACAAGAAACACATAGTATGGAGGCATGAGAAATGGTCAGTCTGTTAGCTTTATGTTGGGTCTGAATTGGTTCGATTTGGAGGAGATGTATGTCTTTAACTGGATTTGCGTACACAACAGCATGGGTTTCGAGTTTGTGTGGCGGTTGTAGCTCAAATTGCAGGCTGAAATGAGTTCAAAATGACGAGCAGTTGATGGAGTTTGAATGGCTCACAACATGCTCGAGAAAAGGCCTGAAATACATACAGCTGGGGATGAGTGCTTGCTGTGATTGATTTTTTGGGCATTCTTAAGCTGTTAAAGACATGGATTTTGAAGCTGATGACAAGCAAGGAACTTGGGTCATTCTCAAACTTAAGTTCTAAGAAGAATTGAGGCACACTTGATTAGTTTTGATGCGCAAAAATCCAGCTGAAATATGATGCTGCTGCGGTTGATTTTGTGTGGTTTCTTACCAGAGTTCAAGAGGAGTGCAAACTGGATTTCTTATGAGTCTGTGATGAGCAGGTGGGTGTTTACAAGAGTTGAACAGGTGTAACTGATTGCAGAGTATTACTGGGAATCTGATGTTGTTGAGAAGGTCAGTTGAGCTGCTGCTAAGATGTGGAGGAGGTACAAATGGGAATGATTTTGAAGACTATGGCCTGGAATGAGTGGAACTGAGCTGGAGAAAGAAGTGTTGCTGCTGTCTTTAAATGCAGCTGAAACAGGTGTGCTGTGAATGAGCTTACAAGGGTTCAGATTCAGTGGCTTGCTTTGGCTCGATGGATGTGTATGAGGGTCATTTGGATGGCTATGAAGGTCAGTGAATACAGGGTAGCTGGTCTGAGACGGTGAAGATCAAGGTTACTTCAGTTAGAGCATGGATGACTTTCAAGGGAGGAATAAGTTGCTGCAATGTACTGTGCTGCAGTTGAGAAGAACAGGGACTGGCCTAGATGGAGAGCTACAGGTGTTGATTCTGCAGACATGAAAAATGAGCAATTGCAGGTCTGGGTTGTAGGAGGACTGGTTGGTATTGCATGGCAATATGCAAAGCAGGTGGAAGCTCGTGTGTTCTCGAGTACAGGCTGATACAGATGGAGAAGTGACTGGTCTATGGCACTATTACAGGTCGAGTCTTGGCAGTGAAGGTTACTTGAGTTGTTGCTGGTTAGCTGTAGCCATAATGGTTGTCTGCAGTTAGTGGCCAGAAGTTGTTTAATTTCAGGTGGAGTTTCTGGCAGCAAGAAAGTACCAGTTCTGTGCTAGTTATGTGCAGCTGTGAGCCATGGCTCTGTAGGCGGTGTAGACTGGTTTGCCATGGGTCCTGGTGGTGTTGGTTGCTGAGAGATTGGCAGAGTTTTGCAAGCTGAGAAAATGAAGGAAGAAGGTCAATTTGTAGCAGGTCTGCCATGAGTATTATGAGCTGTGTTCAAATGGGATGCAAACAAGGTCATAGAGCTGTGGGTCGTTATAAAGATTTGTATGGTGTGTTGAGTGGCGAAAAAGTGTGATCAGGCAACTGCAATTTTTCATGGTTCTGTCCAGTTGGTAGCCATGGTTGGATGTTGAGTGCAAGGCTTGTTTGGCAGCGGCTAGGGCTCATGTTTAGAAGTCAGCAGGGTGAGTTAACTTGGGTACCAATTTATCTCCTTTTTGGCAGGAGTTTCTTGCCGTGAAAACAACCAAGAAGAGGTGACTTTGGCGAGAGTTTTGGGAGTTCAATGGCTGAGATTGAAGGCTTACAGGGTTTGTGTATGTTTGGGATTGTTGGGTGTTGATCAGGTCACGATTTTGCAGGGCAAAGAAGATATAAAAGAGAGGCGCAGAATACAAAAAAAAAAAAAGACTGCCTCTTTTGCACCAGTTTCCAGCACACATCTGCTCGACGAAAGTTCCGAAAGAAAAGTGTAGTTGCAGGAAATCCTACACTACACCCCTCACAAGAATCCACACAATCAAACCATTGAAGATGAACAAATATAATTTTTGTTGATTAATTTCTTGAATGTTTACAAGATAAAATGGAAAAGAGCTAAAGAAAATTACAATCACTATAAACTTTCTCTCTCTTAATGACTTGCTCAACACTCGAAAAAAGATCCCCTCTCAATAGGCCTGTTCGGCTCTTTATATAGGGTGTTACATAATGGATGACAGCTAAGCTGTCCTTTATTTTCGGGAATGATTTGCGAAGTGTCGCAAGTGTACAAATGCATAATCTCGCGACACTCCTAGTTCTCGCTAGGTTTTCACACCTTTCTCGTGTTCCGTTATGTCGTCATCCATTGCGTCACTTATTTTACTAAATGTCTGCGACGCCTTCGCTATTTAACATTTATGGATTTCGCGGTGGTGTTGGTCTTTGCGATATTCTGATTCTACATCTTGCCTCTTCTCATGTCTTCTCTGCGAAGGAGAGAATGTCATGAGGATTATTATTTTCAAACTGCCGCAACCGTTCATCCTTACCTGTTTTGGCGATTTGACTTCATACTTTTAACACAAAATCTATAATACGTGTCTCTTCTTCCACCCATTTTTTGACACGCCCCTTTCAACCGTTACTTCTCAACCATTCACGTCTCTTCTCGCATTAAATGCGTTTATCTTCTTGAGAATTCTTCTCTATATATAGTTTTCTCATCCTCCTATTCTTCTTTTTTACTTTCTCTCTGCAATTTTTCTTGATTCTCCTCCGTAACTTCCGCTCGCTAATGTAAATTTTCTTTTTCCTTTGATCTTCAACTCCTTAATCATTCCCATACTCTGAAAATGGCTCCACCTGGTTGTAGATATGAAGTTCTCTCGGGAGAGGCTCAAAAGGATTTACAAGAGAAAGGTTTCACATTATCCACTATTCCCCATCAAGAATCTTCATCTATTCTTTCCGCCAAATTATTTCTCGATCATTGTTGTGATAATCAAAAGATCATAATCTCATTTGGGTCGATTCTCGCTTGACCTTCCCATTCCTCTCTACAACCCTGAACTTCCTTTATTTTATGAAATTCTTGCTCATGAGAAATTCTCGCGAGCTGTTTATCAATTAAGTGCAGATTGTATCCGCTTAATGCTTGAGTTTTCCAACCGTGGCGCTGGTAAGGGGTCTCTCTATTCTAATGCAGTCAAATATCCTAAATTTGTAGATTTAGAGATATTCGCTAAGAAGTATTCAGTAGAGAGTTTCTTTGAGAATTACGAAGTAATAAACATGAAGAACGATAGAACTCATTTGGGGTGCACGTTTGAAAAGAAGAGAAAATATCCCCAACGACAAAGTACTTATGCGGGATATCGATTGGCATTTCGGCAAGAACAATGTTCCTCGCTATTCTAAATATGAAAAATGGTGTGTCTTTCCACCATTCTTGAATGGACCTTATATTTCGGAGTTCGAATGTACTCCCCGCGAACCTCGCCAACTATCAACCTTGGGTATTTAAGCCCGAGAAAGCTAAAGAGGTGTGCTTCCCGAATTTCGCTCAGTTTGTAATTATTACTTCTTTTTACATCTACTAATCTTGCGAAATTTTCAGATTGTTAAATTGAGAAAAATTTACGAGAGAAATCCTAAGGCGAGTACTCGGCAATTCTCCGATCGATCACGGATGAAGTAAGAAATACTTTTCTTCATTATTTTTAACAATATTGTTGCCTCTGTTTCTTATCTTCATTCGTGTGCGAAGGTTGGCGTTGTAGTTGTTGAAGAAGAGGATATTTCTGAAGCTGCGAAAGCTAAAGGAAAGAGTAAAATTCCTCTTCCCCAGAAGAAATCTGTTTGCTCCACCTTCTAAAAAACGGAAGATCCATTCTTCTTCTCGTTCCAGTCCTCAATCCAGCGAGAGTTCTGATGAATATAATGATGATGTTGACACCTCTCTTGCGAAGGAGAATCATCCAGTTGAATCCGCTATGGCGCAACTATCTAGTGTTTTCTCTAATTTTATGCAAGGAATTGGAGATGATCATTTTTCTGCCACATGCTAAGCTCTCGCAAATATCTGCGATGCTCCCTTACTAGAGGATGATGATTCTTTTCGTGGAGTTTCCAGAGCAGTGACTCCCAGTTTCCTAAACGCACTTAGTGCCTTGGTATGTCTATATTTCCTTATTTCTGCATGGTTTCAATTATAAACCTTATCTTGACGATTTCTTTATTTTCCTTTATAGTCTGGGAGAGCTTCCTTTGTTGTTGCCTCAGATCTCGAGAAAAGGCGCAACAGTCTCGAAAAGAAAAACCTTCAACTTAAGAAGAAGAATGAAGAATTGGAAGCTGAAGATTTTTCTCTTCGCAAGAGATAAAGAACTTGAAAATGAAACCGCTACTCTTCGTGAAAAGACCAAACAATTGGAAGTTGAGTCCTCTTCTCAGAAGGACAGGATATCTAGCCTTCAAAATGCTAATCAACAACTTTATGGTATAAAATTCTTCTCTTTTTCCTTGCTTTTGCTCTGTCATTTGTTTTTCTTTATCTCGACTTATCATTTTCATGACGCTTATAACCTTTCGAGGAAGCCATTCTTCTTCACTCATTTCCGAGTCTATGGATAACGATGCTCTTCTCGCCCATCTCAATGATTCTTTAAATAGCTTTTCAAATAACAAAATCAAACTTCTTTCTCTAAATGAACTTCAATCAGTTCCGCCTTTTAGAAGCCGATCATAGATCTAGTTTGAGTTTAGCCAACCAATTTAAACACCTATATCTTAGTTCCCAAGAGAAAATTAATACTTTAAGGAAGAAGGTTAGTGATCTTATAGATGACAAAGACCGCATTTCTAATCAAGGTGCCCAAGCATTAGCAAAATTTCAAAAAACTCTTCTTGAAGTTCAAGTTGAGCAGGACGAATCCATTCTCCAAAATACTATTCTTAGCGAAAGAGAGAATCAAATTCGTTCCCTTCTTCTCATAAACAGTGACGATGAGTTAGCTTGGGATGCGAAAGTTCTAGATGACGCCAGAAATAATTTAGGTGTTAATGTTAGTCTTCAAGTTGAGCATACAACCTTGATTAGGGATATGATTTCTGATAGAGAAGGTTGTTGATCATTCCTCTTTACTTAATTGTTTATTATATATGAAGTGTTATTAAGTTCTTTGATTCATTGTTTTATGTTCGCAGAGGCTGAGAAGAGATTTCAGAAAAGAATTGAAGAACTTGAATCCGAAAAAGAGCAACTTGCAAAGGACTTTTCTCTTCGTAATGACAAGTATTCCAAGTTGAAGAAGCAACTACAAATTACTGTGGCGAACTTCAAAAATGATCTTTGTTCTCTTTCGCAATGAAACTATTAAGACGATCTGCGATGACAACAAGTATCCCTCATTCTTCATACCCTTGTCTTCTTGACGAAATTCTCGAGAACATGCCTTCTTTGGATATCTCGATAGCGATACTAGCGAAGAAGAATCTGATGAAGATAATGAAGTAGAAGGATCTGATGAAGAAGAAGAATCACACAAGAAATAGCTCCATTTTCTTCTTTCTCTTTTTGTAACATCTGTACATTTATCGTTTTAATCTTCCATTTTTATAATCTCTTATTGTAAGTTTCTTGGATCTCCAAATACAAATTCTACTTTTGTTGTCCCTTTCTGCACATGTTAAAAAAGCAATTCTTTTTTGCAATATAGTTAATCAATATATTGTGAGTGCGTAAATCTATCATATGAAAATAAATAACATATTCTCAATCCATTCATTCCCATACTTGCCTCTGTTATTTGTTTTCAAATGAAAGATTAAGCAAATAACCTTTAGATGATAACATGCCTCAGCCTCGCAACTGTTGCTGCTGAATTCTCGCGAAAGAATGTGTCTTGGTTGTTTTCAAGATCTCATTTTTTCTTTTAATTTTGTGTGGTCTTATTTTGCCTTCCTAGTTAAAGGTCTTATTGCGCCACCTCTTGTCATTGCGACAAAATCGCAGGACGTCTTTACACTTTCATGTAAAGACCCATTGATTTTGCCTTATCATTTCTTAGTATTGTTGCCTCTGCATAGATAATTTTATTGCGACAATATGACAGGCCTAAATTTTCTTGCGAGAATAAAGCCCCATGACATTGCCGTCTTGCGACGAAATCGCAGGACGTCCTTACACTTTCATGTACTGACCCACTGATCTCGTCTTATCTTTGTCTTTTGTGTTATTACCTCTTCAGGATCATCGCACAAATATGACAAGCCTAAATTTTCTTGCGAAAATAAAGCCTCATGACATTTGCATCTTAAGACACTTATCAGCTCCCTAATGGAGGGTGCCGCCCTTATCATCTCCCTGGTTGCCCCTTCAAGGAGGCGTACATCGGCCATACAAGACTAGCTCCTCCCATCCGGTCTTAACAACAACCAGTTGTCTTCGCAGCCTCTTATCCCTTATACCTATAGGGCTTATGGTTACGAGATCGCACCCTAAGTGGAGTTTTCTTGGGCCGAGTGCAACATATGCCAAGACTTGCCAAGAATGGCCGAGACACTTCAAATGCCCCGGGCACTCTTGGCTCAACCGTGTATGGTGTGGTTTTAATTGTTGTTGTAGAAAGTGGTAGTAAAGTTCGTTCAACTCAGACTTGTAAAGGTTTGATTTAAGAAAATACTAAAAACAAAGAAAATATACACAAGGTTGTCACAAATACCGAGAGGTACTGAGACTCAGGATTCATATATTTATTCCAAATAATTTGCTCAAATAATAATAAAATAAATGTTTTGCCAAGGTAGATTTTTGAAAACAACGATTTGTATATCTAAAGCATGGGATATCAAAAGACTTAACCTAAGTATAACCCATCAATTGATATCACAACCATTCAATAAAAACCATAACACAATTAACAATCCATGCAAAAAGTCATGAAAGAATTAAATTTAATTACCACACGCATGAAATATGGCTTCCTCCGTCATCCCAGTGTTGGGGTTTAGCTCCTCATATTATTCACGTGCTCAAAATAATTGTTCATAGCTCAGATAGGTGAAAAACAAGAGAAAACTAATAAAGCAGACAGTTCGCAACGCTATAGCGGCGTTACAAACAGCTCTTACAACGGGTGGTGAACTGTTACGAGAGAAAAGATGACAAGCTTATGATGTATGTGATCTAATATTGATGAACAACGATACTTGTTTTGTCTTTGTTTAAATAAGATCGCCTCGTTAGTACTGTTTCTTCGTGTTCTTGAGAACGACACTTTTATGGTGTCGTCTGCTACTCTTTTTCTTCTTCTTCACTGCCGCTGCTCCCGTACCTCTGTAACTTTCCTAATCCTCCGTATCGACCCAAAATACTCGACACCTCTCTATGGGACTCCACCCAACCTATATATACCCAACAACCCATTTAAATCCCGAGAAATCTTCCCTTTTCCTTCTTTGCACATTACTTCCAAAATAACTCGACCAAAAGTCCGAGACCTTCTCCTTCCCTGTTTTCTTCTGGTCGACGATTACTTTCCTTCTTTACGATTCTAAAACACGTAGCATCCCCGTATATTCGTAACAAGTTGATCTCAATCCAAAACTAAGAAAAACTCCGGCTCAATCTTTCCGAAAATAATTCACAACCATCCCCGTATATATCCCTCTCTGTTTTGTTGGAAATAAATTGAAAACTTCGATTACCTTGCCTATTTTATCGAAACAGGACTTTCCTAACTCTAAGCAACGAGAAAATCTCACGAAGATTCTCCAGAACTCTATCCAAAGAATTAAGCAGTTGACAGAAAATTTCCCGCCAATTCCTGTTTTCACGGTGATGAAGAGGGGTGTTCCCCTAGCAAAGTCTGGAGTGCATTTAGATGTGGGGTGGAAACAATGGCTCTGGGGTGAAAATAACGGTGGATGCCCCTTATCAATAGGGTACCCCTTATCCACAGTGAAAGGTCCGAATAGCAAGTGTCCTCCGGAGGTGCCCTTAGCAACTTTTCGAGACGATTTCTCCAAAAACGTTTATTGCCCAAAAGTACCTACAAACACATAAAACACCATTATAAGCGCAAAATCGAGTACTAACATTACAGAGAATTGAGACTAATATAGACACATAAATGCGTCTATCAAATACCCCAAAACTTATTATTTGCTAGTCCTCGAGCAAATCATATCTACAAAATAAAATCCTAACTCCTTTATCGCAGCATCGTCGATTGCATTTAGCGTATGCAATAAGCCTTTAAACCCCTAGGTGGCCCTAGTGGCCGAGTTATAGTCTCGGGAGGGCTTACAAGAGATATACCCACAAAACCTTTATACTCCAGACCCTAGCTATCTAGGCAGAACCTTGGAAGGCACTAAAGAATTTCCTTGGTTGGCATACTTACTGATTACGGGAGGAAAGTACGATGCGAAATTCCAATTGCTGTACACGAGTTTGCACTCAAGCATACTAAAAATTCATATATAAGTCACAAAGCTCTACTCAGATAGTTTCTGGACATCATAACCGGAGTCAACCAATCACATGGATATATTAAGAAATGGATATAGAAAAACATAGATGGTTTTGATGTTGACTAAGGTGAACGGTGTTTCTCATATCTGCCTCAAGGCCACCGCCAAAAACGAACCTATCCTAATGGTCGAGATACTTGATGCGGACTAATATCAACACACTGGCATATACAAGGGTACCAGTGGTCGATAATCCTAACTCTAGGTCAACACGACTGGCATATACAAGGGTTCCAGTGGTCGACTTTATTGAATTTATTCTGGTTGGTCTGATGGTCTGGTCTCAATTTTCTCTTTCTTTTTCACTTTTTCCACTTTTTTTTTTTTGGGGGTATCTCAATCATTCTATTTCACCCTAGCAGTGGTAACAACTTGAATCGTGAGCCCCACTTAATCACTTAGAGAAACATATTTTAAAGAAAACAAAATAAAAATAGAAGTGAAAAGGATTCAACGAGATATGGCGAAACTACCATGTTTTTCTTTAATTCTAACACCTGAGCACTGTGCTTTTATGAATAGACTCTTTAGATGTTGCCATCTTATCAGATTGGTTCCTCAACTCCTACAACCAAAATGCTTCCATCCACTTAGATTGGTTAGTGCCATCCTTAATAAGCATAAATTTCTAGGCTCTGGAGTTTAATAATGCAACTAAAAGTTTCTCCCATACCCCCAAACTTAAATCTAACATTGTCCTCAATGTTCTAAAGATAAAATTAAAAGCATGAACAAGGAGAAACTGTTACCATTTGAAGTAAAAGAGTTAAGGAAAGATATTACCGTGTCGCATGAATATTGGGATACCTTTCAAAAGTGCTAAGTTTAAAGTCTTCAGCCAGACTAAGAAAGGATTAGTCACCTCATAAAATCATAAAGTAATAGCCGGAATTTCTGTGGGTCATCAAAACCAAATAAAGCTACCACAAATAAAAGGAATCGCAACCTTTGCCAAGAAAATTGACAAATAAAGCATACCCTTGTCTAGTTTCTGTTTAAGACAACTACATCTAGTTGTGGTTCGGAGTTAGGAGCTCTATAACTCGGGTCCAAATAAAATATTTTCATGGGTTGGATTTCCTCGTAGCTAAGATCCGATTCGGGTATTAGAGTCGAAAATACTCAAGTAAAAACTTAGAAGCACATAATAATAACCTAAATAATCTGCGGATCCTTAAAGTCAATCAGTTTTGACTCACACAATTGACCACGATGAAAGTAGTGGTCAATCTTAAGCAAATGTGTCATTTCTCTTCTCCTAAAGTACTTAGGTTTAGTCTCAAAACTCAATAATTGACACATCTCGAAACATATACGTTCCCACAATTGGTTGAAAAATATTTGGTGGGAAAACAAAATCAATCTTGGTATCATAGCTTTGGGTAAACCACATCAACCGGAGGATGGGTTTCTAATAACTGAACTTCCTTATGGACATCACTAGGTTACGGAGAACTAGTATGAAGGCAATACGGCACAATGGTTGAGGCACATATATCAAGTCCCAAGTGAGGATCTCTACAAGAGCTAAAGGTAAAGCACGGGAGAATGATAATCACCCCCAAACTTAGAGTTTTGGGTGTCTCTAGATAGACTATCTACAATTTCCTAATTTCTAGATCATCGAGAATCTCGAAAATGGTCAATTGCTTCTTCTAAGTTATAATCGGAAGGTGCATCCCCACTCATCATATTTGAAAGCTCTACGAGTTCATCTTCTAAGACTAATGTTTCTAAACCGTTAGACTCTAAAACAATGTTCTCGAGAATAAACTCGTTCCTCAAAACTATCATCGGCTTCGTAAAAGGAAGTACTACATCGTCTAAAACGTGGGTATCTCTATTCAAATCCTCGTCCTTTTGAATAGGTGAATAATTATTAAAATTATTTGGATTCGAACTAGAAATAACATTATCTTGATTATAAAGCTCAGTTGGAGTAACAAACTCCTGATCACTATGCCTAAATATTTCAGATTCTTCATCAACACTACCCTCATCATAATCATCATTGTAATAACATGAAAATGGTCGAACCTCGTCTAAAAATATAGTGTTACCAATTCTAACCTCGTCATCTTGATTATGCAAATAACTATCCTCATTTTCAAAGGTACTATTGGAAACACTATATTGGAAATTAAGACTATCTTGAGCAGTTCTTTCCTGGGCCTCTAACAACATTTTCCGAGTTGACTCACATGACTTCCTGATTTTATCTAGGAAATAATGTTCACACGTTGCATTTCTTTCATCCATAACTAAGTTATTCATCTCAGCTGAACTACGTGCCGACTCAAGTAACTTTTGTGCTGACTCAGCTAACTTACGTGCAGACTCTAGTAGAGAGGAATTTTGCTCATATGACCCGTGCGTGTGTGGATAGTAATTGGGCTCATCATGGTATGAGCCATAACCTTGAAAAGGCTGATGTTCCCAACCACTATTCACACTATGGTCAAAGTAGTAACGTCCATTTTGAAATTCAGTCGGATATTCATTGTATTGGCTATTGTAATACCAGTTCGACATTCTATGGCAGGGGTGTGAGTTGTCACACAAAATAAAAACCCACTGACAGGGGATTCGTGGGTGGATAGAGTCTTACCTCCCGTACCAGACGGGCGATGAACCGTTGAAGTCGACTCAGGCCACCGACTCCTATGTCGTTGTACGAACCCGAGGGCCGAGACAAAGATCGTGAATCGTCGTCCTTCTCTCACAAATGATTTATATTTAATCTTAACCCTTCCTTAGGGTTTTAAAAATAATGTCCAAGTCCAAAAATAAAGTCCAAAAATGTCCAAAAAGGAAAAGAAAATTTACAAAAATAAAACCCTATTTACAGTTTCTAAAAATAAAACAAAATAACTATATATAAAATCTTCTTCTTCACTCTTTTCAGATTCCTCTTTTCTTTCCTTTTATAGCACTTTTTCTTTCCTTGTAGCTTCGCTCCAAATCTGAAAAGAATCGAAAAATACCAAAGGCGTAAAAAAGAACAAAAAATAATAAAAATAAACCTAAAACAAATCTAAATACAAGTCCGCGTCGGCGGCGCCAAAAATTGGTGTGATTTTAATTGTTGTTGTAGAAAGTGGTAGTAAAGTTCGTTCAACTCAGACTTGTAAAGGTTAGATTTAAGAAAATACTAAAAACAAAGAAAATATACACAAGGTTGTCACAAATATCGAGAGGTACTGAGACTCAGGATTCCACCATAAAATTCATACATGCGATTCATATATTTATTCCAAACAATTATAGCTCAAATAATAATAAAATATTGACTCTATGTTTTGCCAAGGTAGATTTTTGAAAAGCAACGACTGTATATCTAAAGCATGGGATATCAAGACTTAACCTAAGTATAACCCATCAATTGATATCACAACCATTTGATAAAAACCATAACACAATTAACAATCCATGCAAAAAGTCATGAAAGAATTAAATATAATTATCACACGCATGAAATATGGCTTCCTCCGTCATCCCAGTGTTGGGGTTTAGCTCCTCATATTATTCACTTGCTCAAAATAATTGTTCATAGCTCAGATAGGTGAAAAACAAGAGAAAACTAATAAAGCAGACAGTTTGCAACGTTGTAGCGGCGTTACAAACAGCTCTTACAACGGGTGATGAACTGTTACAGAGAAAAGATGACAAGCTTATGATGTATGTGATCTAATATTGATTAACAACGATACTTCTTTTGTGCTGTTTAAATAAGACTGCCTCTGTTAGTCTGTTCTTCGTGTTCTTGAGAACGACACTTTTATGGTGTCGTCTCTGCTACTCTTTTTCTTCTTCTTCACCTGCTGCTTCTCCCGTACCTCTGTAACTTTCCTAATCCTCCGTATCGACCCCCAAATACTCGACACCTCTCTATGGGACTCCACCCAACCTATATATACCCAACAACCCATTTAAATCCCGAGAAATCTTCTCTTTTCCTTCTTTGCACGTTACTTCCAAAATAACTCGACCAAAAGTCCGAGACCTTCTCCTTCCCTGTTTTCTTCTGGTCGACGATTACTTTCCTTCTTTACAATTCCAAAACACGTAGTATCCCTGTATATTCGTAACAAGTTGATCTCAATCCAAAACTAAGAAAAACTCCGGCTCAGTCTTTCCGAAAATAATTCACAACCATCCTCGTATATATCCCTCTCTGTTTTGTTGGAAATAAATTGAAAACTTCGATTACCTTGCCTGTTTTATCGAAACAGGACTTTCCTAACTCTAAGCAACGAGAAAATCTCACGAAGATTCTCCAGAACTCGATCCAAAGAATTACGCAGTTGACAGAAAATTTCCGCCAATTCCTGTTTTCACGGTGATGAAGAGGGGTGTCCCCCTAGCAAAGTCTGGAGTGCATTTAGATGTGGGGTGGAAACAATGGCTCTGGGGTGCAAATAACGGTGGATGCCCCTTATCAATAGGGTACCCCTTATCCACAGTGAAAGGTCTGAATAGCAAGTGTCCTCCGGAGGTGCCCTTAGCAACTTTTCGAGACGATTTCTCCAAAAACATTTATTGCCCAAAAATACCTACAAACACATAAAACACCATTATAAGCGCAAAATCGAGTACTAACATTACATAGAATTGAGCTTAATATAGACACATAAATGCGTCTATCAGTGTACCTCGGCGCCTTGAACATACGCTGACTCCTTAGAAGAGACCCTCGGTCGTCCAACCAGGGTATAACCTTATATATATAGTTGGAAATCCAAGGTATCTCTCCTGGATGGGCTTTATTGACCCCAAATATCCATGACCCGGAGTTCCGGGCGGTGTAACCTTTTCCCTGAGCCATGTTAACAGATACCCCCTTTTATGACGTACTTTAGGTCTTACATTTGCCTCTTGCGAAATTTTGATTCGCGAACTAGGGTGTACGCCATAGCAGGTTCGTCCCATTCTGATATGTCATTGTTTTTAGATTGTTTCTTGTCATCACTTTTGCGAGAATTTCGCGTATTCTTTTTTTCGATTATCATAGTCTTTGTATCTTCAGCTTGTCTTTATCATTCAAATTCCTGCGAAAGCTTCGCGTATTCTTTTTTTTTTTTCGATTATCATAGGCTTTGCATCTTCAACCTGTCTTTATCACTCAAAAGTTATTTTTTTTATTTTTTATTTTATTTTTTTTACAACCTTCACAAATCTAGAATCAACTATTCACTCCTTTAGCCTCTTACTTATGTTGCTCTCTGCTTCTTCATTATTCAAATTTCCTAATACCGCCTTCCCTTTTGCGAAATCATCGCAAGTTCCAACTTTCTTCAGGCATTGGTTTCGCAACGTATTTTCTTCTCTCACCTCTATTGCGTCCACCATTAGTCTTTCCATTCTTTGTTCATTTTTGATGTTTTGCTTCCAGTTCTTCTTCCGAGAAAGCAGGCTCTTTCCTCGCAAGATTCCACATCAACTTCATAGCACTTCTATCCTTCAACCCAATCTCCTTTAATGACTCCGACACCAGTGGGATGAGGAAATTTGATGCACTGGTGATAAGTCGATGCTACACCCAAAATCTCATGTAACCATGGTCGCCCAATCAATGCGTTATAGGGAGATTCCACATCGACTATGCAAAACAAAATTTCGATTGATAATCCTTTCGGTGGTATTCGCATATGAGCTTCTCCTTTAGGCTTGTTGGCGTACCGTTGAAACCATAGATCTTATAAGTCGAAGGTATTAGATCTTCGTCCTTTCCTCCCATAGTCTTGTAAGTATGATAAAAAGGATATTTACTGAGCTTCCAAAGATCGATTAATATTCTATTGATTGCCCATGAATTTTCTGCCTGATCATCTTCATCATCAACAGGTTTTAGGTTAATCTCCAATCTTACCACTAATGGGTTGTCATGTATCTTTCCACCCTCAGGTACTTCTTCTGCGGTAAAATAAATAATCTACTTTTGCCATTGCTTTAGTGGCGATGTCTTCGCGATGTTCATTATTTCTCTATTATCAGCATCTCTTGCGAAAACCCTACTGATAACACTATCATGAAAATCTCCTATTGTCCTGTACGAATGTACAATAGAGTTGCAAGACAAATTCTTGGCTTTCGCTCCAACTTCTATCACAAATGTTTCTTCTCCTTTTGTTGTGTTTGCTCTGTGAATTTCTGGCGGTGGTGGTAATGGTTGAGTTTGAGGTTGATTTTTTAGAAATTGACTTAGTTTCCCTTGATCTATCATTCTGAGAATGATTCTTTTTACATTTCTACAATCGTTTGTGGAGTGTCCATGAAAATGGTGATAAGAACAAAATTCATGACTTCTGTCACTCGGAGGTGGTTCACTTCCCATGTTCCATGGCGCAGGTATATTTTCCATTAAGATTATAGCTTCCCATATTTTCTCCACGCTAGCATTCAGTGGTGGCATCTTGATTTCTTCCCGGACTACCCCGTGACTTGCTGTCCTCTATGATAACTCGCCTCGACTTCCATAAGTTTCTTGCGCTGATCAAGTCTTTGAATTTTGTTATTTCCTCAACGGTTATAGAAGTTTTTCTCTCTCTCAAATTCCTCCTGATCACGACTCCCCATGGCTACTAACTTTCGCTGACCATCATCCGTTATCATTTCTTGTTGACCTTCCGAGGTGCTCGCTACTGTGTTTATTAGTTTAGGTAACAATCTTGTATTTGCAGCTTTTGAACTTGTGTTCGCAACGGGGTATGATTCCATCTCGTTTTGCTTTTCCTCTAGAGCAATGTACTCCTCTTGAAGTTCTCGCAACTCAGTCATTGTGATTGTATTCTTGATTCTAAAAATTTGAATATATAGCAGATTGGTTGCGAACATAGCATTAATGAATGATAGAATGAGATATCTCTCATCCACACGACCAGCCATATCAATGCACATTGTCTTCCATCTCACGGTTAGATGCATCAAACTTTCACCAACCCTTTGTTTTAACCCAAATACATCTTCAATACCAGGTCGCGAGGAGTTATTACTAATGTATGCCCCTAAAAATATAGCCACGCAAATGATTGAAAGATGTTATTGTATTCCTCGGTAATCCTTCAAACCATTTCAAAGCTTCTCTGTCAAACTTGATGCAAAAATATTTGCACAATATAGCATCATGGTTCTCCCACCGTAACATACATCTCACATAAGCTTTGATATGTTGTATCGCACAAGTTGTTCCATCGAAAATCTTTGGTTAATGTAGGTAAGTTGCACTTTGGGGGTATTCCTCCTAATTGTACTTCTTGTGTGAATGGAGTCTTGCAGCTTCTTCTATGGCTTTATCCAATTGTCTCTTACCTCCTCCCCTTTTATTATTTAACATTCCTCTCATTTTACGCCAATTCTCTCGTAATTTTTTCATTTAAACCAGAGTTTGGCTCCATTGGTCTTTTTACCTCCGCCTCTCTTCTTCTGCGTTCATGCCTGTTTTGACTTTCTTGTTCATCATTATCTTCTCGTCTTTCTCTGCGATCTTCTGTTTCATTCCTCTCATTAATTCGCACACCGTTATATCTATCATTTTCTCTTCTTTGCTGCCTTTCGATTCTCCTTTGTACTCTTTCATACTCTTCATTGATATTACCATTGTTGCGATTTTGCTCTCTCCTTCTTTCTCTATTATCATGATTATTCTGGCGAATTGCCTCTTGTAACTCATGTTCTTCCATTTCTGTTCTCAACCTTTCTCTTTCGCAAGCTAGACGTGCTTGCTCAACATAGTGTCTTTCAATTTCATCTTCAATTTCTTTTTGCTTCCTCTGTGCTTCTCTCCCATGCAATATTCTTCTTCCTTCTTCCCAATTTTCCTCATCACCTGGATTATTCCGCCCTTGACGCTGCCTATTTCCTTGATTTCCATCATTTTGCCCATTTTGAAGAGTCTCGGGACGTGGGATATAACGATATTCCATTATTTCTCTTCTTTCGCAACGTTCTTCGCCTGGGTTTTGCACTTCCTCTCGATTTTCTTCATTAGCATTTTCTATAGGTAAAGTTCTCCTTCTTTCCTCTCTAACTGATCTTGAGCTTGACCTTGTAGTGCTTCTCGACCTTCTGTTTTGTAATCTCATATTTTCCATCCTCAACTCATGATTTTGCCTTGTCAAATTTGGACGTTCCTCTGCTTCTAATCGTCTTTCTTCATGTATTGTTTGTCTCAATGTCTCTAATGCTGCGACTTCTTCATTTCCATGAATTATTTCTCCAATCACTTCTCGGTCTCTCACCTCTTGTCCATTGTTTATCAATTGCTGTTCTTCTCCCCTTTCGTCCACAGAGTCTGATCTCCAAGTATGCACGCTTACTCTATCATAATCCACAGTTCTATTCGGTACTGGTTGAATTGGTGATTAAATTTGATTTTCTTCATTATTTCTTGTGTTCATTCTTGAGGATTCCCCCATTTCATTTCTCCCTTCTCCAGCAAGTCTCCTACTTTTTCTAACAGTTGTTGGTTGTTCTGATGCATATCTTCTTCTAGCCATTTCTCAATTTCAGTAAATTGTTGAAAATTATATGAAATTCCTTCCCTATTACTCCAAATTCTTTCAAATCACGATGTCAATCTTCACTCTCTCCCTGTTTCTAGCGCCAATATGTAGTTGCATGAAATCCTACACTACACCCCTCACAAGAATCCACACAATCAAACCATTGAAGATGAACAAATATAATTTTTGTTGATTAATTTCTTGAATGTTTACAAGATAAAATGGAAAAGAGCTAAAGAAAATTGCAATCACTATAAACTTTCTCTCTCTTAATGACTTGCTCAACACTCGAAAAAAGATCCCCTCTCAATAGGCCATTCGGCTCTTTATATAGGGTGTTACATAATGGATATGACTAATTTGTCCTTTATTTTCGGGAATGATTTGCGAAGTGTCGCAAGTGTACAAATGCATAATCTCGCGACACTCCTAGTTCTCGCTAGGTTTTCACACCTTTCTCGTGTTCGCGTTTGTCTTCATCCATTGCGTCACTTATTTTACTAAATGCCTGCGACGCCTTCGCTATTTAACATTTATGGATTTTGCGGTGGTGTTGGTGCTGCGATATTCTCGATCCTACAAAAAGCTTCACCACCGGTTCGCGCAAGGAAGCTGACAACTTTGAACTCTGTTTTCTCCAAATGCTTAAGTTCTTCACGGTGGTTTGCTTTCGCAAGTTTTTAGCCTTTGAAACCTAATTTATTTTGAATATATCTTTGTGCTTAAACCAAGAATATGAGTAGCTAATAACTTAATTGATTAGGGAGGATTTCAAAACTCCAAACATGTTTTATTAATCAATTCAAGCAAGTTATTCTTTCATAAATATTCTTTTGTTGATTATCTTTTACCGTTTACATGACCATGAGATGTATGCTTGGTATCTAAGTGCACAATTAGATAACTCTAATGCAACTCTAATGCTAGTATTGAGAACTTTGATCCGTAATTGTTAGAGTAATCTTTACATAAGTAGCGGTGCACTATTTGTTGCAAAGGGATTTTGTATGCAATAGTGTGTAAAAGATAACCCTAGGTTAATGTGTCAAGCTTACGAGCATGTGACTAGGAACAACTTGATTCATAAATCTTAATGCAATTGTTTGAATTACACCTAGAGAGCATATTTTAGGTGGTTCACTTGATTAGAATCCACTAGAGAACTTATTCTATGTGGTGATTTTTGGGGTCTAAAGATTAGTTGAACTTGTAACTTGTCTAAAAGTTGTTAACAATCGAAATTATTTGGAAGTAAAACTTGTATGATTAATAATATCTTGTTTGGTAGTGGCGAATGAATCTCTAGTCAATTCCATCTCATAATTTGAATTACAATCTTTACAATCTTAAAAGTTTGTGTCTTTCAACAACAACAGTTTGTCTTAAATTGCAACTTAAAACTCACACCTCCCTGTGGACTTGAACTCGACTTGCCTCACTACTTCTTTACATATTTGTGTAGCATAAGAGAATTATTATTGATAGGTTGACACCCTCATCACTCAGCTTGCAA
Organism: Papaver armeniacum; assembly: GCA_023531295.1. Lineage (NCBI taxonomy): Eukaryota > Viridiplantae > Streptophyta > Magnoliopsida > Ranunculales > Papaveraceae > Papaver > Papaver armeniacum. Next base: position 229,654 of record JAJJWW010012495.1, read on the forward strand.
GATAACCATATACAGACCCAATATTCTCGTCTAGGTGAGGTTTTTGATGTCAAATATCAGATTGGATGATTCTGCAACCTATTATGTAACTCAGCTTGCAAGATTACCATATACATACCCGATGTTCTCGTCCAGGTGAGGTTTTTGATGTCAAATATCAGATTGGATGGATCTTGAGTGGATTCTGCAACCTATTTTGGCACTCAGCTTGCAAGATTACCATATACAGACCCAATGTTCTCGTCCAGGTGAGGTTTTTAATGTCAAATATCAGATTGGATGATTCTGCAACCTATTATGGAACTCAGCTTGCAAGATTACCATTTACAGACCCAATTTCTCGTCCAGGTGAGGTTTTTGATGTCAAATATCAGATTGGATGGATCCTGAGTGGATTCTGCAACCTACTATGGAACTCAGCTTGCAAGATTACCATATACAGACCCAATGTTCTCGTCCAGGTGAGGTTTTTGATGCCAAATATCAGATTAGATGATTCTTCTACCTATTATGGAACTCAGCTTGCAAGATTACCATATACATACCCAATGTTCTCGTCCCGGTGAGGTTTTTGATGTCAAATATCAGATTAGATGGATTCGAGGTGGATTCTGCAACCTATTATGGAACTCACCTTGCAAGATTACCATATATAGACCCAATGTTCTCGTCCAGGTGAGGTTTTGATATCAAATATCATATTGGATGATTTTGCAACCTATTATGGAACTCAGCTTGCAAGATTACCATTTACAGACCCAATTTCTCGTCCGTGTGAGGTTTTTGATGTCAAATATCGATTGGATGGATCCGAGTGGATGCAACCTACTATGGAATTCGGCTTGCAAGATTACCATATACGACCCAATGTTCTCGTCCGGGTGAGGTTTTTGATGCCAAATATCGATTAGATGATTCTCGCTACCTATTATGGAACTCGCCTTTGCAAGATTACCATATACTGCACCCAATGTTCTCGTCCGGGTGAGGTTTTTGATGTCAAATATCGATTGGATGGATCATGAGTGGATTCGCAACCTATTATGGAACTCAGCTTGCAAGATTACCATATATAAATCCAATGTTCTCGTCAGGGTGAGGTTTTTGATGTCAAATATCGATTGGATGGATCCCGAGTGGATTACGCAACCTATTATGGAACTCAACTTTGCAAGATTACCATATATAGACCCAATGTTCTCGTCAGTGAGGTTTTTAATGTCAAATATCGATTGGATGGATCTTGAGTGGATTTTGTAACCTATTATGGAACTCGGCTTACAAGATTACCATATACGAGACCCAATGTTCTCATCCGGGTGAGGTCTTTGATGTCAAATATCGATTGGATGGATCCGCGACGGTGAAAGCAAAATTTCCGGCGAAAGCAAATTTTCCGGCGAGGGTAAAAGCAAATTTCCCGGCGATGGCAAAAATGACCAAAGTAAAAGCATATTTCCCGGCAACGGTGAAAATGACTAAATTACCCGCCGCCGCGGCAAATTTTCCTATTGATGTGAAAATGAGCAAATTACCTTTTATAGGCGTTTTTACTCTTCATAGCAGGGGTACCGTTACAAATTGCCCATTCAAGTTTTCAACCACAAAAATGTCTGAATTCAGACCAAAATTGGTTGTTATTATTGTCAGGTGATATTCCCGATTAAAGCTTTCTCTAGGGAATAGGCGTGACCCTGCAAGAATTTAGAGTTTATGTCTGTTACGAACTGTTGTGTCTTTTAGGTTAGACTAGTTTATAAGGGGGAAACCAAAGGGTCAGAGAGAAAATTTGTAGAGGGAGATAAATGTTCTCTGAATTTTTTTTCTAAATCAAATCAATCAAAATGGCTGGTGATGATGATCGACGCAGACGAAAGGGTAAAACCCCATGACTGAAGAGCAACAATTGAAAGAGTGGGAAGAGAGGGAAAGACAAGAAAGGTTATCCGCCACTATGAAGATGATTGGGCATATGACCAAAGATACAAAAGAGAGTAAGTGACTTGTTGAGTGATATTGAACTCGATCCTCTCTGGAAAGAAATGCATGCTTCGGAAAATAAAGTACAAGAGAAACCGGTAGAGATTTTTCCAAAGAAACCGGTAGAGATTTTTCCAAAGAAGCGTCTCCGTGATCCCTTCAAAGATGAAGAAGAGAAGGAAAAGTACTATGCAGTGCAGGATAAAAGACGAAGGTTGGCGGAAATGGCGGAGATCAAGGAGGCAGAGGCAAAAGAATATGGGTCGCGCGATAGTGATGCAAGTGCTACCGAAGATGAAGAGCCAGTTTTTGTTGTTCATAATTTCAGTGATATCTCCACTACAGATTCAGATGAAGCTGCATTTGACCTAGAAGAGTCACTTGAGGATTTTCGCGAAGATGAGATTCTTGGGGTTAATGATGAAATTTTGGCTCAAAAGACCGATTCCGAAGCGGAGTCAGATGAAGATGAAGAGGAAAAGGGGTCTGATGAAGAGGAAGAGTCTGATGAGGAGGAAGAGTGTGATGAGGAGGAAGAGTGTTCTGAGAAATCGGAATCTGATGATTCCGATTCTGAGTGATCGGGTATAACGAGTAAGCCTTATCGAAGGGAAAATGGTAAGTCACTTCGAGTGTCACCAGCGCCACCAGCCACCACAACTACCACCAATGAATCGCTTTATCATTTCATGAATCTGCAATTAGATTTACAACTTTAAGTTTGATGATCTTAATTAACCAATAATCAGGTCAAATTTTTGGTAATCAACATCCAGATCAAATAAAGAATCCCTTAAGAAATCAATTTTTCTCAGTAACTATTGAATTACTCACATATGATTACATAAATTATAATTGCAGAGAACGGTGGAATACAGTTTATAAAGATACATCTAATTTTTCTTAGTAGCTATTGAATTACTCACATAATTACATAAATTACAATTTTTCTTATACATTTATAAAAATAGATCTATATTTCGATATCAAGAATATTCCCAAATTGAAAAGAAAAAAATCAATCCAACAGATTTGCAGGGGGTTAGTCCTCGAGTGAATTTGGGAGAGTTGAGTGTATTTTAAATCTTGGGGATTTTGAGAGAGTTTGAGAGAGTTTGGTGTTTTTGAGTTTAGGGAGTTTGGGGGAGTGTGGGGAGTTTGAGAGAGTCTCTTTGGAGGGAGTGTAGGGAGTTTGAGAGAGTTCACTCCTAACTCATTCTCTTTTAAGAAACAATAAACCCTCTCATTTGCAAATAAAAATGATTTTTAATCAAAAGAAAAAATAAATAAAAATGATCATATCTCTGTATCAATAGTATGTTATTGTTGTGCAACGAGATAATTTTCCCCCCTTCATTTTAACGGTCTCCATACAATTCTAACTCCCTTTGTTCACGAACATTTTTCCACATATCATCCGCTATACTCTTTCTCCATGCATTAGCTTCTTGACGTTGTTGTTCTTGAGTTTGTTGTGTCAAAACCGTCGTCATTTACAAGCGTTCTTTGGATGGCTATCTTCCTATTCCTCGACGGAAACTCATACGAACGACATTCTTTTCGCAAGAAGTTGTGTAAGTTTCGCACAAGCTGTCACTATCTCCGCTTGCACTTGATACGGAAATGGAGGTTGAGAATTAAAGATCAAGAAACGAGACTTCAAAACACCAAACAATCTTTCAACTACATTCCTCAAAGAAGCATGATGCGAGTTAAATAATTCTTGACCTTTTCGCATGATTACCCGTACGTAGAAAATTCTTTCAAATGATAACGTTGGCCACGAAATGGTGTTAAACAATATCGCCGGTTTGCAAACCCACCATCCCCCAAGTAATATTTACCTGAATAAAACACAAAAAGAAAACTTCGTCAAGTAGAACCCAAATATTACTTAACCAAAAAATCAAAACTTCACAATAGATAAAAGTAAAATTACCTTGCGGTATTTTCAGTCCATTTCTTTTTGTCATTGCGTCATTAAGTATTTTCGAATCATGAGCAGACCCTTCCCATCCACTGAGCACGTATATGAACTCCAAGTCGAAGTTGCAAACCGCTAACACATTTTGAGATGTAATTCCATGTCGATTCCGATAAACGGTTGCATCTCTTTTATTCACCATTGCTGGAATATGTGTACCGTCCATAGCTCCAATGCAATCCTTAAAGTAAGAGTAAAATCGTGTACTCTCTCGAATTTTAGTTGGAGTTGCACTTGTTGGCTTAGCCATCATATTAGGGGCTATAGAATTTAAAGCTCGCAACATCCTGTTGAAATTTTTACTAACTGTCCACCGAGAGCGACCAAATGTGTCACGTATTCTGCAATATCGTGAACTTTGGCCAACAACGAGTAAAAATGTACCAAGCATTTCTTCAATAGAAACACATCTTGTATCACGTAATGGTGTAGTTTCTCGAATGATACAACATAGTTTTACAAAATATCGGGGTACATCCTATAACTTCGTCGAAAGTTTTACGGATCTTCACGCAAAACTCTCCTTATATAATTATACCCAAATAAAGTAATCAAGGCGTCTCATTGGTCTTTCAATACGCTGACTTTGTATGTATTGTAATTGCTTAATTATATCCATCAACCATGAATGCACCGTTGAAAGTATATTCAAAAATATGGATAGTTCAAATTCATTATTGCTGCTTACCTCTTCATCATCACTGATTTCTTCTTCTGTATCGAAGACTTGATCTTCACTATCAGACATGTTCACCTAAAAAGATGATAAAAGTACTTTTTTTAATTAGAATCATCATTATCTCAAAAGCATAAAAGTATCTGTATAGAAAATAAGCATATATATAAAGTTCATGGATTCAATCATAATAACCATAAAGATGTCAATCCATAACAATTAGTAGCAATCAATCCATAACCATAAAGTCTAAACAAGGAGAAAAGAAAAATTAAATACTAATAGTTACGAAGCAAAACGACCAAATGTTGTAACTCTAAAAGCCCATTGCACCTAGCAGAAACTTGCAAAGATGACAGGTTTATGCTTTTAACTTTGAACCAATCCACAACTTTCTCTCTTCAGGAGTAAAACGTATGAATAAGTTCTTCTTGTGATTGTTGTCCAGCATTTCAATTACTTTCAGCTTATCTTCCAAAGAAATTTCATTCAGGTCCAGAACTAGTATGATACGAACTAAGAAATCTAAAAACTACTATAAAGATGCAGTTTTGGACTAGTAATATATATAGCAGATGAACTAGCAAGCTCTAAACAAAAAGCGATTATGATGGGGTTCTCAGAAGTAAAAATAATCAACTAGGGCAATCTGCAGCAGGTTAAGTGGCCAATAATAGCAGAAGTTGTCAAGCTCGATCTGTTGTTTCCCCTGCAACAGAAGCTGCAAGAGATGCTATTGAGCTTGACAGAGAAAGGGTTTTGACAGACGATAAACAATCAAAACAAAAAATCAAAGAAGAAAAAAAACCCAAAAACTGAAACATGAAAAACAATCAAATAGTACAAAAAACAAACAATCAAAACAAACAAATATGGAGATCAAAGAAAAGAAAAAAGCATACCTGAAAGAAACACGTTTGCTCTTCTTTCTCCTCTTTTCTCCGAACAAACTCCCTCCCAAATCTCTACTCTTTTGAGAGATTTGTGTATAGGCAAAAATACACTATCAACTCTCCAGAACTCCCCAAATCAACAAACTCCCTAGCATTTTAGGGTTTTACCACTAACGGGGATTTCAAGAGTTTTTTTCAAACTCTCCCACGACTAACGGGTGTTTCCTAAGGAGTTTGGGAAACTCTTCTGAACTCTCCCACGACTAACGGGGATTTTGAGAGACTCTCCAGAACTCCCCCAGGACTAACGGGAAAAAACCCAACTCTCTAGAACTCCCCCAACTCCCTCGAGGACTAACACCCTGTTGGTGTTTAGTTACAGAAGAATATGGAAGAGCGGAGGATATAAGGAGGTGTTTCGATATCACCGAGAAATAAAGAATCTTTGCATTAGACACGTGTTTGGCATATTTTGATTTTCGAAAGTCAAAATTTGAAGATAGACTGATGCATTCCTTTGTGCTATATTGCCTACTTGAACGTTTACGTACAATTTTTTTTTTCTTTTCTTAAGAAATGTTAGATGCAAGTTGTATGTGCGTAACATTTTTTTTTCGTTTTTTTGTTACGAAATGATAAAAACCTTTCTTCTCTCTTTCTCTAAATTTTTCTTCCTCCCAAAAGTTAATGCCTCTTGTGTAGTTACGGCTACTTTATACAGCCTCGATTAGCCTTGTACGATCCACAAAAGTCGTAGCTGATAAACATTGAAAGTCGGTGGGAAGAATTTCTCGGTTGAGAAACTAAGTGCTCTTCATCCTATGTGAAGGGAAGCATTCTAACACAGTACTCCTGGCTTGTAATTGGCTATGGATTTCAGCGGACCCCATATGATACATTGTGTCTTCTTGAGAGCCGATGGTACATCTTGCTTTAATGCTCCATGTTGCAGCAAACTCTTATTTTCTCATATGCAAATCTATTTCACTGCTCGGAAATCTTTTCCGATCATTATCAACAGCGCCAAGCCAGGATCTCATCTGTTTCCTCGGTTAAGAAATTCCAAAATCCTATCAAACTCTCATTCCTCCCTGACTTCTCTCTGAAGTTTTCGAGTCCCACCAAGCTCGAGCTCAAGCTTCCTACTCGTCTTCTCCGTTCCCTGCCAACATCACGGCCAACAACAATGGCAGCAACAACCATTCCTTGAACTCTCGGCATATAAAACTATCTCATATCTGATCCTTCTTCCCTGAGATCTAGCTTGAGCTCGTTCCCTGTAACCATGGCATAACCGATAGAACATTACTTCCAAGCTCATATCTTCATCCCACTGCCATCAAATTCCAATCGACTGCACCTTTGATAATAGCAACAAAACCACCATACCCCTGGAACCTCAAACTTTATCGTCAACAACCTCTCTTCATCAACAACATCGTCATCATCACTACCATGATCACCATTATCCCGGTACCATGATCATATCAATGGCAGCAGATGTCATTCTTTCTTCCTGTAGTTCCTCGAGCTCTTCTCTCGTCTTCAATGACCTTGTGATGTCCACTGCCAAGCTCGAGTACTCCCCATCTGTAGGACCAGAATATCGCAACACTAATACTTCACGAGATTAATAAACAACTGCATCGCGAAGGAGTCGCATGGAGGTAAATAAATGACGTAATAGATGACGACAGTTAGAACATGAGGAAAGTGTGAAGACTTGGCGAGATTTAAGAGTGTCGCGAAGGCAAACGGTTGTACATTTGCGAGCATTCGCGAGACGTTTCGAAAATAAGGGACAAGATATTTGTCATCCACTATGTAATACCCTATATAAAGGGTCGAGTAAGTCGTTATGGAGGAGGTCTTTTCGAATTGTTAAGCAAGTCATTAGGAGAGAGAAAATTAAGAGTGATTGTAATTTCACTAGCTCATGCTTCTTCATTTCTTTGTAAATCTTGGAAGAAAACAATTAATAAAACACATTATTATTCATCTTCAAATGAATTGAATAAGCAAAATTGAGTGAGGTGTGTAGTGTAGGATTTCGCAACTACATATGCGCTAAGCTTGAGGGATTGAAGAAGATCAACCTTGTGAATTGGAAGAATTAGGGATAACAAGAAAGAAATCTTGAATAATTTTTAACAAATTACTAAAATTGAGAAATGGCTAGGAGAAAGAATGCATCAGAACAACCAACGATCGTAAGGAGAAGTGGAAGATTAGTGGGAGAAAGAAGAAATGAAGTAGGTGAACCATCAAGGATATGTAGTTGCAGGATTTCCCACACTACACCCCTCACTATATCTTGATAATAATTTCTAGATCTAAACTTATTAATCACCTAAATCTCAAAATATAAGTGCTAGAAATTTAAATAGACACATAAGATTTTTTACGTGGTTCGATCAATGTGATCTACATCCACGATTCTTCACTATGATTGTTGAGATTACATTAATATTACATTGGAAATCTCCATTAATGGATATTTTCTAGAGCTCTAGATCTAATTAATTGGGGAAGAAGATGATAAAGAAAAATAATATCTCTCCCTAAAATAATTTTCCTCTCTCCTAAAATAATATCTCCCTCTTAAAAAATGTCTCTCCCCTTTATATAGGATATTACCTAGTGGATGACAGCTCATGTACAACTAATATTTCCCTTAATTTCGGATTTACCTTGCGACATCTCGCAGGAGTATAAATGTTAAGTCTCGCAGACACTCTAATTTTCGCAAGATCTTCGCGCTTTCTTCATGTTTCTATCACCACCATATATTGCGTCATCAGTCTGCGACTCTTGTAAAGTGTCATCGGCGAGGACTTCACAAGTATATCCTTGCTGCGATATTCTGCTCCTACATCTTGCCTCTGTTTTCTTGAATATTGCTTGAAGAGCGATTTTTAAGAAAAAATCTGTTGTTGTAGTAGTCCTTGATCTTTATTGATGAAGGAACTAGTGAAAGAATACTGGACTTGAAAAGTACGTACTTGCCTCTATTCTTTTGCGAAGTTCCGAAGCTTTGCGAAGTGAATAAGAAATACCATCCCGAAGTATATGAAGTATGAAGTATCCTTTTGAGTAGTATAAGAAGTACTTAATCCTCTAAATATAAGAAGTATTGCGAATCCATCATGTGAAACTCTCGCTCCATGTTCTTTACCTCATGCTATGCTCTATTCTTTCGCGAAGTTCCGAAACTTTGCGAAGTGAATAAGAAGTATTAATCCTTGAAGTATAAGAAGTATTGCCTCTGTTCATGCGAAGTTATTATTCCATTTTTGGTGAGGATTCTTGTTGTTCATTGGTGAATATCTTCTTTGGAAGTGATTCTTGCCGAGAAGATAAAGAACATAAAATGTTTTCTTGGTTATCCATAGTTGCCTCTGTTATTTATCTATGAGGGGATAATCATTGAAAAAGTGTTGAATGAGCGAGTTATTTCTTCATTCTTATCTTGCCTCTGTCTCATGCTTTGTTCTCATGCGATAGTATAATCTCTTCAAGTTGCTCATAATTGTGAAAAATAATTTGGCAAAATAATCACATTCTGCGAAATTCTGAATAATTCTGCAAAACTCTGAATAACTCTGCGAATTTTTGTAAAATACTTGTGCAAATATAATGCTTATGTAATGATTACGTTATGAAATGTGTATGCGATGTTTATGCCATGAAATGCTTATGCAATGCTTTCATGATGCGAGTATAATGCTTGTATGATGAGAATGCCTCTCTACTGCAATGGATAGCTAATGTTTGTGTTACTTAGCTCATTTTGCCGCTCTAAAATTGATGTAGCTTTAAATCGCTTTCATTCTTTATTTCTCTGATTTTGTCTCTAGTATATGCATTCCTCTTTGCGTATTTGTTGTTCCTCGCGAGTTCTTTTGCTTGTGCTTCATTTTTCTTATTCCTGCACTATTAGTATCGCATAATAATATGATCATAATATCAAGTACATGGCATTTGCATTGCCTCAGTCTCATTATTATATACGTGTTCGCAAGTTTATCATTTAATCATTTTATCAAGCTCGCAATCTTATCATGTAATCTTTTTTGCAATGAAAGATCTCTGTTACCTACATTCAAAATGCTTATGTTGAAGTTTGTCATTGCGACAAGATCGCAGGACATCTTTACATTTTCATGTAATGACCCATTGGTCTTGCCTTATCAATTTTCTCGTGTGGTCTTATTTCGCCTTCCTAGTTAAAGGTCTTATTATGCCACCCCTCATTATTGCGACAATATGACAGGCCTAAATATTCTCGCGAACATAAAGCCCCATGACATTGCCGTCTTGCGACAAAATTGCAGGACGTCGTTACACTTTCATGTAAAGACCCATTGATCTTGTCTTATCATTTCTTTAGTATTTTTGCCTCTGCAGGATGTTTTTCTTGCGACAATATGACGGGTCTAGAAATTCTCGCGAATTTGAAGTCCCATGATATTGCCGTCTTGCGACGAAATCGCAGGACGTCCTTACACTTGCATGTAAAGACCCATTGATCTCGTCTTACCCTCGCGTTAGTATTATTGCCTCTTCAGGATCGTCGCACAAATATGACAAGCCTAAATTTTCTTGCGAAAATAGAGCCTCATGACATTTGCGTCTGTTTTGACACTCTCCCTAATGGAGGGTGTCGCCTTATCATCTCCCCGGTTGCCCCTTCAAGGAGGCGTACATCGGCCATACAAGACTAGCTCCTCCCATCCGGTCTTAACAAAGAAGCAGTTGTTTTCGCAGCCTCTTATCCCTTATACCTATAGGGCTTATGGTTACGAGACGCACCCTAAGTGGAGTTTTCTTCGGCCGAGTGCAGCATGTGCCAAGACTTGTCAAGAGTGGTAAGGAAGTTCCATGCTCCCCGCACTCTTGACTCAACCGTGTACCTCGGCGCCTTGGTTGTAGTTGCAGGAAATCCCACACTACACCCCTTACTCAGTTTTGCTTGACTAATCCATTGAAAGACGTGTGATCAAGAATATTTATTAATTGATTCCATGAAATGTTTACCAGTACAATAGAATTACACTTGGAAATTAAAGCGCTCTTAAACTTTCTCTCTCCTAATGACTTGCTTCACAATTCAAAAGATCTCTCCTTTTCAACGAGACTCATTTAGCCCTTTATATAGGGTAATACATAGTGGATGACAGCTAAGCTATCCTTTATTTTCGGGAATGTCTCGCGAAGTGTCGCAAGTGCACGAATATTCATTCTCGCGACACTTCTTAACCCTCGCCAGGTTTCATGTCTTCCAATTGTTTTGTTTGTCGTTATTCATCGCGTCGTTTATTTTAGCTCCCTGCGACACCCTCGCGACACCGTCGTTTATTAATCCCGCGAACCTTGTCCGTTGCGATATTATGATCCTACATCTTGCCTCTTTTTCCTTGAATATTGCTTGAAGAGCGATTTGAAGGAAAAATTCATTGTTGTAATAATCCTTGGTTTCAATCGGTGAAGGAACGAGCGAAAGAATATTTTTCTTGAAAAGTACGTACTTGCCTCTATTCTTTTAGCGAAGTTCCGAAGCTTCTTTTTAGTATATATATGAAGTTCCGTCTCTGTCTCTCCTTACATCTCCTCTGCGAGGGAGAGAATATCATGAGAATCAATATTTTGATTTGCCGCAACTACTTATCTTTATCTGTTTCCAGCTCCGTACTATTACATGATTTTGACTATTAAAGTCTTTTCTTGACACGTCTCTTCCACCCGTTTATTCTCGTCCGTTCGTGTCTCTTCTCGCATTAAATGCCCTCGTTTTCCTCAAGAATCTTTTTTGATTTTTCTATATATAGCTTTCTTTTCCTCCTCTTTTCTTCTTTTAGTTTCTCTCTGCAACTTTTCTTGACTCTCTCCTTCCGCAATTTGCGCTCCTGCTACTGTAACTCTTTTCTTCATCCCTTCTAACGCTGATCCTAATCTCCAACCTTCCATCCATTACCATACTGATAATGGCTTTCATTAGTCGTGCATACAAATCTTCTTTTAATGAAGTTCAACAGAAGTTGCTCGAGAAGGGTTTTACTCTATCAACCATTCCCGATCAAGAATCTTCATCTATTCTTTCGCAAAGTTGTTTTACGATCATCAATGTGATGATCAAAAAATTATAGTCTCGCTAGGTCGGCTTCTCGCAGGGCTTCCCATTCCCTTATACAATCCCGAGACGCCTTTATTTTATGAAATCTTGGCCCATGAAAAATTCTCTCGGGCTGTTTATCAATTAAGTGGCGATTGCATTCGCCTAATGCTTGAGTTCGCGAACCGTGGTGCTTTGGCAAAGGATATTTATACCCTAATATTGTTAGACACCCCGATTTCGTAAACTTGAAATAATTTCTTTGAGAAATACACATGAGAGAACTTTTTGAAAATTATTCGATGATAAAGATGAGGAATGCGAAATCTCGGCTGGGGCATTCTTTCAAGAAGAAGGATAATGTCCCCGAGGATAAATTACTCATGCAAGATATTGGTGGCACCCGGGCAATAATACTACTCTCGCCACTCCAAGGATGAGAAGTGGTGGGTTGTACCCTTGATGTTAAATGGCCCTTACATCGCGGGCTCGCATATCCTTCCTGCGAATCTCGCAGATATCATCCTTGGGAATTCAAATGGCCCGATAAGGCAAAGAGGTATGTTTTCCACTTCAAATCTTGCCCGCAACTTTCTTTTTATATTTGCTTTGAGTTTGTGGAATTTTTCGGATCGCAAATTGAGAAGAAGTTACAAGGATAATCCGTTGGAGAGTACTACGATGATACTTCGATCGCTACGGGTGAAGTAAGAAACATTTCCTTTGTTATTTGAAACAATATTGTTGCCTCTGTTTCTTATCTTTAACCGTATGCGAAGGTTGCCTCTGTTTCTCATCTTTAACCGTATGCGAAGGTTGGAGTTGAAGAAGCTATAGCCGCGAAGATTAGAAGTAAGGGTAAAACCGTCGTTCGCAAAGATAAATCTTCTGCTCCATTAACTAAGAAGCGAAAGACTCAATCTTCTTCTCGCCTTAGCTCAAGCTCCGAGTCTTCTGACGAGGATAACCATGATTCGAATCCCTCTCTCGCTAAAGAGATTCCATTGGCCGGTTCTCCTATGGATCAGTTATCTAGTATCTTCTCAGACTCTTTCCAAGGAATGGGAGATGCTCCCCTAGCTTCCCTTTGGGGTTCTGCAAATGTGTGTAATCTTTGCTTTACTAGAGGGCAATAATTCTTTCAATGGAGCCTCTAGAATTGTGTCTCCGACTTCTTAAACGCACTTGGGTCTTTGGTATGCATGTAGTCATATTTCCCTGTTAATTTTAAATTTTTAAATATATATGTATTAACGGTTTTTCTATCTTCTTTCATAGGTTGGAAAAACTTCTTTTGTAGTTGCCTCAGATCTCGAGAGAAGACGCAATAATCTTGAAAAGAGAAATTTACAATTGAACAAGAAGACCCAAGAGCTGGAAGTTGAAGTCGCGTCATCTCGCGATAAGATTCAAAAATTAGAAGCCGATCTGGACTCCCAAAAGGAGAGAGTAATCACTCTTGAATTCAAATCAAGAACTTTATGGTATAGTAATTTTCAATTCTCAAATCCTTTTCATGCTATCTTTTATTTTTCTTTGTCGACTATTATTCTCATGAGACGTATATAATCTCTCGAAGAATCCATTCTTCTCCATTCATTTCCCGAGCCTATGAATGATGATGTCCTTCTTACTCACCTCAATCAATCTCTAAGTAGTTTCTCAAATAAAATTAACCTCCTTTCATTAAAGGATCTTCAATCCAAATATCATCTCTTAGAGATCGAACACAGATCTAATTTAAATTTAACTAATCGCTTTAAACGAATGTACCTTGATTCCGAGAAGAAAATCAAGACTTTAAGGAAGAAAATTAGTGATCTCATAGATGAGAACGATCACATTACTAACATAGGTGCACAGGCGTTAGCAGAATTCCACAAATCTCTTCTTAGTGTGCAAGTTGAACGAGATGAACTCCTTCATCAGAATACCATACTTAAGCAGCGAGAAGAGCAAGTTCGTTCTCTTCTTGTTATTAATAGTGATGATGAATTCGCTCGGCTGCGAAAGTTTTAGATAATGCCAGAATAACCTAGGTGTTGATGTTAGTCTTCATGCCGAGCATACTTCCTTGATTAAAGATATGATATCCGATAGAGAAGGTTACTTATTATACCATCGCTTCTTACTTTTGTAGTATTGCTTGTAAATTATTAACTTGTTGTTACTTATTTGTAGAATCCGAGAAGAGACTTCAAGTTAGAATTAGAGAGCTTGAAGAAAAAAAAGAACAACTCGCCAGAATTTTCCAGCGAGAATTGAAGAACTTGAAAGGCGAAAAAGAACATTTCGCAAAGAGTCTCTCCTTCGCGAGAATAAATATTTCAAGTTCAAGAAACAATTTCTAAACAGGTGGCGAATTTTAATAATGATGCCGTTCGTTTTCGCAATGGAGCCATGGAGTATGTTTGTAAGGACCACAATATCCCTCTGCATTCATATCCTTGGCTTTCTGAAAAGGTTCCTGAGAATCTGCCTGTCTCAGACGTTTCTGATAGTGAGGCTAGCGAAGAAGAAAATTAAGCGATGAGAATAATAGGACCGAGGAATCGAGATGAAGGAGAGGAATCACCAAAGAGATAATTCTTTTTGTTTTCTTTATTTGCCCTCGATATCCGTACATTTCGTATCTCTTTATTATAGTGTACTTCTTGGATTGTCCCCCTAAATTCAATCTTCACTCCCCTTTTTTGGTAGTTCTTCTTTGTAATATAATTGGCTAACATTATTGATGTATAACTCTTGCATCAGAAGATGAATAACAATATTCCATCTTTTCCATTCCCATACTTGCCTCCGTTATTTATCTTCAGATGGAAGATTTTAGTTGTCATCATGTATTTGGTTGGATAATAATTTTATTGTTATTGAAATGTATCGTTGCGACGAGGTCGCGGGTATCTTCATAAATCAAGAATCCTACTTGTCTCGCCTTATCGTTTCGGTAGTCTTTATTTTATCTCTTCTTGTTGCGACAAGGTCGCAGGCCGCCTTTGCATTTTCAAGCAAGGGCCCATTGACCTTGCCTTATCATTTTTGTGTGGTCTTCCAAGTTAGACCTCCCTAATTAGAGGTCTTCCCCTGCCACCTTTCATTGCGACAAAATCGCAGGACGTCGTTACACTTGCATGTAAAGACCCATTTATCTTGCCTTATCATTTTCCAAGTATTTTTGCCTCTGCAGGATGTTTTAGTTGCGACAATATGACAGGTCTAGATATCCTTGCGAACATAAAGTCCCATGACATTGCCGTCTTGCGACGAAATCGCAGGACGTCCGTACACTGTCGTGTAAAGACCCATTGATCTCGTCTTACCTTCGCGTTAGTATTATTGCCTCTGCAGGATCATTGCACAAATATGACAAGCCTAAATTCTCTTGCGAAAACATAGCCTTATGACATTTGCGTCTGTTTTGACACTCCCCCTAATGGAGAGCATCGCCCTTATCATCTCCCCGGTTGCCCCTTCAAGGAGGCGAAAATCGGCCATACAAGACTAGCTCCTCCCATCCGGTCTTAACAACAACCAGTTGTTTTCGCAGCCTCTTATCCCTTATACCTATAGGGTTTATGGTTACGAGGCTGCACCCTAAGTGGAGTTTTCTTGGGCGAGTGCAACATATGCCAAGACTTGCCAAGAATGGCCGGGGTAGGTTCATCCATCCGGGCACTCGGCTCAACCGTGTACCTCGGCGCCTTGAGCATACACCGACTCCTAGGAAGAGACCCTCGGTCGCCCAACCAGGGTATAACCTTATATATATAGTTGGGAATCCAAGGTACCTCTTAGGATAGGCTTTCATGGGCCCCAAATTTTCATGACTCGGGCTTCGGGAGCGGTGTAACCTTCCCCCTGAGCCATGTCGAGAGATACCCCCTTATATGACGCACTTTAGGTCTTACATTTGCCTCTTACGAAATGTTATTCGCGAACTAGGGTGTACGCCATAAAGGTTCGTCCCATTCTTTTATTCATTCATCTTTGTTAAATCATTCAATCATTCATGTTTCATTATTTGTTGATGTTTGTTTGCGAAGTATTCGCAAAATTCCATTTCATTTGTTGTATTTTCATTTTTCTTTCTTAACCGAATTCTCATATACTCTTGATTGCGAGATTCTCGCACATCATTACTTCAATTGCTACTCTTTCCCCGCTTTTTGTTGATTATTCACTTCTTATGCCTTTTGTTCCTCATACCCTTCGCTTCTTTATTATCGTAATATTCGCTGTCTCTAGGCATTCACCTCGCGAGGTATGTTCAGTCCTTACTTCTATAGCATCCACCATCAGTTTTTCCTTTCTCTTGCTCATCTCTCACATGTTGCTTCCAACCCTTTGTTTTGGCATTTCTTTCTTCTTGACTTTCTACATCAACCTCGTGACATTGTTGCGACTCCCTTCCAATCTCCCTGTATAATACCAATGCCGTTTGGATGTGGAAATTTTATACATTGGTGGTATGTTGATGCGACCCCAAGATTTCATGAAGCCATGGCCTCCCAATCAGCGCATTATACGGAGATTCCACGTCAACCACACGAGAATAAAACATCGAGTTGATAATCCTTGTAGAGGTATTCTCATGTGAACCTCTCCCTTTGGCTTGTTTGCCGTGCCATTAAAGCCATATATCTTGTATGTCGAGGGGATCAAATCCTCATCCTTTCCTCCCATCGTCTTGTAAGTATGGTAAAAAAGAATATTCACCGAACTTCCGGTGTCGATTAGGATTCGGTTGATCGCCCAGCAATCTTCTGCTTCATCATCTTCTCCATCAATTGGTTTTGGGTTAATCTCTAGTTTCACAACCAACGGGCTATCATGTGTTTCTCTTCCTTTTGGCACTTCATCTCGCAGAGAAAGAAATAGTCTTCAATTTGCCAATTTTCTAATCTGCGTCGTTCTCGCTTGGACTCATTATTTCTTTATCATTAGCATCTCTCGCAAAGACTCTACCGAGCACGTTGTCATGAAAATCTTCGATTGTGCGATAGGAGTGGACGATAGAGTTGCAATTCAAATTTTTAGCTTTTGTTCCAACTTCTATCACAAATGTTTCCTTTCCTTTCTTTGACACTATTCTCGTGCATCTCTGGTGGTGGTGGTAATGTCGGCCTTTTTTCTTCTCCCTTTAGAAAGTGATTCGACTTCCCCGATCAATCATCCCGAGAATAATTCTCTTTATGTTTCTACAATCGTTTGTTTGATGCCCATGGAAGCGATGATAAGAACAAAACTCATGGCTTCATCGCCCGGTGGTGGTTCCATTCCCACGTTCCAAGGTCTTGGTACATCTTCCATTACAAGTATAGCTTCCCGGATCTTTTCCACACTAGCATTCGGTGGAGGCATCTTAATCTCTTCCCATACTATTTCGCGACTTCTCTGCCTTGCATGATTATTTTGCCTCCGTCCACCGTAAGTTTCTTGTACATGATCTAGCCTCTCGAATCTTATTATTGCATTACGGTTGTAGTAGTTCCTTTCTCGTTCAAACTCTTCTTGGTCATGGCTTCCCATGGCTACTATCTTCCGCTGTCCCTCATCGGCCTTCCCTCGCTTGCTTTGTCCTTGCGAAGTGCTCGCCATGTATTTATGAATTGAGGCAACAAGCTTGCGTTCGCAAGCATTCGAGCTTGTGTTCGCGATGGATAAGAATTCATTTCATTCTGTCTTTCTTCTAAGGCGATATATTCTTCCCGTAACTCTCGCAGTTCGCCATCGTGATTGTATTTTTGATTCTAAAAATTTGAATGTATAACAAGTTAGTCGCGAAGAGAGCATTCACAAATGAGAGGATGAGATATCTTTCCTCAACCCGTCCTGCCATTTCGCTACACATGGTTCTCCATCTTATTTTCAACTGCATTAAGCTCTCGCCAACCCTTTGTTTCAACCCGAATACATCTTCAATACCAGTCGTGAAGAGTTGTTACTTATGTATGCTCCCGGGAATGTGGCTTGTAAATGGTTAAATGATGTGATTGTGTTTCTTGGCAGACCTTCAAACCATTTTAGTGCTTCTCTATTAGGCTTGATGCGAAATATTTGCACGGTATAGCATCATGATTCTCCCACCGCAACATACATCTCATATAAGCCTTGATATGTTGTACCGCACAAGTTGTTCCATCAAAGATGTTGGTTAATGCGGGTAGATTGCACTTAGGAGGTATTCCTCCCATCTACTTCTAGCGTGAAGGGATTCTTCGCAGCTTCTGCGATGGCTTCGTCCAATTGTTTCCTTCCTCCTTCCCTTCTATTGTTCAGTAATCCTCTCATTTCAGCCAGTTCTCTTAAGATTTGTTCATTTGCCTCAGAATTTGATTCTACCGGTCTTTTTAGCTCTGCCTCTCTCCTTCTACGCTCGTGCCTGTTTTGACCTTCTTGCTCGTTATTTTCTTCTCTCCTTTCCCTGCGACGCTCTTCTTCGTTTCTTTCTTCAATTCGCACGCCATTATATCGGTTATTCTCTCTTCTTGGCTGTCTCTCAGCTCTCATCTGCACCCTCTCATATTCTTCATTAATATTTCTATTGGTACGATTTTGTTCCCTCCTTCTTTCCCGGTTGTCATGGTTGTTCTGCCGGATTGCCTCTTCCATCTCTTGATTTTCCATTTCTGCTCTTATCCTTTCTCTCTCGCGACCTAGCCGTGCTTGTTCAATGTAGTGCCTCTCAATGTCATCCTCAATCTCTCGGTTTCTTCTCAATTCTTCTCTCCCGTGCAAGATTATTCTCCCTTCAGCAGCTGGGTCATTCGGCCCTTGAAGTTGCATGTTTCCTTGATTCTCCCTATTCCGCTCATCTTGAAGATTTTCGGGCTGAGGAATATAACGATCTTCCATTTCCCCTCTTCTCTCGCCATGTTCTGTGTTTGGATTTTGTGTTTCTTGTTGGTTTTCTTCTTCGGTACTTTCTGTTGGTAAAACTCTCCTTCTTTCTTCCCTAATCGATCTTGAACTTGATCTCACACTACTTCTTGATCTCCTATTTTGCAATCTCATATTTTCCATTCTCAATTCATGATTCTGTCTTGTCAAGTTTGCTCGTTCCTCTGCCTCTAGTCGTCTCTCTTCATGTATTGTTTGTCTCAATCTTTCTAACGCTGCGATTTCTTCGATTCCTGGATTCGTTTCTCCATTCATTCCTTGCTCTTCTCCTCCTTGTCCATTGTTCACCAGCTGCTGCTCCTCTCCCCTCTCGTCTTCAGAATCAGACCTCCAAGTATGTACACTTACTCTATCATAATCCACAGCAAGGCGTTTGTTACTTGGGAGATCGTTGGCTGATTTTGATTTTCTCCATCATTTCTCATATTCATCCTTGACGATTCTCCCTGTTTCATTCCTCCTTTCTCCAGCCAAGTCTCCCACTTCTTCTTACAATCGTTGGTTGCCCTTGTACGTTTCTTCTTCTAGCCATTTCTCTTTTTCAATGAATTCTTGAGTATCTCTCCAAACCTTTTCTCTGTTAATCCAAATTCTTTCCAATTTCTACGTCAATCTCTGCTCATTCCCTGTTTCTAGCGCATATGTAGTTGGGGAAATCCCACACTACACCCCTTACTCGGTTTTGCTTGACTAATCCATTGAAAGACGTGTGATCAAGAATATTTATTAATTGATTCCATGAAATGTTTACACAGTACAATAGAATTACACTTGGAAATTAAAGCGCTCTTAAACTTTCTCTCTCCTAATGACTTGCTTCACAATTCAAAAAGATCTCTCCTTTTCAACAGACTCATTTAGCCCTTTATATAGGGTAATACATAGTGGATGACAGCTAAGCTATCCTTTATTTTCGAGAATGTCTCGCGAAGTGTCGCAAGTGCACGAATATTCATTCTCGCGACACTTCTTAACCCTCGCCAGGTTTCATGTCTTCCAATTGTTTTGTTTGTCGTTATTCATCGCGTCGTTTATTTTAGCTCCCTGCGACACCCTCGCGACACCGTCGTTTATTAATCCCGCGAACCTTGTCCGTTGCGATATTATGATCCTACATTGGTCATACGCTGACTCCTTGGAAGAGACCCTCGGGCGTCCAACCATGGTATAACCTTATATATATAGTTGGAAATCCAAAGTATCTCTCCCGGATGGATGTTATTATCCCCAATCTCCATGACTCAGGTTCCAGGAGCGGTGTAACCTTTTCCCTGAGCCAGGTTAAGAGATACCCCCTTATATGACGCACTTTAGGTCTTACATTTGCCTCTTACGAAATATCATTCGCGAACTAGGGTGTACGCCATAAAGGTTCGTCCCATTCACTCACTCATTCATTTTTGTCAATTCATTCAATCATTCATTCTCACAATATCATATCATTTGAAGTAAAGTAAATATTCAAGAGAAATATATAAATTAATCTGCGAAATTTTTCTCGAATCTTTGAAATCTTTAAGATCTTTGTAATTTAGAAATCTTTGTAATTCTTAATAATTTTGAAATCTTTGAAATCTTTGAGATCTTGAAATCTTTGTAATTTTTTTTTTTTTTTTTTTTTTTTTTTTTTTTTATCAAATCAAAAATCTTTTATTTTCTGTAGAAGTAAAATGTTCAAAGAAAGTGGTACTTAGCTTTTGTGGTTTGCTGTTGTTGTTGTCTCTTGCGAAGTATATGATTTGCTTGCGAAGCTAGCATCCTTGAAATGTATAAACGTCGCACAAAATATAGTTATCTCGCAGCAAAAAGAAGTGTGAGAAATGAAATTTGAACCCTTGATCTGCCTCTTGCATATTCTCGCACCATACCAACTGTTTTAACCCTCTCTTGCGAAATTAATTTGCGAGATAGTCATCAACTTTCTTCTTTGCGAAATAGGCAAAGTCCTTGCGAAGATGACTTCTCGTGAATAAAACTTATTTGAAGTAATCATTTGTGAAGTGTATGTTCATGCAGCAAATGTTTGCGAAGTAAACATCTGCAAAACAAAAAATTCTTTGCGAAAGGGAAGACTCGAACTCGCGACCTCTAATTTGCATGCCCCTTCTCTAACCATCTCTGTGCCACTCGTTGTGTGCGAAAAGAGATTCATAGTCTTTGTGACTCTATTCCATTTCTTCGCCTCTAGGATTTCAAAAATTTGCGAAAAATTAATCTTGGTGGGATTCGATCTTGCGTTTTCAAGCGCATTGGCTACACCCTGAACCATTTGTGCTATCCTTTGTTTGTGTTAATTTGGTAAGCTTCATATCTGTTGTTACTTCTTTATCGTCCTTTGTGATTTACGACTGGAAGTTTGCCTTCACATGATAACTCCTTTCATTAAAATTCGCAAAGCTTCTTCGCAAGTTGGCTTAACTTCTTCTTCTTCTATTTTGAACTTATGTTGCTCTGTCTTAGTCCCTTTCATTGATGCCTCAGCTGTACTTCTTTTGGTAGCTCCTTCCATGGTACCATGTCACTCTGCGAGAGCCTCATTTGGGCTGATCATAAAGTGGATTCTCGGAGTTTAGTTGAAGTTTGCTGCCATATATTTCCCGTAACTGTATCTCCGCGTATTTCCATTGTCTGGTATGGATGATTGCGAGTTCTTCGCTGCAAGCAATCAGTTAAGTCAGTCAATGGTCTAGAAAACTTAAGATAATTTCAGGAGGTATTTTATTCATTCCCTTTTTGATTGTGTTGTTCGCGGTTTCTTCGTTTGCTTCTCTGAAGTTGGTGACAAAGTTTAACTATTGCTGCTTCTTCTTTGTTTGTTATGAACATGGCTCTTTCATGAACTGGCTCCGTTACTGCTGCCATATTTATAGAATCTCTTCACAGGTTCTGTGTTGCTTTACTTTACGAGATAAAGAAGAGAGTTGATGATGATGAGTTATGGGAATTAAGTATCGAGTAGATACTTGCTGCTATCCCCAGTCTGCTACAACTTGCATGTTGAGATGAAATCTTCATGGTTTGACTTGCTACATAATCTTCAGCTGAGTAGTCTTCGCTGACGGATTACTTTCAGTTCTTTGGCAGCCTTGTTCGTCTCAGTATGGTTTCATTATCTTCACTGTTTCCTCGCTGGTCTCTTTCTAATCCATTCCTTTGCTCCTCGCAGGTTCTATATTCCTTTGTTGTTCTCCCAGCGAACGTCTCTTCACTATGTCCTTCTTTCACGATTGAACTTCGCTGGAATCTTCATTTTCCTCATCTGTTATCTCTCAATGGGTTTATAGATAATCCTTCTTGCTGCTCTTTCCCTGTCTCTGTTAATTGAGATGATATTTCTTTTTTTTTTTTTTTTTTTTTTTTTTTTTTTGCATTTCCCTCTTCTTTGCTATGTTCTCATCCTCGCAAATCTGTTTTTCTTGTCCTTGTAATATGCTGCTCCTTGTTCTTTTTCTCTTGATGTTCTTCATTGAACCCTTATGATGGTTTTGCCTGCTACGGTAATTATAAGTGCTCTTCTCTTACTCATTATGCCGCATCTTCTTCATCTCTGCTATTTGTTGAAGGTACTCATCTTTAATAGTGCTTCACGATACCACTCGATCTTTCTTTGCTGCGATGACTGTGTTTGCTCAGTAGTGATTGAAACTTGAGATTCAAATACTCCCTGTTGGCGTCGTTGCTCGCGGCTCTTTGAACTGGACAACCCTTTTTTATACTTACCGGAACTGTGGACATTTCTGTATCTCCCTGTAACGCACCTTCGCCAGTACTTGTGACTTTATTTGTGGTTTGCTGAATTAATAGCGAGCTCTTCGCAATAATCTCCCTTGCTGATGGCTCATAACCTTATTTGCTTTCTTGTACAGTTGTGGGCTCGTCGCCTATTGATGCAAGATATACTCGACATAGCTTCGTGTGGCTTCACTTTAAGTTCTTCTTCGCCACTATTTTTCCAGTTTAATCTCTCAAAGGGCCTTTGGTAACGAAAGTGTGTCATCATTCTCTATGCGTTTTTATCACGTATTGCTCCCTTCCTTTGTTGATTCATTCGCGTGATATTCTTCCCACCTCGCAGACGTCCTTAACTTATTAAGGTTTTATTATTCATGATCAGATTTGCCGAAGCAATCTTCATTGGCTGATTTACTATCCTCTCTTTGTTGCTGGGAACACTATCCTTTAACAACAGGAACTCCTCGTTTTGCCGAGAATCAATTGACGATGAATTCCTCGTTTGATGGCTCTTTTTCGATGAATTTTTGGCGTAGCTTTATGTGGATTTGCGATTTCTCCCTCTTTGCTTCTATTCTTCAATATCTCCATTTCTGTTCCCGATCTGCTAAGGTGCGTTTGTTGCTTGCAGATGTGAAAAAACTTCTGTAACTTTCATTTCTTCCCTTAAAATTCCTAGATCCAGCAATTTGTGTATTCAAATTCTCTGAAATTTTTTGAAACCATCAAGTAGCAGTCCCTGTTTCTAGCGCATATGTAGTTGCAGGATTTCCCACACTACACCCCTCACTATATCTTGATAATAATTTCTAGATCTAAACTTATTAATCACCTAAATCTCAAAATATAAGTGCTAGAAATTTAAATAGACACATAAGATTTTTTTACGTGGTTCGATCAATGTGATCTACATCCACGATTCTTCACTATGATTGTTGAGATTACATTAATATTACATTGGAAATCTCCATTAATGGATATTTTCTAGAGCTCTAGATCTAATTAATTGGGGAAGAAGATGATAAAGAAAAATAATATCTCTCCCTAAAATAATTTTCCTCTCTCCTAAAATAATATCTCCCTCTTAAAAAATGTCTATCCCCTTTATATAGGATATTACCTAGTGGATGACAGCTCATGTACAACTAATATTTCCCTTAATTTCGGATTTACCTTGCGACATCTCGCAGAGTATAAATGTTAAGTCTCGTGAGACACTCTAATTTTCGCAAGATCTTCGCGCTTTCTTCATGTTTCTATCACCACCATCTATTGCGTCATCAGTCTGCGACACTTGTAAAGTGTCATCGGCGAGGACTTCGCAAGTATATCCTTGCTGCGATATTTTGCTCCTACAGGATAGATGCAAGAAATGGAGAAGAAGATCCAATTCAACCACCAATTCAACCATCAACTCAACCACCAATTCAACCAGCACTAAATAGAGTAATCGATTATGATAGAGTGAGCGTGCATACATGGAGATCAGATTCTACGGAAGAAAGAGAAGAAGTACAACAATTGATGAATAATAGACAGGAAGAGAGAAATCGAGAAGAGATGGGAGAAACAATTCGTGGAAATGAAGAAATCGCGGCATTAGAAACGTTGAGACAGACAATACACGAAGAAAGGCGGTTAGAAGCAGAAGAACGCGCGAATCTAACAAGGCAAAACCACGAATTGAGGATGGAAAATAGGAGGCTGCAAAATAGAAGATCAAGAAGTAGTAACAGATCGAGATCAAGATCGACTAGAGAAAATGGGAGAAGAACATTACCTGCGGAGAACATTAATGAAGAAAATTTGGAAAGAGAGTTAAATCATGGCGAAGAAGGTCGCGAAGAGAGAGAACTAATAGAAAATCGTTATATTTTGGTAAACAATCACGATGACGGAAATCAAGAAGATAGGCAGCCTCGAGGACGAGAATAACCCAATTAATGAAGAAAATCGGGGAGGAAAGAAGAAGAGCACTACATGGGAGAGAAACACAAAGGAAACAAAAGGAAATTGAAGATGATATTGAAAAGCATTACATTGAGCAAGCACGTCTAGCCCCGAGAGAGAGATTGAGAGCAGAAATGGAAAATCGGGAATTGGAAGAAGCGATCCGCAGAATAATCATGATAATCGGGAGAGGAGGCGCGAGCGAAATCGCAACGATGGAGATATTAACGAAAAATATGAAAGAATACAAAAAAGTAGACACGAACGAAGAAGGAGAAAGCGGGAATTAAAGAGACCGATCAATTCAAATTCTCGAGGCAAATGAACAAATTTGCGAGAATTGGCGAGAGATGAGAGGAATATTGAACAATGTAAGAGAAGGAGGAGGGAGAAGGCGATTAGATGAAGCTATCGCGGAGGTGCGAAAAATCCTTTTACATTAGAAGTGCGGTTAGGAGGAATACCCCCAAAATGCAACTTACCAGCGCTAACTAGCATTTTTGATGGATCAACTTGTGCAAGTACAACACATCAAGGCTTATGTGAGATGTATGCTACAATGGGAAAACCATGATGCTATATTATGCAAATACTTCGCGTCAAGTTTAACAGGAGAAGCTTTAAAATGGTTTGAGGGTTTACCAAGGAATACGATCACATCATTCAATCATTTACAAAGCTATATTCTTGGGGCGTATATAAGTAACAACTCTTCGCGACCTGGCATTGAAGATGTATTTGGACTAAAACAAAGAGTTGGCGAGAGTCTAAGACATTTAACTATCAGATGGAAGACGATGTGCAGCGAGATGGCCGACAGGGTAGATGAAAGATACCTCATACTATCATTCATAAATGCTATGTTCGCAACCAATCTATTATATGTTCAGGTTTTCAGAGTTAAGAATACAATTACAATGACTGAATTACGAAAGCTCCAGGAGGAATATATTGCTTTAGAAGAAAGACAGAACGAGATGGAATCTTACCCAGTGGCAAACACAAATTCTAGTGTCGCGAATGGAAGTTTATTACCTCAGCTAATACACACAGTGGCGAGCACATCGCAAGGTCAACAGGAAAGAAAAGCAGTTGATATAGAACCAAAGTTAGTGGCTATGGGAAGTCGCGATCAGGAAGAGTTTGAAAGAGAAATAAATTTCTACAACCATGGCGGAAACAATAAAATTCAAAGGCTTGATCAACTACAAGAAACCTATGGAGGTCAAAGGTATAATTCGCAAGAGACTTACGGAGGCCAGAGGCAGAATTATCATAGAGGACAGCGAAGTCACAGAGTAGTGTGGGAGGAAATTAAAATGCCGCCATTGAACGCCAGTGTGGAAAAAATATGGGAAGCAATACTTTTGATGGAAAACATACCTGCACCATGGAACATGGGAAGTGAACCACCACCTGGAGATAGAAGTCACGAGTTCTGTTCTTACCACCGCTTTCATGGGCACCTAACAAATGACTGCAGAAACATCAAGAGAATTATCCTAAGAATGATTGATCAAGGAAAGCTAAATCACTTTTTAAAAGAAGAAGAGAAAGTTCAACATTTGCCACCCCACGGCAAAGGGAAAAGAAACATTTGTTATAGAAGTTGGGGCAAAGGTTAAAAATTTGTTTTGCAACTCCATTGTACACTCATACCGCACTATTGAAGATTTTCATTCAATGTACTTAGTAGAGTTTTCGCGAGGGATGCTGATGATAAAGAAGTGATGAATGTTGCGAAGACATCGCAGCTAAAAGAGTGGCAACTGCAGATTATTTCTTTCTCGGCTGAAGAAGTACCCAAAGGAAGAGAAATACATGATAGCCCATTGGTTGTGAAGCTGGAAATTAATCCAAAACCCATTGATGGCGAAGATGATGAAGCGGAAAATTATTGGGCAATCAATAGAATATTGATTGATACTGGTGATTCATCAACATTCTTTTCTACCATACATACAAAACTATGGGAGGAAGAGATGAAGACTTGATCCCTTCAACATACAAAATATATGGTTTCAACGGTACCGCGAACAAGCCCAAAGGAGAAGTGCACATGAGGATACCCTTGCAAGGGTTATCGGCGATATTTTGTTTTGTGTAGTTGATGTGGAATCTCCCTACAATGCATTGATTAGAAGACCATGGCTTCATCAAATTGCAGGTATAGCATCGACATACCATCGGTGCATAAAATTTCCACATCCTAGCGGTGTCGGAATTATAAAAGGAGATTGGATAGAGGGGCAAAAATGTTATGAGGTGGATGTAGAGAGGCTGAAGAGAGAACAAAAGAAAAAGAAAGGTTGGAGGAAGAATGTACGGGATGAACAAAGAAAAGAAAGACTAATGGTAGATGCCATAGAAACAAAAGAAGAAGAGATCTTTGCGAAGTGAATGCACAAAAGCAACTCGAGTATCATGATGCAAAGGAGACATTGAAATGGTGGGTGATGCGGAGGCGGAAGGAAGTAAGAATAAAAGGTGTAAAAAATGAATAATTGCGAAAAGATAACAATTTAGTGGTGAAAGCATGATAAGGATAAGAAGCGAGAGATGATGGTTGCGGAAAACTATGCGAGAATCTCGCCATGAAGAATGTATACAAATCTATTGAATAATGGAAATGAGATTGTGCGATAACCCGCAGATAAATGATTGAATAAATTGATAAAATGAATGAGTGAGTGAATGGGACAAACCTTTATGGCGTACACCCTAGTTCGCGAATGATATTTCGCAAGAGGAAAATGTAAGATCTAAAGTACATCATATAAGGGGTATCTCTTAACATGGCTCGGGTGGAAGGTTACACCGCTCCCCGAAACCAGGTCATGGAGATTTGGGGCCCATGAAAGCCTATCCGGGGAGATACCTTGGATTTCCAACTATATATATATGGTTATACCCCGGTTGGACGCCCGAGGGTCTCTTCCAAGGAGTCGGTGTATGACCAAGGCGCCGAGGTACACGGTTGAGTCAAGAGTGCGGGGAGCATGGAACTTCCTTACCACTCTTGACAAGTCTTGGCACATGCTGCACTCGGCCCGAAGAAAACTCCACTTAGGGTGCGAGTCTCGTAACCATAAACCATATAGGTATAAGGGATAAGAGGCTGCGCGAAAACAAATGGTTGTTGTTAAGACCGGATGGGAGGAGCTAGTCTTGTATGGCCGATGTACGCCTCCTTGAAGGGGCAACCAGGGAGAAGATAAGGCGGCACCCTCCATTAGGGAGCTGATAAGTGTCAAAAGACGCAAATGTCATGAGGCTTTATTTTCGCAAGAGAATTTAGACTTGTCATATTTGTGCAATGATCCCGAGAGGCAATAATACTAACGCGAGGGTAAGACGAGATCAATGGGTTTTTATATGAAAATGTAAGAACGTCCTACGATTTCGTCGCAAAGACGACAATGTCTTAGGGATTTTTATGGTCGCAAGAACATTTAAACCCGCCATATTGTCGCAAATATAATGTCCTGCAGAGGCAAAAATACTAAAGAAATGATAAGACAAGGTCAATGGGTCATTATATGAAAGTGTAAAGACGGCTTGCGATCTTGTCGCAATGAGGGGTGGCAAAATACGACCTTTACTTAGGAAGGCATAATAAGACCACACAAATAATGATAAGGCAAGATCAATAGATTTCTTAATCCATGAATATATCTTGAGATCTTGTCGCAGTGATAATGTATAAATTCAAAAAAAAAAAAAAAAAAAAAAAAAAAAAAAAAAAATGATATACATATTTATATCTCGCGAGAATGATTATATTTAACTCGCGAAGTTGATTATATCTTATGGACAGAGGCAAGTGTGAAGTTATAATTACAAAGAAGGGTTGTTTGATTAATATATCTGAACAAAGGAAGTAAAAGTTGAAATTTATATTCAATAGTCGAAGATATATGTATAAAGATATTACAAGAAATCAAAGAAGAAAGAGAAATTATTTCTTTCTTTGGTTCTTCTTCTTCATCTCGATTCTTTGGTTCCATCACTCTCGTCGTCGATTCTTCTTCTTCATTAGCTTCACTATCGAAACATCTCGAGGCGGCAAGTTCTCGGGAACTTCTTGACAAGAAAAGGATATGAATGAAGAGGAATGTTGTGATCATTACAAACTATTTCCATAGCTTGATTGCTAAAACGAACAACATCATTATTAAAATTCGCCACCATGTAGTTTGGAATTGCTTTGCTTGATTTAGAATATTTATTCTCGCGGAGAGAGAGATCCATCGCGAGTTGTTCTTTTCGGTTTCAAGCTCTCCAATTCTTGTCTCGAAATCTTTTTGATTCGAAAACATGAGGAAATGAATTAATGTTAATAATACAAAAGGAAAAAGAACAGAGAAAAGTAAAGAAGTATAACAAACAACCTTCTCTTTCAAAGATCATATCCTTGATTAAGGTAGTTTGCTCGGTGCGAAGACTAACATCAACACCTAAGTTATTTCTAGCGTTATCTAAAACCTTCGCAGCCCGTGCAAATTCATCATCATTATTTATGACAAAAAGTGAACGAATTTGATCTTCTCGCTCGCTAAGTAGGGTATTCGACGAAGGAGCTCATCTCGCTCAACTTGCACATCAAGGAGAGATTTTTGAAATTTTGCTAATGCCTGTGCACCTCTGTTAGTAATTCGATCTTTTTCATCTATGAGATCACTAACTTTCTTCCTTAAGGCTTTGGATTTCTTCTTGGAATCAAGGTACATTCGTTTAAAGTGATTAGCTAAACTTAAGCTAGCCCTATGCTCGATTTTTAAGAGATGGTGTTTGGATTGAAGATCCTTTAATGAAAGAAGGTTAGCATCATTTGAAGAACTACTTAGAGATTCATTGAGGCGAGAAAGGAGGACATCATCATCCATGGGCTCGAAATGAATGGAGAAGAATGGACTCTTGAGAGAGATTATATATGTCTGCGAAAATAGTAAGTCGAGGCAAAGAAAAGTAAATGATAAAATAAAAGAAATCGAGGAATAAAGATTGTTATACCATAAAGTCTGCTTGATTTGCGCTTTCAAGAGTAGATACTCTATTCTCGTTGAGAAGTAAGCTCGGCCTCCGGTTGTTTAATCCGTTCATCCTTCTCGCGAGATCTGCTGACTTCATTCTCTAGTTCTCGTATCTTATCTTTAAGTTGCAAATTTCTCTTTTCGAGATTCTTTGTGTCTTTTCTCAAGGTCAGAGGCGACAACAAAAGAAACTCTCCCAGACTACAAAGAAAAAATATGGAAATGATTAAGATAGGGTTTATAATTGAAGTCGCAAAGAAATAAAGAGATACAAACATACCAAAGCATTAAGAGCATTTAAGAAACTAGAAGTCACTTTGTCGAGAAACCCCACAAACGACTCATTGTCCTCCAGCGGTGGGGCATCACAAATCTTAGCGAGAGCCTCGCAGTAGCGATTAAATGATCGTCCCCAATCCTTGCATGGAATCGAAAAGATGCTAGACAATTGCGCCATAGCGAGAGGTGGTTGAACGATTCTCCCTCGCGAGAAGAAGTACCAATCTCATTTTCATTCTTATCGAATTCTCACTTGTTTGAGAACTACAATGAGAAGAAGGATGTATTTTCCGTTTTTTAGAAAACGGAGCGGAAGATTTGTCCTTGCGAGAAATGGCCTTATTCTTGCCTTTAGCCCTCGCAGCTTCAGCTTCTCCATCATTAATCTTTGTGATTTCAACTTCTTCAACACCAATCTTCACACACGAATAAAGATAAGAAACAGAGGCAACAATATTGTTTAAAATAACAAAAGAAAATGTTACTTACTTCATCCGTGAGCGATCGAAGTATCGCCGGGATATTTAATTTGAGGATTCTCTTTGTATTTCTTTCTCATTCAGTGATCTAAAAATTTTCTAAAAAATTAATGAATGAAAGAAATGGAAGACATAGCGAAGCAAATCTAAAATGAATGATATGTATATACCTCTTTTGTCTTCTCAGGCCACTTAAACTCCCAA
Source organism: Papaver armeniacum (assembly GCA_023531295.1). Lineage (NCBI taxonomy): Eukaryota > Viridiplantae > Streptophyta > Magnoliopsida > Ranunculales > Papaveraceae > Papaver > Papaver armeniacum. The sequence continues at coordinate 259,876 of JAJJWW010012495.1, forward strand.
GGATGATAATTCGCGAGATTGGTGGGAGTGCATGTGAGCTGCGATATAAGGTCCACTCGAAAGAGAGGTACAACCCACCACTTTTCATCTTTGGAGTAGCGAGGATATTATTTTTACCCGAATGCCGGTCAATGTCTGCATGAGCGGTTTGTCAAACATCAACGTTATCATTTTCTTCAATCGAACACCCCAGCGAGATTTATCGTTTCTCATAGTTATGGATGAATAATTTGCAAAGAAATTATCCACAAAAGTATACTTCTCGGCAATTATTGGTAAATTCGCAAATTGAGGATCTCTAACATTGTCAGGATATAAAGATCCTTTACTGGCACCACGAGAGGCGAATTCAAGCATCGGCGAATACAATCGCCGTTCAATTGATAAATAGCCCGCGAGAATTTCTCGTGAGCAAGAATCTCATAAAATAATGGTATTTCGGGATTATATAAAGGAATGGGGAGCCCTGCGAGGAGTTGACCTAGCGAGACTATAATTTTCTGATCATCAAAAGAAAATGTTACTTACTTCATCCGTGAGCGATCGAAGTATCGCCAGGATATTTGGCTGAGGATTCTCTTTGTATTTCTTTCTCATTCTGGTGATCTAAAAATTTTCTAAAAAATTAATGAATGAAAGAAATGGAAGACATAGCGAAGCAAATCTAAAATGAATGATATGTATATACATATTTTGTCTTCTCGAGGCCACTTAAACTCCCAAGGATGATAATTCGCGAGATTACCGGGAGTGTATGTGAGCTGCGATATAAGGTCCACTCAGAAAGAGAGGTACAACCCACCACTTTTCATCTTTGGAGTAGCGAGGGATATTATTTTTACCCGAATGCCAGTCAATGTCCTGCATGAGCAGTTTGTCAGCATCAACGTTATCATTTTTCTTCAATCGAACACCCCAGCGAGATTTATCGTTTCTCATAGTTATGACTGAATAATTTGCAAAGAAATTATCCACAGTATACTTCTCGGCAATTATTGGTAAATTCGCAAATTGAGGATCTCTAACATTGTCAGGATATAAAGATCCTTTACCGGCACCACGAGAGGCGAATTCAAGCATCAGGCGAATACAATCGTCGTTCAATTGATAAATAGCCCGCGAGAATTTCTCGTGAGCAAGAATCTCATAAAATAATGGTATTTCGGGATTATATAAAGGGATGGGGAGCCCTGCGAGGAGTTGACCTAACGAGACTATAATTTTCTGATCATCACATTGATGATCGAAAACAATTTTTGCGAAAGCATAGATGAGGATTCTTGATTTGGAATGGTAGATAAAGTGAAACCCTTTTCTGTAATTTCTTTTGAACATCAAGTAAAATGAGGAGCATATGTACGACTAAGTGAAGCCATTATCGAGTATAGGAATGAAGGGAGAAGTGAAGAAGTGAAAAGGAAGCGAAGAGCGAAGCGCAAATTGCGGAAGGAGAAAGGTGAAGAAAAGTTGCGAGAGGGAAAATAAAAGAGAAGAAGAGAAAGAGGAGAAAGTTATATATAGAGAAGAGAGTTCTCGAGAAAAAAATGCATTTAATGTGAGATGGGACGTGAATGGTTAAGAATAATCGGTTGAAAGAGACGTGTCAAGAAAAGAGTGGAAGAAGAAACACCTGTAATAAATTCCCGTACATAAACAAAACGAGTGAAAATGAACAATCGCAAGATAAAGATAAGCAGTCGCGGCACTTTAAAACATTGGTTCTCATGACATTCTCTTCTTCGCAGAGAAGACATGAGAAGAGGCAAGATGTAGGACCAGAATATCGCAACACTAATACTTCACGAGATTAATAAACAACTGCATCGCGAAGGAGTCGCATGGAGGTAAATAAATGACGTAATAGATGACGACAGTTAGAACATGAGGAAAGTGTGAAGACTTGGCGAGATTTAAGAGTGTCGCGAAGGCAAACAGTTGTACATTTGCGAGCATTCGCGAGACGTTTCCGAAAATAAGGGACAGTATAGCTGTCATCCACTATGTAATACCCTATATAAAGGGTCGAGTAAGTCTGTTATGGAGGAGGTCTTTTCGAATTGTTAAGCAAGTCATTAGGAGAGAGAAAATTAAGAGTGATTGTAATTTCACTAGCTCTGTTCTTCATTTCTTTGTAAATCTTGGAAGAAAACAATTAATAAAACACATTATTATTCATCTTCAAATGAATTGAATAAGAAAAATTCGAGTGAGGTGTGTAGTGTAGGATTTCCTGCAACTACACCATCGATCACCAAAAGCAACCCTGCTCAATCATGATCATCACTGGTATCTCCATTCATCATTGAAAGCTCTCTGAACCTGCTCGAGCGATCTTTATCCATCGCTGACCATCACTGCTACTAACTCGACCCAAATCTTGCTTCTCAACCCGTTCTATTCCTTCCTATGTTGGCAACAACATCGTCATGATCAACACAGCACCACCGAGAACAGCAGCAGTACCACTGATTTATGGAAATCAGTCACTTACCCAAGCTTTGTCTCACCTTCAGTAACCCAATGATGCCTTCAGAATCTCGAATATATCTTCTCCAAAATCCGCCATCATCTTGTCATCAACTGTCGTGATCATCACCGTCGGTGATACTCAGAAAGAAGAATGTGGTGCCATGAGTAACATGCCGGGTACCTTAATCAACATTTGAATTTGAACTCCCCCTTTATAAAAGACCTGACTTCCCTTAGCAGTTCCTCCGAAACTTGAATGCCCCTTAGCAAAGTGACTTCCCTTAACGTACAACGGGGGTCCCAATAGCACTGCCCTTAAAAATGACCATTGAGCCCTTTTAGTCTTCCGATTTCTTGTTTTGCTCATAACTTCTTTATACAAACTCAGAATGACTTCGTTCTTTCGCCATTGAGTTCATCTTCCTATACTCTACAAAATAATGACTAGAAATCCTCCATTGACTTCATCGCCCTTAAGCCATTTCAGGCGTGAATGCTGCCATTATAGATGCAGTATACCAGCGCCACATAATGCCTCTCAACAGGTGCTGGCTCTTCAGTATCTACCAAAAATCAAATATGATAACTTGGTTGAACTGTCTATCAACCCCTTAATGGCAGTTATTAGATATTGAGAATCGAAAGAGTCTAAATTAGGCTAATGGGGGTGTACCAAATTTGTGGGGGGCGTACCAGCCCCAAGGCAAAACCAGTTTTCTCTTATATGATTTTGGAACCCACCCCCACTAATTTGGTACACTCCCATTAGCAATGTTTGTAGGATCAGAATATCGCGACATCAATACCTCGCGAGATCAATAAACGACAGCATTGCGACAGTATCGCAGATAAGTAATATAAATGACGCAATGAATGACGACAGCCAAAACACGAGAAAGATGTGAAGACCTAGCGATATCTAGGAGAGCTTCGAGATTATATATTTATACACTTGCGATATTTCGCAAGTCATTCCCGAAAATAAAGGACAGCTTAGCTGTCATCCACTATGTACTACCCTATATAAAGAGTTGAACAAGTCTGTTGAGTGGGGGGGGATCTTTTCGAGTGTTTGGCAAGTCATTAAGAGAGAGAAAGTTTGGAGTGATTGTAATTCTTTAACTGATTTCCATTTCATCTTGTAAGCATTTTAAGAATTTAATCAATAAAAATTACAATTGCTCATCTTAAAAATGATTTGATTGTATAGATTCTTGTGAGGGGTGTAGTGTAGGATTTCCTGCAACTACATATTGGCGCTAGAAACAGGGAGTGAGTGAAGATTGACACCGTGATTTGAAAGAATTTGGAGTAATAGGGAAAGAATTTCATATAATTTTCAACAACTTACTAAAATTGAGAAATGGCTAGAAGAAGATATGCATCAGAACAACCAACAACTGTTAGAAGGAGTAGGAGACTTGCTGGAGAAATGAGAAATGAAATGGGGGAATCCTCAAGAATGAACACAAGAAATAATGAAGAAAATCAAATTCAATCACCAAATCAACCAGTAGCGAATAGAACTGTGGATTATGATAGAGTAAGCGTGCATACTTGGAGATCAGACTCTGTGGACGAAAGGGGAGAAGAACAACAATTGGTAAAAAATGGACAAGAGGAGAGAGACCGAGAAGGGATTGGATAAATAATTCATGGAAATGAAGAGATCGTAGTATTAGAGGCGTTGAAACAAATAATACATGAAGAAAGACGATTAGAGGAAGAGGAACGTGCAAATTTGACAAGACAAAATCATGAGTTGAGGATGGAAAACATGAGATTACAAAACAGAAGGTCGAGAAGCACTACAAGGTCAAGCTCAAGATCAGTTAGAGAGGAAAGAAGGAGAATTTTACCTACAGAAAATGCTAATGAAGAAAACCAAGAAGAAGCGCAAAATCCAGGCATAGAACATTGCGAGAGAAGAGAAATGATGGAAGATTGTTATATCCCACGTCCCGAGACTCTTCAAAATGGGAAAAATGATGGAAATCAAGGAAATAGGCAGCATCAGGGGCAGAATAATCCAGTTGATGAAGAAAATCAGGAAGAAGGAAGAAGAATATTGCATGGGAGAGAAGCACGGAGGAAGCAAAAAGATTGAAGATGAGATTGAAAGACACTATCTTTGAACAAGCACGTCTAGCCTGCGAGAGGGAAAGATTAAGAACGAGAAATGGAAGAACAGGAATTGGAAGAAGCAATTCGCGGAATAATCATGATAATCGAGAAAGAAGGCGAGAACAAAATCGCAACAATGGTAATATCAATGAAGAATATGAAAGAGTACAAAGGAGAACCGATAGGCAACAAAGAAGAGAAATTGATAGATATAACGGTGTGCGAATTCGTGAAAGAAATGAAGGAGAAGATCGCGAGAGAAAGACGAGAAGAGAATGATGAACAAGAAAGTCAAAGTAGACATGAACGCAGGAGAAGAGAAGCGGAACTAAAAAGACCAGTGGATTCAAATTCTGATATAAATGAACAAACCTTGAGAGAATTAGCAGAAATGAGAGGAATGCTGAACAGTAAAAAGGGAGGAGGAAAGAGACAATTGGATGAGGCCATCGAGGAAGCTGCGAAAACTCCATTTACACAAGAAGTACAACTAGGAGGAATACCCCCAAAGTGTAATTTACCTGCGTTAACCAGCATTTTCGATGGAACAACTTGTGCAATACAGCACATCAAAGCTTATGTGAGATGTATGTTACAATGGGAGAATCATGATGCTATATTGTGCAAGTATTTTGCATCAAGTTTGACAGGAGAAGTGTTGAAGTGGTTTGAAGGTTTACCAAGAAACACAATCACATCATTCAACCATTTACAAGATATATTTTTAGGGGCGTACATAAGTAATAATTCCTCGCGACCGGGTATTGAAGATGTATTTGGGTTAAAACAAAGGGTTGGCGAAAGTTTGAAACATCTAACCGTGAGGTGGAAGACAATATGTAGCGATATGGCTGGTCATGTGGATGAGAGATATCTCATTTTATCATTCATTAATGCTATGTTCGCAACCAATCTGTTATACATTCAGGTTTTTATTATTAAGAATACAATCACAATGACTAAGTTGCGAGAACTTCAGGAGGAGTACATTGCTCTAGAGGAAAAGCAAAATGAGATGGAATCATACCCTGTTGCGAATACAAGTTCAAGAGCTGCGAATGCAAATTTGTTACCTAAATTGATAAACACAGTGGCGAGCACCTCGCAGGGTCAACAAGAAATGATAACGAATGATGGTCAGCAAAAATTAGTAGCCATGGGAAGTCGCGATCAGGAAGAATTTGAAAGAGAGAGAAACTTCTATAACCGTGGCGGAAATAACAAAATTCAAAGACTTGATCAGCCGCAAGAAACTTATGGAGGACAGAGGCAGAATTATCATAGAGGGCAATGAGGTCATAGGGTAGTATGGGAGGAAATCAAGATGCCCCCACTGAATGCTAGTGTGGAAAAGATATGGGAAGCTATAATCCTGATGGAAAATATACCTGCACCATGGAACATGGGGAATGAACCACCTCCGGGTGATAGAAGTCATGAATTTTGTTCCTATCACCATTTTCATGGACACCTAACAAATGATTGCAGAAACATAAAAAGAATCATCCTCAGAATGATAGACCAAGGGAAGCTAAATCATTTCTTAAAATGTGAAGAAAAGACTCAACCATTAGCACATCCACCAGAAATCCACAGAGTAAACACAACAAAAGGGAAAGAAACATTTGTAGTAGAAGTTGGAGCGAAGGCCAAAAACTTGTTCTGCAGACTCTCTATCGTACATTAAATGCGGGACAATTGAAGATTTTCATGATAGTGTTCTCAGTAGGGTTTTCGCAAGAGATGCTGACAATAGAGAAGTAATGAACATCGCGAAGACATCGCCACTAAAAGAATGGCAAACGCAGATTATTTCTTTTACCGCGAGAAGAGGTACCCGAGGGTGGCGAGATGCATGATGATCCATTAGTGGTAAGATTGGAGATTAACCCAAAAACTGTTGATGATGAAGATGATGAGGCGAGAAAATTCATGGGCAATCAATATAATCTTAATTGATACTTTTGGAAGCTCAGTAAACATCCTTTTTACCATACTTACAATACTATGGGAGGGAAAGACGAAGATCGATACCTTCAACTTATAAGATTTATGGTTTTAATGGTACGCCAATAAACCTAAAGGAGAAGCTCATATGCGAATACCACTTTGAAAGGATTATCAACTGAAATTTTGTTTTGCGTAGTTGATGTGGAGTCCCCCTATAATGCATTAATTGGGCGACCTTGGTTACATGAGATCTTGGGTGTAGCATCGACTTACCACCAGTGCATCAAATTTCCTCATCCCAGTGGTGTTGGAGTCATAAAAGGAGATTGGGTTGAGGGACAAAAGTGCTATGAAGTTGATGTGGAATCTTGCGAGGAAAGGGCTGCTCAAAAGAAAAACTGGAAGCAGAACATCAAAGAAGAACAAAGAAGGGAAAGACTGATGGTGGACGCAATAGAAATGAGAGATGAAGATACATTGCGAAACCAATGCCTGAAGACAGTTGGAAATTGCGACGGTTTCGCAAAGGGGAAGGAAATATTAGGAAATTTAAATGAAGAAGTAGAGAGCAACAGAAGTAAGAAGTGTAAGAAATGAATAATTGATTTTAGATTTGTGTAAAAAAAAAAAAAAATTGTTTTGAGTGAAAAAGACATGTCGAAAGTAAAAAATATATGACGATCGAAGAAGGAGTACGCGAAAGTCTCGCGAGACAGAATATATGAAAATCTAGTTATTACAGCGAGATCACAGCAAACAAAGCAAGACTATGCGATAATTTCGCAAAGATAATGAGAAGAAAAAAAAATGATATATACGAATGGGACGAACCTTTATGGCGTACACCCTAGTTCGCGAATGATATTTCGCAAGAGGCTAATGTAAGACCTAAAGTGCGTCATATAAGGGGTATCTCTTGACATGGCTCGGGGAAAAGGTTACACCGCCCCCGGAAAGCCCGAGTCATGGAGATTTGGGGTCAATAAAGCCCATCCGGGAGAGATACCTTGGATTTCCAACTATATAAGGTTATACTGGTTGGACGACCGAGGGTCTCTTCCAAGGAGTCAGTGTATGACCAAGGCGCCGAGGTACACGGTTGAGCCAAGAGTGCACAGGGCATTTGAAGTGTCTCGGCCATTCTTGGCAAGTCTTGGCACATCCGCACACTCGTCCCGAAGAAAACTCCACTTAGGGTGCAGTCTCGTAACCATAAGCCCTATAGGTATAAGGGATAAGAGGCTGCGAAAACAACTGGTTGTTGTTAAGACCGGATGGGAGGAGTTAGTCTTGTATGGCCGATGTACGCCTCCTTGAAGGGGCAACCAGGGAGATGATAAGTGCGGAACCCTCCATTAGGGAGCTGATAAGTGTCTTAAGACACAAATGTCATGGGGCTCAATTTTCGCAAGAAAATTGAGGCTTGTCATATTTGTGCGATGATCCTGAAGAGGCAATAATACTAACACGAGGATAAGACGAGATCAATGGGTCTTTACATGAAAGTGTAAAGACGTCCTGCGATTTCGTCGTAAGACGGCAATGTCATGGGGCTTTATTTTCGCAAGAAAATTCAGGCCTATCATATTGTCGCAATAAAATTATCCTGCAGAGGCAACAATACTAAAGACATGATAAGGCAAGATCAATGGGTCATTACATGAAAATGTAAAGACGTCCTGCGATTTTGTCGCAATGATGAAGGGTGGCGCAATAAGACCTTTAACTAGGAAGGCAAAATAAGACCACACAAGAAAATGAGTAAGCAAATAAGCTTGCGAAAATGATTATATGCAACAAAATAAGCTTTCCAGTATACATATGGAGACAATCAGGAAAAATTTGCTTGCGAAGACTAAGCAGCAACAGTTATGAAACTGAGGCATATTATTACTTAAAGGTTCTCGACTAAAATCTCTCATTTGAAAACAAATAACAGAGGCAAATATGGGAATGAATAGGATATAAACTTGTTATTTACTTTTATATGATAGATTTATGCACTCATAATATTAATTAACTGTATTGCAAGAAAGAATTGTTCTTTTAACATGTGCGGAAAAAGACAACAAAGTAGAATTTGTATTTGAAGATCCAAGAAATTTACAGTAAGAAGTTACAAAAATGGAAGATTAAAAGGATAAATGTACAGATATTACAAGAAAAGAAAGAAGAAAATGGAGCTATTTCTTAGTTCATTCTTCTTTTTTATCAGACTCTTCATCGGACTCCTCTTCTTCGCTAGCATCACTATCAGAGACATCCAAGGAAGGCATATTTTCAGGAATCTCATCAAGAAGACAAGGATATGATGAATGAGGAATATGGTGGTCATTACAGACTGTCCTAATAGTTTGCTTGCAAAAGCGGACAGCATCATTCTCGAAATTCGCTACAGTAGTTTGCAGTTGCTTCTTCAACTTGGAATACTTATCATTGTGAAGAGAGAAGTCCTTTGCAAGTTGTGCTTTCTCAGATTCAAGTTCTTTAATTCTTGTCTAAAATCTCTTCTCAGCTTCTGCGAACAAATGACAATGAGTCAGTAACTTAATAGCAATTTCACAAAAAAGAAGTGGTAAAGTAAAGAAGAACAGTTAACAACCTTCTCTGTCAGAAATCATATCTTTAACCAAGGAAGTATGCTCAGCGTGAAGGCTAACGTTAACACCTAAGTTATTTCTGGCGTTATCTAGAACTTTCGTAGCCCAAGCAAATTCATCGTCACTATTTATGAGAAGAAGAGAACGAATTTGATTCTCTCTCTCGTTAAGTATGGCATTTTGGCGAAGAGATTCATCCCGTTCAACTTGGCCTTCAAGAAGAGTTTTTTGAAATCTCGCTAATGCTTGGGCACCTTGATTAGTAATGCGATCTTTGTCATCTATAAGGTTACTAATTTTCTTCCTTAAAATATTAGTTTTCTCGTGGGAACTAAGGTATAGACGTTTAAATCGGTTGGCTAAACCTAAAATAGATCTATGGTCAATTTCTAAGAGGTGAAATTTGGTTTGAAGTTCGTTTAGTGGAAGAGATCTAATATTGTTATTCAAAGAACTGTTTAAATATTTGTTGAGATGAGTAAGAAGAGCATCACTATCCATAGGCTCGGGAAATGAGTGAAGAAGGATGGCTTCATCAGAAAGATTATAAATGTCTGCGAAAATGATATGTCAGATAAACAAAAATAAATGACAGAATAAAAACAAGGAAAAAAAAGAAGAATCTTATACCATAGAGTTCTTTGATTAGCACTTTGAAGGCTAGATATTTTATTCCCTCGTGTGGAAGATTGACTTCCGGTTGTTGAACCCTTTCACGAAGAATCGCAGCTTCACTTTCTAACCCTTCATCCTTCTTGCGAAGTTGAAGATATTTCTTTTCAAGAGTGTTGCGTATTTTCTCAAGATCTGAGGCAACGACAAAGGAAGCTCTCCCAGACTACAAAGAAAGATAAAGAAATTATCAAGATATGATTTAAAATCAAAATTATGAAGTAATAAAGAAGTACAGACGTACCAAGGCACCAAGTGCATTTAATAAGCTGGGAGTCACTGATATGGAAACACCCTGGAGAGAATCGTTACCATCTAGCAAGGAAGCATCACATATATTTGCGAGAGCTTCGCATGTACTAGAAAGGCGATCATCTCCAATTCCTTGCATGGAATCTGAGAAGATGTTAGACAGTAATGCCATAGGGGATTCAGTTAGATGATCCTCCTTCGCAAAAGGAACATCAACTTCGTCATCATCCTCATCAGAACTCTTGCTGGATAGAGGATTTGACCGAGAAGAAGAGTGAATCTTCCGTTTTTTAGAAGGTGGGGCAGTGGATTTCCCCTTGCGAAGAGAACCTTTACCCTTTCCTTTGGCCTTCGCAGCTTCAGAAGTTTCATCTCCGGTAACTTCAACACCAATCTTCACACACGAATGAAGATAAGAAACAGAGGCAACAATATTGTTAAAAAAAAATCAAAAGAAAATGTTTCTTACTTCATCTGTGATTGAACGGAGTATCGCCAGGGTACTCACCTTTGGATTCCTTTCGTAACTTTTTCTCAGTTTGGTGATCTAAAAAGTTCGCAAGATTAGATATAAGAGGAAATGAAGATTGCAAAGCAAGTGAAGGTTAGGAATTATACTTCTTTTGCTTTCCCGGGCCAATTAAATACCCAGGGATGATAGTTTGCGAGGTTCGCAGGAAGTACATTGGAACTTGAAATGTAAGGTCCGTTCAAAAATAGCGGAAAGACACACCGCTTGTCGTCTTTGGAATGGCGAGGAACATTGTTCTTGCCGGAGTTCCAATCGATATCTTGCATGAGTATCTTGTCGCTGGGAATGTTCTCTTTTCTTTTCAACCGTGCACCGCAGCGAGACCTATCATTTTTCATATTTATCACTTCATAATTTTCAAAAAAGTTTTCTCATGAATACATTTCAAAGCAACTATCTCAAGTTTGCGAATTTAGGATCTCTGACTTCATCAGGATATAGAGATCCCTTACCAGCGCTGCGATTGGCGAATTCAAGCATTAAACGGATGTAATCCCCACTTAATTAAAAGATAGCTGATAGGTGTAGAATACACCTAATTTACTATCTAGTAGTTTATGCTTTCTTTGCTATTTCTTTTGTAAATTATGTATTTTACGCTTGTTTTGAGTTTTATAGCTACTATGGAGTCACACGGAGGAAAAGAAGAAGAAATCACTCAATTTGAGCAAAAGGGTAAAACTGTCATTTCACCAAGGAGGGAATACTATATGGAGCCCAGCCAAGGTTAAGGGGAGGTCAAAGAGGTGTCCCTTATCCAAAAGAAGGGAGTGAGAATAGCACATTTTGGGTGTACTTATGGTGGGTGTCTGAATCCACCCACACCCTAAACCCATATAACCATACCCGGATCCAAACCCGACCCGGATCCGTGTAATTAAAACAAAAACCTGAAATCGAGAGAACCATCTCTCAATCATTATTTCACCTGAACCTGTTATGGAGACAGCGGCTGCACATTGAGGCCGAGAGATGAGAAAATGATGGTCGATGTTCAACCAAGAAGACGAGGAAGAGTTGCTGCCGAGTTTGAAGGAATCGAGGATCGATGCTGCTGTTGAGAACCGAGAGAAGATGATGTTTAAATCGAAATCTAGATCGATTAGTGAGGGGTTCTGTAAATCTCCAACGAGGTGAAATTGAGGCCGGGCTAAAGAAGAGAAGAAATCGAGCAATGAATGAAATCGGTTTCTGCAGAGAAATGGGTTGGTGGTTTTAGATTAGGATGGAAGATTGAGAAGAAATTGGTAGAGTTTGAAAGTGGGTTTGATTCCAATTTGACTCAGGTAACAGAATGAGGTCGAAATCGACAGTAAGGGTTTGGTGGAAGCTCAACAGAGGCGAGATGTTGGAGATGAATGTGTTGTTGAATCGAAGAGGGTGAATTAAATCGAAGAGATGAAACGGGTTTTTGATGTTGTATCTCAGGGGAATTTAGGGTTGCGATTTGAATCCCCAATCGAAGAACAAGAAACTGGAGAGATGGGTATTGACTCTGTTGAGGAGATGATTTGATTGTGGCTGGAGCTGATGTTATATTGAATTAGTGATGGAAGAACTGAAGATGAGGTGAGAGCACTTGAACTGTTGTGAATTGATACTGAAATTACAGGCCTGGCACAACTGAGGCTAAGGGGAAGAAGGCTGTAATGGCAGTGGAGTTGTTGCTGGAATGGTGATTGCGATGCGCAATGGAAGCAGTGGTCTTTGTAAATTGACTTGGGTTTGTGGTGGTATTGCTGTGGAAGTGGATCTGGTGGTAGCACAATCTGCAGTTGGTAATGCGGGTGTGTTTTGTGAAGGTCAGGTGGTTTTGCAGCCCAGAAGTGAGCTTGTAGGACTCAAATATCGCACAACATATTTTCTTAGTGTGCGAGATTCAATTATTTCCTTAACTCGCGAGAAGAGCTTGCGAGATAGCAAGACTCGCGAGAGTGTCTCGAGAGAAGGTAGCAAGACTCGAGAGAGTGCCTCGAGAGGAGGTAGCGAGAGCCTGCGAAATCATTAAAGGGCTCGAGAGAATGTCTCGAGAGGAGGTAGCGAGAGCCTGCTGCGAAATCATTAAAGGGCTCGAGAGAATGTCTCGAGAGGAGGTAGCGAGAGCCTCGCGAGATCATTAAAGGGCTCGAGAGAATGCCTCGAGAGGAGGTAGCGAGAGCTGCGAGACTATCAAAGAGCTCTCGAGTATGAGGCTGTATGTGAGCTGTCATCCACTATGTAAATACTATATAAAAGAGGAGAGCAGGCGAGAGAAAGGAAGAGGAATAATTTTGGGAGGACACTTTTAGGAGGAGAGAGATATTTTTAGAGAGAGATTTATTTTCTTTATCATCTTCTTCCCCAAATAATTAGATCTAGAGCTCTAGAAAATATCCATTAATGGAGATTCTCAATGTAATTCAAATGTAACCTCAACAATCATAGTGAAGAATCGTGGATGTAGATCACATTGATCGAACCACGTAAAAATCTTATGTGTCTATTTAAATTTTTAGCACTTATATTTAAAATTTAGGTGATTAATATGATTTAGATCTACAAAATATAGTGAGGGGTGTAGTGTGGGAAATCCTGCTACTACATATGCGCTAGAAACAGGCTTTGAATCTTGTTGGTTCAAGAAAATTTAGAAAAATCGGCCTCTGTTGGTGATGAATTCAAGTGGATCTATAAGCTTTAAGGGAAAAAAGAGAAGGAAAAGCACCAGACAAAGAAAAGAACGATGTAGGCAAGGAAAAGGGACTGATAATTGCTAGATTAAAGAAGATTCGAATAAATTAGTTATCGTAGGAGATGGATTTCCCTGGATCTAAAAATTTCAAGGTCAAAGGAGGAAAGAAATTTGTTACGACGAAACAACTTTATAATTGCGAAGAGAAACCCAATCACGAAGAAGAAGACACAGACAAAGCCCAATTCATAAGAAGCTCCATCCAAGGTCAATTCATTTGATTAATCGACTGTTATATCATCGATGGAGAGATATCAACTTACGGTAGCAGTAAAGCTTCGAGACAAAACAGCCCACTTGAAGCAATCAAAATAGCATATAACCAATGACAAAGTCTGGTGAAGACCAGCGAGATATGACATTTCGGTCACAACCAGTATACAGCGAAGATGTAAAACCAACTATAAGCCCCAATTGATTGATAAGCAACAGACCAAAAGGAAGTCCTCAATTAAGGAGGAGAACAAATTTTGTCAACATTCTAACAAGGAGAAGAATCATAATCATATGAAGAAGAATTGGAAAGACCTCGCAAAAAGAGAAAACAATAGAAACATGGAGAGAACGATCATTGGAACTTATCTTCAACGAGAAATTAACGACACGAACTAAAGGAATATCGGCGAAGAAGGGATATGACTTCGGTACATCGATGAGGAATCCACAAAGATAGTTGTTAAAGGTGAGAAAAACGCGAGTATAGCAAAGCAATTGCTAACTTCGCGAGCATCATCAGTGTAGAATGAGTTATAAGAAGGAGATAACTTGCAAAAGCCAACGAAACATCATCGAACATCGTCAAGCTGTATTTTTGACGCAAAATGCAATTACTTTGGAAACAATCAAAGAAAGGAGATAACTCGCAAAGCCAGCGAAAGAAGAAGCCACAATAGCTAGATTTTGTCACCAACATTCATGGGCAATCAATCCGATTCGCTACATATGCAATCGAATATGAGTGGAGGATAGCAACAGCTAAGTTCGAGGCAGTCCACATCACAAATCGATTCAAAACAATTCAATATTTGCGAAGACATAAAGTTCCCCTGCGAAGTTCACTCCATCAATAAAGTTCCAGCGAAGTTGCCGCAGCAGGTAAGATGCGAAAATAACAGGACACATCCGGTGATGAAGAAAAGTGTAATGAGAGAGGCCAAGAAGCTGGCGAGGTCATCTTGAAGAATGAAGCTGGCGAGGTCATCTTGAAGAATGAAGCTGGCGAGGTCATCTTGAAGTTGGCGAGGTCATCCAGTCTCATCCAGCAGTAGTAGCAGGCGAAGATAAAACTCAGTCAAGCATCCTAAATAGCACGAAAGAATGAATATGAATCGAAGTGAAAGAATACTAACAATCGGGAAGGAAATATCTCAGAAGATATCACTCTCAAGGTTCAATTATACAAGAATTTATGGCTTGAGGCTGAAGCAGCAATGTGTTCCATGAAATATAATGCTAGATGTGCGAGCATGAAGATTGAGAAGGAGTACAGGCAACAGCAAGAGAAAGACTCATGTATGACAAAAAAAACCATTAATGTGGAGGAACGTTTGAGCTCAAAGATTCTTGGTGATCAGAACAGCTTCGAGGCATTGTCTCCGCCTACTAAACATAAGTTGAGTGCAACCACTATCCAGAAACAAGTCAAACAAACACTAACAATCGGGTAGAGGATGTTGAAGCTTGATTATGGTGGGCTCCATCTTCTCAAGTGCTAGGGTTGATAACTCAAGTTCCATGAGCACGGAGGGGAATCAAGCTGCGGGGCGTTAAAGATAGCTTGAATACAAAGATCACAACCAAAGAAGCAAGTAAGGCGAACACTAACTATCAGGTAAATGATATCGAAGCCTCAGTTATGGCCAGACTCAACATTCTGAAGTACCGGGTTGATAACTCAAGCTGCGTGAGTACAAATGGAAACCAACCTCAAGAATACACTAATAGACTCAACAAAGTAGGATCGATGTCAACCAGCAACATGAAGAATTATCCAACATGACGAACAATTAAGCCAACTGCGAAGAAGTGTATGCGAGATTCTCAACTTCTGGAACACGAGAGATATTTCCTTCAAATATGTTCACTTCGCAAACACTATAGCAGGGGAGAACTCAACTTACCAACATGGAGAAATTCAAGAAACAACAGAAGATAAAGGGGAATTGAAAGGAAGAGTTGCTGAAAAGGTTAAATCTTAAAACCTAAGTTGCAGGTACTATTAATGGAAACGATGATGTCTCGAAAGTTGCAGGTATCATTAATGGAAGTTCATAGGTTACGGCAAGCAGAGTGAAGATAAAGAATGGCAAAGTTTAAGTAAACACAAACAACAGGGATAAAGGGAATCTTAAATTGCAAGGAAGCGAAGTCTTCGCAGAAACACAATCATCGCAGAGGGTGTCCGTTTATTTTATACAGAGGTTAAGTTCACAAAGTCTTTGATTGTTTCGCAAGAGAGGGTTTAGCAAAGTTGGTTCAAGAGGGAGACTACAAGCATGCATTTTTACTTCGCAAACAATCGCAAGATCGAGTCCCATTCCACCAAATTTTTCACGTGATTTTTTCGCGCATTTTTACTCAAAGCTGAGCACAGAATTCTTGCCACAATATTATTCCCTTCGCAGATGATATACGCCTACTTCATATAAATGTTTACTTCACACAAATTTCATCACGAGAAGTCATCTTTGTAAATACTTGCGAGAACAAGAAGAAGAGAACTTTGCCAAGCCCAGTTCGCTAAGAGAAAGCCAAATTTCAATAAATATTTCGCAGAAGCAAGGAAAAGCGTTGACGATTATTTCGCAAGAGAAGGTTAGCACATATGGTACTGAGAGAGAATATGCAAAAGGCAAGTCAAGGGTTCAAATCTCATTTCTCACAATTCTTTTTGCTGCGAGATAATTATATTTTATGCGACGTTCATACATTTCAAGGATGCTAGCTTCGCAAGCAAATAATATACTTCGCAAGAGACAACAACAGCAGCAAACCGCAAATGATATGATATTATATATGAAAGAAGTGTGAGAAATGAAGAAATGAATGAAAGAATGAAGACATGCGATAATTTCGCAAAGATAATGAGAAGAGACAATCAAAAATGAATGATTGCATGAATTGACAAAAATGAATGAGTGAGTGAATGGGACGAACCTTTATGGCGTACACCCTAGTTCGCGAATTATATTTCGTAAGAGGCAAATGTAAGACCTAAAGTGCGTCATATAAGGGGGTATCTCTTAACATGGCTCAGGTGGAAGGTTACACCGCTCCTGAAACCTGGGTCATGCAGAGATTTGGGGCCCATGAAAGCCTATGGGGGAGATACCTTGGATTCCCAACTATATATGTAGGTTATACCCTGGTTGGGCGACCGAGGTCTCTTCCGAGTCGGTGGATGCACAAGGCGCCGAGGTACACGGTTGAACGAGTGCCGGGATGGATGAACCTACCCTGGCCATTCTTGGCAAGTCTTGGCATGTGCTGCACTCGCCCGAAGAAAACTCACTTAGGGTGCAGTCTCGTAACCATAAACCATATAGGTATAAGGGATAAGAGGCTGCGAAAACAACTCGGGGTTGTTGTTAAGACAGGATGGGAGGAGCTAGTCTTGTATGGCCGATGTTTCGCCTCCTTGAAGGGGCAACAAGGGAGATGATAAGGGCGACACTCTCCATTAGGGGGTGTCAAAACAGACGCAAATGTCATGAGGCTTTGTTTTCGCAAGGAGACTTAGGCTTGTCATATTTGTGCAATGATCCTGCAGAGGCAATAATACTAACGCGAGGGTAAGGCGAGATCAATGGGTCTTTACATGAAAGTGTACGAGGACGTCACGCGATTTCGCACGCACGACGGCAATGTCATGGGGCTTTATGTTCGCAAGGATATCTAGGCCTGTCATATTGTCGCAACTAAAACATCTGCAGAGGCAAAAATACTTGGAAAATGATAAGGCAAGATCAATGGGTCTTTACATGCAAGTGTAAAGACGTCCTGCGATTTTGTCGCGATGAAAGGTGGGCAGGGGGAGGACTCCTAATTAGGAGGTCTAACTTGGAAGACCACACAAAAATGATAAGGCGAGGTCAATGGGTCATTGCATGAAAATGTAAAGACGTCCTGCGATCTTGTCGCAATGATAAAATTCAACATAAAGCAATGAAGAGATTATACTATCGCATGAGCGCAACGCAGAGATAGAGGAAAAATAAGAATGAAGAAATAACTCACTCATTCAACACTTTTTTCAACGATTCTACCTTCGTAGATAAAGAACAGAGAGGCAACAATGGATTACCGAAAAAACATTTTATGTTCTTTATTTTCTCGGCAAGAATCGTTTCCAAAGAAGATGTTTACCAATGAACAACAAGAATCCTCACCAAAAATGGAATAATGACTTCGCATGAACAGAGGCAATACTTCTTATACTTCAAGGATTAATATTTCTTATCCACTTCGCAAAGTTTCAGAACTTCGCGAAAGAACAGAGCATAGCATGAGGCAAAGAACATGGAGCGAGAGTTTCGCATGATGGATTCGCAATACTTCTTATATTTAGAAGATTAAGTACTTATACTTCTCAAAGGATACTTCATACTTCTTATATATTTCGAGGATTGAGTACTTCTTATACTTCTTCAAGGATAATTCATACTTCGCGTACTTCAAATAGATGATACTTCTAGTTACTTCTTAATATTTCGGAACTTCGCAAAAGAATAGAGGCAAGTACGTACTTTTCAAGTCCAGTATTCTTCCGCTCGTTCCTTCATCAACAAAGACCAAAGATTACTACAACAACAGATTTTTCCATAAAGATCGCTCTTCAAGCAATATTCAAGGAAAAAGAGGCAAGATGTAGGACTCAAATATCGCACAACATATTTTCTTAGTGTGCGAGATTCAATTATTTCCTTAACTCGCGAGAAGAGCTTGCGAGATAGCAAGACTCGCGAGAGTGTCTCGAGAGAAGTAGCAAGACTCGAGAGAGTGTCTCGAGAGGAGGTAGCGAGCTGCGAAATCATTAAAGGGCTCGAGAGAATGTCTCGAGAGGAGGTAGCGAGAGCCTGCGAAATCATTAAAGGGCTCGAGAGAATGTCTCGAGAGGAGGTAGCGAGCCTGCGAGATCATTAAAGGGCTCGAGAGAATGCTCGAGAGGAGGTAGCGAGAGCCTCGCGAGACTATCAAAGAGCTCTCGAGAGTATGAGCAGTATGTGTTGTCATCCACTATGTAAATACTATATAAAGAGGAGAGCAGGAGAGAGAAAGGAAGAGGAATAATTTTGGGAGGACACTTTTAGGAGGAGAGAGATATTTTTAGAGAGAGATTTATTTTCTTTATCATCTTCTTCCCCAAATAATTAGATCTAGAGCTCTAGAAAATATCCATTAATGGAGATTCTCAATGTAATTCAAATGTAACCTCAACAATCATAGTGAAGAATCGTGGATGTAGATCACATTGATCGAACCACGTTAAAAATCTTATGTGTCTATTTAAATTTTTAGCACTTATATTTAAAATTTAGGTGATTAATATGATTTAGATCTACAAAATATAGTGAGGGGTGTAGTGTGGGAAATCCTGCTACTACAGAGCTGAAGGTGCAGGTGGAGTATGACTCTGGCAGTGGTGATGCTGGTCTAGATATGGCCTGAGTTCTGAGTCTTGTCAGTGTTGTTGAGTTTCATGGGGTCAAGTGTGTGCGAGATGAATGGATTACCGTGTTCGATTATAAGGTACCGAGCTGAGAATGCTTTGGTGGTTTGGTTGATGATGATGTCTTTGATAAGCTGAGAAGTGATGTGGTGCTTTGAGGCATGTAGCTCGGAGTTCTTTGGAGTTGCCGGGAACTATGGCAATTCAATGGCCCGAGCTTGCAGTGAGGTGCAGCTTTGTTGATACTGCGGTGTAAGGATGCAATGGCCGACGGGAGGCCGGTGGCCTTAGGTTGTTGGTGGTAATACTAAGGCGGGGGAATTGCGAAATTGAGCTAGAAAATGGTTTTGTACGTAGGGTGGTGATCTTGTTGCAATGGATCGGGTGGTTTGTGCAAATGGAAGCTGAAATGGGATGGATTTGTTTGTGCTGATGGATTGAAGGTAAAGAAATGAGCTAAGATGCAATGTTGCAGGAGAGAATTGTGGCCTGAGTGAGATGAAACTAAAGCTGCAAAAGTAAGAAGGCTCAGCCATGATGGCTGAGGCGTGAAGCACTATCCTGGTGCAACACACAGCTCTGGCCAGAGCAAAGGCTTATGCCATGGCAACTTAGCCGAGTCAGCCCGATTTAGTGGACTCGAATGCCGACTCGGCCCCGACTCATGACCTAGACCTTGACCTGTTGACTAACAGTTGACTGACAGTTGACCTGTTTGACCGTTAGTCCTAACGGAGGACCGGACGGAATATTCCGTCGAATATTCTCTTGACGGAGAAATTTTCGGTGGCGTGGCGACTTATTCCTACGGATTCCAAATGCCCACAATCCCGCTTTTCCGGCGAGCCAAAATTTCCAATTTTCTATGGACTTCTCTCAATGGTGTGAAGACTTGGGCTAGGAATTGGATGGAGAATTGGACTCAAATTTGGAAAGAGAAGGTGGAAGAGTTGAGAAGAGCTTGGATTTGGAAATTGAATTGCAAAAGAAAAAGGATTCTACTCCTTAGAAGATTTGGAGAATATTGAAGCCTATAAATAGAGAAGTTTTCTACAACTTCTACACATCTCTACACACACAATTCTTTTCTTTTCTTATTCTTTGTGTGAACTCTTTAACATGAGTAGCTAATTTTATTGATTGAGGATGAATTCTAGTTCTTAATATGATTTGAGTTTTTGTTTTTAATTCTATCTTGAAGTTTTTCACATGATTATCGTTTGTTTTTACTAATAGGAATGATCTTAATGACATTCATGATTGATTGATAGATTGTTTAGAATGCATGCTAAATTGATTTGTTAGTTTAATCTAATGCTAGTGAAAGTTAGGAGATAAGTAATCGTTTCTTGACTCTTTACATAAGTAGCAAACACGAGACCTTGCGGAGGATTCCGTGGAGCAATTGTGTGTAGAAACAACGCTAGAAAGTGAACCAAGCGAACCGAGTTTAACTACTAGTACTAAACCTAAATTCATAGATCTTAATGCATTCAGAGGAATTACATCTTGTAAGCGAACCTCGGTGGTTCTTTTGAATATAACTACGATAACTAAGCGGACCATTACTCGGTGAAATTAGGGATTTTGGGGCTAGCTAAGCGGACCGCTATCCTACGGTTGGTGATAATCGTGACTAATAACAATAGCTCGCGAGAACTTCTCATGAGAAAGAATTTCATAGAGCAAGGGCAAGTCAGGATTGTAGATAGGAATGGGAAGACCTGCGAGGAGCTGACCTAGCGAAATTATGATTTTCCGATCATCACAATGATGATCGGTAAACAATTTTGCGAGCACGAGAATAGATGAAGATTCTTGATTGTGAATGGTGGATAAGGTGAAACCCTTCTCTTGTAAATTCTTTTGAGTCTCACCCAAAAGGGGTTCGTATCTACGACCAGGTGGAGCCATTCTCAGGATATGGGAATGAATAGAGAATTGAAAATCAAGAGAAAGAAGAAAAGGAAGATTTACAGTAGCAGAAACGTAAATTGCGGAGGAGGAGAATTGAAGAAAAATTGCAGAGAGAAAGTAAAAAAGAAGAAGAGGAGGATGAGAAAACTATATATAGAGAAGAGTTCTCGAGAAGATAAATGCATTTAATGTGAGAAGAGACGTGAATGGTCAAGAATAAACGGTTGAAAGAGACGTGTCAAGAAAAGAGTGGAAGAAGAAACACGTGTAATAAATTATGTATAAAAGTACGAGGTCATATCAATAAACAGATAAAGATGAACAGTTGCTGCATTTCAAAAATACTAGTTCTCATGACATTCTCTTCTTCGCAGAAAAGACATGAGAAGAGGCAAGATGTAGGATCAGAATATCGCGACATCAATACCTCGCGAGATCAATAAACGACAGCATTGCGAAAGTATCGCAGATAAGTAATATAAATGACGCAATGAATGACGACAGCCAAAACACGAGAAAGATGTGAAGACCTAGCGAGATCTAGGAGAGCTGCAAGATTATATATTTGTACACTTGCGATATTTCGCAAGTCATTCCAGAAAATAAAGGACAGCTTAGCTGTCATCCACTATGTATTACCCTATATAAAGAGTTGAACAAGTCTGTTGAGTGGGGGGGATCTTTTCGAGTGTTTGGCAAGTCATTAAGAGAGAGCAAGTTTGGAGTGATTGTAATTATTTAACTGATTTCCATTTCATCTTGTAAGCATTTTAAGAATTTAATCAATAAAAATTACAATTGCTCATCTTAAAAATGATTTGATTGTATAGATTCTTGTGAGGGGTGTAGTGTAGGATTTCCTGCAACTACAATGTTGGAGTACTGGAGTTAATGAAGAGTTATGATGGGTTTAGGACTTGTTGCGCATGCCTTTGAATAGGCGTGAATAGCTAAGGGACGAGACGTTCCACCGAATTCCTTAAATGACTAATGGCATCTTCTCTACAAAAGGAAATTAAACAGAGAATTTCCAAAATATACAAAAATCATCCTAAAAGATCAGGCAAGGAAATTAAGAAAACATAGATTAGAGATAATGGGTGATCAATGAGGAAACAATGATAACGGAGATAATCAGCCTTCTGCATCTTTTAACTTCGCCAAGAAAGTTGCCAAGACTCTGTGTACTAGAGAGTTGGAGAATTTGAGGGTTTTTCTGCAGCAAGAGATTGACAAGAGAAATGGTTAGATTGAGTACGAAAGAGTTCTTTAGTAAAATGCTCCACAATATGAACTATGGAAGAGGAAGAGAGTTGCAAGAGATATGAGGAAAGCTAGATAAAGAGAGGAGAGAGATGAGGGGAGACGATTTGTTTGGAGAAAGACCCGCAGTGCAACCGAAAGTGATTCTGAAGAGAAAGAGAATGATTTTGAGAGAAGTGATGATCATGAGAGAAATTCTGAGACAGAGGAACAAAGGAGGAAGAGATAAAATAAGTATGAGGATGCATGGTATGAAAGATACTTAGCAGAAAAAGAAATCCCTCGGCTTTTTGCAAGAACCATGAATGAGAGACTGAATGTTGATTCTGATGGAGAAACAATTGATGGTCTTGATGAGAATGGTGAACCAGTTGAGGTTGGAGATTTGGGGGAAGAGAATTAAGATGATGAAGGAGGTGAAGATGCAGGTAATGGAGGTTATGGAAGTGCAACTGAAACAAGCAGTCAGCATAGCAATGAGTACAACGATGATGAGATGGGCATTGACGACGACGGTGATGATAGTGCAACTGAAAATTCAGGCAGTCAGCATAGCAATGATAACAACGGTGATGATTCTGAATAATCAACCCTAGAACTTCAACAAGATTTCAATGGGAAAGCTTCGATTTAATGAAATCGGACTAAGTGTTTCTTCGTGAAAATTCAAAGAAATCTTGTAGGTGTTTGATGATCATTTTGTTCATATTGCTGAAGCTGCTGACAGAATAGGTATTGGTTTTCTTGTGGTTATTTTGTTATCTCGGATGTTTTTCTGTTTTTTTGAACAGATGGGCTTGTTTTGATACTGTTATGCAGATGGTAACTGCTAACAGTTTTAGTAGTATGTGTGTAAGGTGTTTGCAGGGGGGTTCGAACAGTCTATTTTTTCCTGGTATGAATAGTTAATCTCTCAGATGTTTGAGGTAATTACAGACTAGGTTTTTGGGTAATGTTTTGATGTTAATCTTGTGAATGGGTTTGATTGTAATGCAACTACTTAGTAATTAGGGGCCTGATCAGTAATAGTGATGGTGTTTGTAAATCTGGTTAATGAAATTGCAATTTCGGTTTCTTTTTGTATTGATTTGAATATAGTGGGTTACATTTGGTATGCTGGAGATGTCTTTGTGATTTCTAATCAAAGGAACAATGGTATGTTGAAATGTATTATATGATCTATGAATTTACTAAAGTATTATCTGAATTCTATCAAGAACTAGAATCCTGGTACAAGGTAAGGGAACATATTATGAATCCTAATTATCTCCGATTTTCATCTAAAGTGCAGAAACTGCTTCTCAAAACATACTACAATCTTGATTCACTAATAGTAACAATATCCTACACCCAAACAATATAACTGAGTCTAAGTTTATCAATAAAAGGTATAACAAGCTGTAGATCATCTGTCAAAGTCGTAATAACTTGACTCAAGATTGAGTCATGTGAAACCTACATGATTCCACTGACCCACAAAACTACTTGGTGCTGGTGGAGGCATATACACATCTAATTCTAACCTACAATGTATTCTGACCACTGACCCAAGAAACTACTTTGGCAATGAATTTATAAAGAACTAGAATCTGACCAGGCAAAGGGAACAAATTATGAACAATAGTTTCTCTTTGGTTTTCATCTAAATTGTTGAAACTGGTTGGGATTCTCATTAGAGCTACTGCTTTAATACACAATTGATTGATTCACCCATTTACAAACAAATGGAGATATCCTATAAACAAATTGTGACATCCTACAAACAAGTAAAATACTATGTCTGACTCAGTCTAATTATCAACTAAACCTACAAAGTACACTAAGATATTCTTAAAACATAATACAATGTACTGCAACATCCACAATTGCATATACAAATCTTCTTAATCACACTCAACAAACACAAAAACCATAAACCAAAAATCTACAATCACATATAAATCTAAAAGATATAGATATTCATAAACACCGTCAGAAATTGCATCATTAAAATTCAAAACCAATAGTTTCTAACCTCCAATTTGTAAAATTATTAAACCCCCAAATGTTGAAAAAACTATGATTCAGAGAAAAACGAATAAATGAAATACCTTAGATGATGATAACCCATATTTGCATTTCCAAGATTGTGAATCAGTGTCAAACTTCTATGAGAGATCGATTCAACTTAAATTTATGGTTACATCGATGATTCACAGAAAAATTGACTGATTCGTGTTGTTAATGAAGTTCTCTGCAGCTGCATCTCGATGTTTCCGAAGCTCAAATCGATGGAGTAAAATGGACGGAGAGGAAAAGGGAAATGGGTGGAGAAATGTCTCAGGCTCTCAGTTGTTCTCGACATATTTATGCTCTTTTAATTTTCGCACAATTTAAAAAAAAAAACGAAAAACTAATTTCATTGATTTTAGTTTTGTTTTCTGATTTTCGGTAATTAAAATGAAGAGTTATAATGGGGAAAAATGTTGGAGAAAAAAGCCAAAATCGTTGGGAGGATGGGTAGCCCTTGAGTATGAGATGAAATTGGGAGCTGATAGTAGTAATAGAGGCGCTTATAGTAGTAATGGAGGGTAACAATGTAACTTGGCAATTTAAGCTGAGGATAGGAAGGTAATTACCCACAACCCTCCCGAAACTCTGTAACAGATACCAATTATTGCAAAGATTATTCAACGTTACAAAGTTACCAATGTCGGTACGACGTTACTTAAAAATTATCCGTTACAAAATCGGGCGTTACAAATTCCCTGATTTCGTGTAGTGTACGTTGACAGTGAGCTTGTCGAAGATTTTCCAATAGTAACTTGCATTATTATTATTATTTTGATAAAGCTTCTCATATTATCGTACATAATAAAGGAATAGTTAAAATGGTGTCAAGTACATCAATAACAAAGACCATCAAGAACCAAATACCAATAAATTGTACAATAGCTAATATACCAAGAGGAGAAAGATTAGTATACCGCACATGTATCAATTTATTGTAAAAGACAGAAAGATCCAATTGAATCGGAGGAAATGGTACTCGGATCATCATCCAACCATTTTGATAATTAGTCTTCTTGGAGAATAGATGCTTCAATAGAGAAGTAATAAGCCAACAACATCGAACGAACTTCGAACCTCCCGATATCCATTGATTTCGCCACTGAAAGCAAGATCTGACTGTAATTGGAGAAGAACGATGATGTACTCAACACCTCTTTGTGATAGCAGCAAGAGAAGGCTATAAAGACCACAAAAAGGCACTACTAGAATGCATATAGAAGTGCCATGAAAGCATAGATAAAGCATAATTAATAAAAAAGAACCCTAGAAAACAAAGGGAGACAACTAAAAACACTAACAAATAAATATAAAAACTACACCTAAACTACTAAAGCTTGTTGAAAATCGGAATCACTGCTCGGATTTAGTCCTAAATCCGACCAAATCCGAGCAGCGGAGGAGGCGGCGGTTAGGGTTCTCTCTCTAGAGAAAAGAAGGAGGAGAGAGTAAAGAGAGAAAAAAAAAAGAGTGGTCATATTGGAGTTTCATTGTTGATGATGACAATAGCTCATTGCAGGCTATCAGAGTGGTCATATCCAATAGCGGGTTGCTGCCTACCTCGTGTAGAGTAAAAAAAATGTATGGGCTTTTACATGAAGAGTCGAAGAAGCCCATCCCTTTCCATCCGCTAGGTACACAAAGATTTGTAGCCAGCCGAGTAAAGAAGGAAACATAACACATGGATCTTCCATAAAGGAAACATCGATGAAGGAGCCTTGGGGGATGGAATAGAGGTAATAACGAATTTGCTCAATCAGAATGCTGGGTGAAGGTGTGCATGTATCAAAGTGAGTGGAAGATCTGTATTTCCAAATATATCAAAAGGTAATAGCAAATAGAGGAGAAAAAATAAAAGAAATTAGCCAAAATGAAACTTGAAAAAATGTGAAGGGAGATCATATATAATACTCCATTAGTTCCATTTTAGATGAGGGTCTAGGGTTTTTTTTTTCCACATTACTTGATAGTTTTCATACTTTTCCATAAAACTACAAATAATACCTTAATATTTTGTCTTGAAATTATAAGTTTGTTTTTAGATGCACTAATAACAATTAATGTTTGAAAAAATTTCAAGAGCATAGATGGAAAATCTTCATAGTTTTCCCCATTTCTTAAACAGTGTGAAAACTCTCGAACCGTCATCTAAAATGGAATTGAGGGAGTAATAAATAGTGAAACTGAGAAACAAATTTCCAGCGAAGGTACAATCCAATAAGTGATGGTGATATGATTCAGGAGTTTAATAATTTCAAAGAAAACAATAAGGGTGAAAAGGCGAGGGTACCCATGTAGTTGCAGGAAATCCCACAACACACCCCTTATAATATTTTCTAGATCTAAATCTATTTCATAATCAAAATAAAGATTAAAGTGCTAAAATTATAAAATGGACACAAGGATTTTTTACATGGTTCGATCAATGTGATCTACATCCATGGTTCTTCACTATGATTGTTGAGGTTACATTAATATTACATTTACAATCTCCATTAATGGATATTTGGTAGAGCTCTAGATCTAGTTTTTATAGGAAGAAGATGATAAAGAAAATAAATCTCTCTCTCTTACAAAAATGTGTATCCTTACAAAATTGTGTCCCCCTCTAAAATGTGTATATCTTTCTCTCTCCTACTCTCCTCTTTATATAGGTGTTTACATAGTGGATGACAGCTCACATACAGCTCATATTCTCGCAGGTCTTTGATAATTTCGCAGGCTCTTGCTACCTTCTCACGAGCTATGGAAATGAATGAATCTCGCACACTAACGAATGTTGTGCGATATTTGGATCCTACATCTTGCCTCTTTTTCCTTGGATATTGCTTGAAGAGCGATCTTTAAGGAAAAGTCCTATTTGTTGTAGTTGTTGGAGGAATGAGCGAAAGAATATTGGACTTGAAAAGTACGTACTTGCCTCTATTCTTTTGCGAAGTTCCGAAGCTTTGCGAAATAAATAAGAAGTATCAACCCTTGAAGTATAAGAAGTATGAAGTATCCTTGAAGTATAAGAAGTATGAAGTATCCTTGAAGAAGTATAAGAAGTACTTAATCTTCGAAATATAAGAAGTATCCGTCCTTGAATGAGAATAAGAAATATTGCCTCTATTCATGCGAAATTCCATTTTTATTGAGGATTATTGTTATTCATCAGTGAACGTCCACTTTGGAAATGATTCTTGCCGAGAAGATAAAGAATATAAAATGTTTTTTCTTGGTAATCCATAGTTGCATCTATTCTTTATCTATGAGGGTAGAATCGTCGAGAAAATGCTGAATGAGCGAGTTATTTCTTCATTCTTATCTTGTCTCTATCTCTTGTTTTGTGCTCATGCGATATTATAATCTCTTCGAGTTGTTTTTAATTTTGCGAAATAATTGAGCGAAATAACCACATTTTGCAAAATAATCACATTCTGAGAAATTCTGACACATTCTGCGAAATTATAAATACTTCTGCGAATTTATGAATACTTCTGCGAAATTATGAATACTTCTGCGAAATTCTGAATAATACTCCTGAGAGATTCTGAATAATAGTTCTGAGAGATTCTGAATAATAGTTCTGAGAGATTCTGAATAATACTTATTTGTTATTTTTCGCTGTCTCAGACTCATTTCCATGTATATATTCGCAAACTTTTTTGTTTACATATAATCATTTTCGCAAGCTTATTTGCTTACTCATTTTCTTATGTGGTCTTATTTTGCCTTCCTAGTTAAAGGTCTTATTTTGCCACCTCTTGTCATTGCGAAAAAATCGCAGGACGTCTCTACACTTTCATGCAGAAACCCATTGATCTTGTCTTATCATTTCTCTAGTATTGTTGCCTCTGCAGGATATTTTTCATGCGACAATATGACAGGCCTAAATATTCTTGCGAACATAAAGCCCCATGACATTTGCCGTCTTGCGACGAAATCGCGGGGACGTCCTTACACTTTCATGTCTCGACCCATTGATCTCGTCTTATCTTTCTCTTTTGTATTATTGCCTCTTCGAGATTGTCGCACAAATATGACAAGCCTAAATTTTCTTGCGAAAATAAAGCCTCATGACATTTGCGTCTTAAGACACTTATCAGCTCCCTAATGGAGGGTGCCTCCCTTATCTTCCCCCTGGTTGCCCCTTCAAGGAGGCGTACTTCTGCCATACAAGGCTAGCTCCTACCATCCGGTCTTAATAACAACCAGTTGTTTTCGCAGCCTCTTATCCCTTTTTCCTATAGGGCTTATGGTTACGAGACTGCACCCTAAGTGGAGTTTTCTTCGGGCCGAGTGCAGCATAACCCAAGACTTGCCAATAATGGCCGAGACACTTCAAATGCCCCAGGCACTCTTGGCTCAACCGTGTACCTCGGCGCCTTGATCAAATGCTGACTCCTTAGAAGAGACCCTCGGTCTTCCAATCTAAGTCATAAGCTTAGGTTGAAAATCCAAGGTACCTCTCCTGGATGGGCTTTATTGACCCCAAATCTCCATGACTCAGGTTCCAGGGGCGGTGTAACCTTTTCACTAAGCCATGCAACAGATACCCCCTTTTATGACGTGCTTTAGGTCTTACATTTGCCTCTTGCGAAATTTTATTCGCGAACTAGGGTGTACGCCATAAAGGTTCGTCCCATTCTAATCTTAGATTTTTATGGATCTTAGATTGTCTCTTGCGAAAGTTTCGCATTTCTTTATTCTTTCTTTCATTCTTTCATTTCTGTCATTTCTTGCGAGATATCTGTGCGAAGTAATCATCAACTCTATTATGTGCGAGTTCCTGTTTGTAACTGGGAAAGACAATTTGTGTAACTTATTCCTCTTCACACTAGTATATGATTGTGTTCCTGCGAACTGCTGTGCGAACTCGTTATAATGCCTTTCTTTTATTGATATATCTTCGCTTCCTTGCAATTTAAGATTTCCTGCAAAAATATAGATGCGAGATGTGGGATTCGACCGCACGACCTGGAACTCACATGTTACTCCTTCAACCATCTGTACCGACTTCTCTTTGTGAACAAGAGGTACTATTCGCGCTAGTTATTATTTTTATCGTCGTCCTTTGTACAAACTTTATATTCGTCCCTGCTTCTTCTCTTCAGTTTCATTCAACCATATCTACGCTCCTTCATCATCAATAATTTATCTTCGTCCCTGTTGTCTGTGTTTCCTTAACCTTTGCCATTCTTTATCTTCACTCTGCTAGCCGGAATCCATGAGCAAAGTTTTTCCTCTTCTATTCTTTTATGTCCAACTGAGGTTTTAAGATTTAATCTTTTCAGTAATTCGATCTTTCAATCCCCCTTTATCTTCTGATATTGCTCGTAAATGATGCTGTGAATTTCTCCGTGTTGGTAAGTTGAGTTCTCTCCGCTGTAGTGGTGCTCGAATTTACTTTGTAAATGTTGCGAAGTAAATATACGTGAAGGAAATATCTCTTCCTTCTGTGAAGTAAATCTCGCATACACTTCTTTGCAGGTTGGCTTAACTGTTCGTCACGTTGGATAAAATGAAGACACCCGATCAGGCTGGATTTTCGCTGGTGATGATTTTTGCAGGATCTTTTGTTTTGTTGGTGCTGTGGCTATTGTGATGATCAAGGGATTTGTCTCCGCCTTAGTTGCTTTCTATGCCTTTGAAATTTATTTATTCGCAGGTAGCTATTC
Source organism: Papaver armeniacum (assembly GCA_023531295.1). Taxonomy (NCBI): domain Eukaryota; kingdom Viridiplantae; phylum Streptophyta; class Magnoliopsida; order Ranunculales; family Papaveraceae; genus Papaver; species Papaver armeniacum. The sequence goes on from JAJJWW010012495.1 coordinate 289,763, forward strand.
CCGCAAAAGAAGTTTATATTATTTTGTCTGTGACCATAGGTTGGGGATGAAAATCGCTGGAGATGTTCGTTGATGTGATCTGTTCGCCTTCTTTTTCTTCTCCGTGTCTTTCTTTTTCGTGTTCGCCTTTGGATATTTCTCTCCTCTGCTAACTTATTTAGTTTTCAGCTTTTTTTCCTGCCCATTAGAAAGAATGAGTTATTGAAGAGAAAAGTATTCGCTTGCGAAACTGTTCGCCTAACTTTTAATCTTCGCCTAGAGTTGCTGACGAAGTGAGCTGTTGCGAGCTTTTCGCCTTTGTGATTTGACTCTTTGTTTTTTGTGTAATTAAGTGATGTTATGGCAAACTTACTCTTCGCCCTGCAACTTTCTCGTGATTGCTATGAACCTGTGCCATTATGGATTTCGTCCGTTGCACTGTAGCTTTGTTCTTTCGCTAAGATGTATTCCTTCGCACCGTGGTTTTTGTTCTAATTTTCGTCCTTGTTTGTGTACCTGTGCTATTCGCGTAAGAGTTAAAAATAGTGTTCTAAGAATCACGATAGAAATGAAGAGAGACTAAGTCTCTGCCTTAGCCATGGTATAATAAGAATCACAATAGCAATTAGATCTGTTTCTTGGTGTTCTTCCTGTTTGGAAGTTTAATTTTCAAATCAAGTCAAAATTTCAGCAGTTAATGCTTTAAGAATTGGTTAATTGGGTTTAGAAAACGCCATTTTCTTGTTTCAAATCTGTACGCAAAACGTGTTTTGATTTAAGAGTTCAAAAGAAATATGAATTTTTCTTAAAGACAAAGTTTTATAGATATGAAAAATTTTCCCCAAAATTTTGTTGTAAATCACCCGATCTAAATAATTAGAATACAACTAAAGAGATAAGAAGAGAATTTATCCTTTGAATTGTTTTTTCGGTGTTGCTCTGCTTGATTTCGTTGTAATTGATTTCTTCCCTGAATCTGTTCTTGTGTTGGCATCTTGTAAACTTCTGCTACTTGTTTCCTGAAAGTGTATTTTCCTCCTGAACCTCCTTGTTTTCCCTTGAAATTTATGGATCCAGCGATATGTGTGGATGATTATAACTAAACTTTTATAAATATCCTCTGAACTAACAATTAGAGCCCCTCCCGTTCCAAGATAATAAGACAATATAACATTTGTACATTTGTATACTAACAGTTTTCTCTTCTTCTTCAATATGTTCCCTGTTTCTAGCGCCAAAATGTAGTTGCAGGAAATCCCACAACACACCCCTTATAATATTTTCTAGATTTAGATCTATTTCATAATCAAAATAAAGATTAAAGTGCTAAAATTATAAAATGGACACAAGGATTTTTTACATGGTTCGATCAATGTGATCTACATCCATGGTTATTCACTATGATTGTTGAGGTTACATTAATATTACATTTACAATCTCCATTAATGGATATTTGGTAGATCTCTAGATCTAGTTTTTATGGGAAGAAGATGATAAAGAAAATAAATCTCTCTCTCTTACAAAAATGTGTATCTTTCCTATCTTAAATTGTGTCCCCCTCTAAAATGTGTATATCTTTCTCTATCCTACTCTCCTCTCTATATAGGTGTTTACATAGTGGATGACAGATCACATACAGCTCATATTCTCGCAGGTCTTTGATAATTTCGCAGGCTCTTGCTACCTTCTCGCGAGCTATGAAAATGAATGAATCTCGCACACTAACAAATGTTGTGCGATATTTGGATCCTACAACCCAAATATACATCAAGCTAAAACTTTTCCTACCTATAAGTCCATTCTCCAAAACTGATTGTCTATGGACTGAGTCGAGACAATACAACTAATCGGTTCACACTTCGTGTGATCGTCTATGGATACGAGATCGAGACAATACACCAACGAAGTATGTTACTTGATAAAAAGGTTCGGACTTAACCAAACACAATAGGATTCACTTATCAAGTAAATAGGAATTAACGTTTGTGTGATTTACTTTAATTATAATAAAACAATTATAATGCGGAAATATTAAGTAAATGACACGGCAAGATTTTGTTAACGAGGAAACCGCAAATGCAGAAAAACCCCGGGACCTTGTACAGAATTGAATACTCTCAGGATTAAGTCGCTACACAAAATTACACCTAACTTCGTATAGTTGAGACCAAGCAACTAAACCTATAGTTCACCTAGTTCTGTCTGTATTCCCACGCCTCCGACCTATGAATAAGTCACGTACTTGGAACAATTCCTTTGGTTCGTATTCCAAACAGTAAAGGAACAACAAATCTTTTTGGTATCAACTCTATTCAACCAAGTGATATGAGTCGGACAAAGGCTCTTCTGTTTATCTTAACATAAATTCCTTCGTCAGGTCCTTAGATCTATCTTATGTTCAATTACCGAAGTAATCGTTTAAGATTAAGCCAACAACACTATTAATCCGAAGAATTGTGTTGATGCCGATCTACTCAATTAATCAGTCCAATCTATCACAAAGATAAACTGATTATTAATTGGATCCTCTTTTACCGAAACAAGTATTGTGCACACCAAAGATTATGAACCCACAAATCAGAAATCTTCAATATCTTCTTTGTCTTCAAATCTTCTTAGATCTTCAATAAACACCTGCACACAATCACTTGATTCTCTTGTGATCCATCACGCACAGAACGGAGTCTATTAACAATGGATTATCACAAGATCGTCTTTAGAACTAACAACAGTCTAAGGATCCCTGTCGAAACTCTGAACTAGTTTGAGTGAATCTTATATCAGAAGAGAAGATTCTCAAGCATAAACAAACTAGGTGCAATCAATGCTCAACCACCGTTAGTCAATCAAATCAATAAAAACAAATGATAAACCGCAATTATCTAGTTTCCCACCAACGGTACTAATAGAGCTTCTCAATCCCAAAGAAGACTTTAAACTGAGCGGTCGTAAGAGATTTCGCCTAATTAGGTTACTCTCCTCTCCGAATAGCGGCTACACCAGTAACAACACAACAAGAGGAAGTTTGTTGTTACGAAGGATTAGTTTGCTAGAAAGGCAAACTTCCAGTATTTATAGACAAGGAAGTTTGGACACCAAGGAATTTCCAAAACTGAAAATATTCTCAAGATATTCATTAAAGCACAAATTCGGTTTCCATAATTCTTGGAAATGCTCTGTCCAAAAATAATGATCGAAATCTCTCAGAAAATCTCTAATTAGTAAATGCACATTACTAATTCTTATTTTCCTAAAAATGAAGTTAATTACCTTAATTAAAAGATTCTTAACTTATTTATGTTTCGATCCTAGGATTCTCTTCCCTTAGCTATTAAGGAATAACTTTGAATAATTAAAATAATAAACATTCATAGCACGTGTTCAAAGTATGTCGACATCTTAACTTTGTAAGTTCTCTTTCACACTTACAACCTTGAAACCGATTTGACACACTTCCAAACAAGTTTAGAATTGGTTCATCTGACTTTAAAGAACTATGTGATTGATCAAATAACATTCAATCACAAATCATGGGTTTAACGGTTCTACCAAAACAAGTTTCGGTTCTACCTTCCATTTGAGTATTGTGCATAGTCACACTAGCTTTCCGAAATTCGGTTGACTAGGTACTAGAATCGGTTCCCCACATATATATGGTATCTAACTTATATGTGTTGCACATGTCCATAGGATCGGTTCCCCTTTGCCTAAAAACGTGTTGCACATGTCCATAGGATCGGTTCCCCTTTCTGCTATAAACCTTGTTGCACCTCATACAAGGATCGGTTTCCCTTTGTGATGTAATGCACCTCTTACTAGGATCGGTTCCCCTTTCCAATATTTGGTCAGACATAAAATCACAAACCCGATCATACCATCTCAGGTGATTACTTAAATCACACATATTGGATGTTCACAAGATATGCAATGAATAACAATCCCAATAACGCATGGAGATTTCCTTTTCGATTCACAAACAAGTTTATGAACTTACTTCCTTAAAACACATGTAAAACATTGTTCCCTAGGATGAAATCCTCACCTCATACCCATACATAATCACAATAGCATTCAAATGATTATGGCGATGTCTTATCTAAAAAGTTTAATGGTTAAGCAGTAAACCTCGTATTGTATTCCTTAATACTATGTATATCTAGAGTTCAAATATGCTTCGCAGTTTTGTTTTCAATATGCACGACTTGAAAGATACGTTAGGGAATGAAACAGTTCAAGTCAAATATCACTAACCTCAAGTGGAAGGATAATTGTTGTCATTGTAGCTCCTTGCTTCTTCACATCTTCAAGTCTTCGCAATACTTGTAAAGTCTCATTATCCTAATACTTTCAAGCTAACCTATACGAAGTTGACTCTAGTCATAATCAAGCGACTCTTAACATGAGTTTTGATTCACTAAAATAAAATATGACAACCAAACTTGATGTAGTTGCATGATTTCCTACACTACACCCCTCATTATATCTTGATAATAATGTCTAGATCTAAACTTATTTCATAACCAAAATAAAGATAAAAATGCTAAAATTGTAAAATGGACACAACGATTTTTTACATGGTTCGATCAATATGATCTACATCCATGGTTCGATCAATATGATCTACATCCATGGTTCTTTACTATGATTGTTGAAATTACATAATAATTACATTTAGAATCTCCATTAATGGATATTTAGTAGAGCTCTAGATCTAATTTTAGGTGAAGAAGATGATAAAGAAAATAAAGTCCCTCTCTAAAAATATCTCTCTCCAAAATATCTCTCTCCCTCTTACCAAAATTATTCCCTCCTTTCTCTCTCCTGCTCTCCTCTTTATATAGTGTTTACATAGTGGATGACAGCTCATGTACAACTAATATTTCCCTTAATTTCGGATTTTAACTTGCGACATTTCGCGGGAGTATAAATGTTAAGTCTTGCAGACACTCTAAACTTCGCAGGATCGTCACGCTTTTCTCCTGTTTCTGCCATCGTCACCTATTACGTCATTCTTCAAATCAACCTGCGACACTCGCAATGTGTTGTTGATGAAGACTTCGCAAATATGTTCTTCTTGCGATATTCTGATCCTACATCTTGCCTCTTTTTTCTTGAATATTGCTTGAAGAGCGATCTTTAAGAAAAAATTCATTGTCGTAGTAGCCTTTGATCTTTGTTGATGAAGGAACGAGCGAAAGAATACTAGACTTGAAAAGTACGTACTTGCCACTATTCTTTGGCGAAGTTCCGAAGCTTTGCGAAGCTAATAAGAAGTATCATCTCTTGAAGTATGCGAAGTATGAAGTATTCTTGAAGAAGTATAAGAAGTATTAATCCTCGAAATATAAGAAGTATCCATCCTTGAATGCGAGTAATAAGTAGTTGCCTCTATTCATGCGAAATTATTATTCCATTTTTGGTGAAGATTCTTGTTGTTCATTAGTGAACGTCCATTTTGGAAATGATTCTTGCCGAGAAGATAAAGAACATAAAATGTTTTCCTGGTAATCCATAGTTGCCTCTGTTCTTTATCTATGAGGGTAGAATCCTTGAGAAGATGTTGAATGGGCCAATTGTTTTTTGCATTCTTATTTTGCCTCTGTCTCATGTCTTGTGCTCATGCGATAGTATAATCTCTTCAGGCTGCTTATCTTATCTTGTGAAATAATCACATTCTGCGAAATTCTTAATAATTCTGCGAAATTCTGAATATCTTCATTTTGTCGCTCTAAAATTGATGTAGCTTTAAATCGCTTCCATTTGTCATTTCTCTGATTTTGTCTCTAGTATATGTATTCCTCTTTGAGTATTTATTGTTCCTCGCAAGTTCTTACTTGTGCTTCATCTTTTCTTATTCCTGCACTATTAGTATCGTATGATAATATGATCATAATATCAAGTGTGTGGCATTTGCATTGCCTCAGTCTCATTATCATGTACATGTTCGCAAGCTTATCATGTAATCTTTCTTGCGATGAAAGATCTCGGTTACCTACATTCAAAATGTTTATGTTGAATTTTGTCATTGCGACAAGATCGCAGGACGTCTTTACATTTTCATGTAATGACCCATTGGTCTTGCCTTATCATTTTTCTTGTGTGGTCTTATTTCGCCTTCCTAGTTAAAGGTCTTATTTTGCCACCCCTCATTATTGCGACAATATGACAGGCCTAAATATTCTTGCAAACATAAAGCCCCATGACATTGCCGTCTTGCGACGAAATCGCAGGACGTCTTTACACTTTCATGTAAAGACCCATTGATCTCGTCTTATATTTGTCTTTTGTATTATTGCCTCTTCAGGATCATCGCACAAATATGACAAGCCTAAATTTTCTTGCGAAAATAAAGCCTCATGACATTTGCGTCTTTTGACACTTATCAGCTCCCTAATGGAGGGTGCCGCCCTTATCTTCTCCCTGGTTGTCCCTTCAAGGAGGCGTACATCGGCCATACAAGACTAGCTCCTCCCATCCGGTCTTAACAACAACCAGTTGTTTTGTGACCTCTTATCCCTTATACCTATATGGTTTATGGTTACGAGCGCACCCTAAGTGGAGTTTTCTTCGGGCCGAGAAAGCATATACCAAGACTTGCCAAGAATGGCCGAGACACTTCAAATGCCCCAGGCACTCTTGGCTCAACCGTGTACCTCGGAGCCTTGAGCATACACTGACTCCTTGGAAGAGACCCTCGGGCGTCCAACCAGGGTATAACCTTATATATATAGTTGGAAATCCAAGGTATCTCTCCCGGATAGGCTTTCATGGGCCCCAAATCTCCATGACTCAGGTTCCAGTAGCGGTGTAACCTTTCCCTGAGCCATGTCAAGAGATACCCCCTTATATGACGCACTTTAGGTCTTACATTTGCCTCTTGCGAAATATCATTCGCGAACTAGGGTGTACGCCATAAAGGTTCGTCCCATTCACTCACTCTATCATTTTTTTCAATTCGTTCAATCATTCATTTTTGATTATCTCTTCTCATTATCTTTGCGAAATTATCGCATTTCCATTATCTCTGCGAGATTATCGCATATTTTCATTCTTTCATTCATCATTTCATTCATTCCTTCATTTATGTCATTTATTTCAATCATTCTTAACGAAATAATCATTCTTTTCTTCATTCTTTGCGAGATAATCGTCAATTCTCTTCTTTGCGAAATAATCAAAGATCTTTTGAAGTAATGAAATACCAAATTCATGCCTCTGATCAACTAATTGTACTAGAAGTTCGCAACTGTACAACTTCTGTGCAAACTTAAGCCTTGATATTTTGTTTACTGTTGGGTGAACTTTAATGGGCTTGGATGAATTGGGCTTGTTGGTTACTTTACGCTAGTATTTGGGAAGAAGAGATTTGCGAAGACATATGCGAAGTAAACTTATATTTTGCTCTACATCTGCGAATAAATGTAGTTGTTTAATTCTTCCCTTTCATATTTTGCTCTACCTTCGCACGTGCTGCGAAGCATTTTCACTACATGTTCTATTTCTTCGCAGAATATTCTTCCATTGTTATCTGACAAAACAAAATCATCTTCGCAGAAACGTTACCATTGTGTACTGTTCAGTCACCTTTTCCTCTTCTTTCAACTTTTCATCTATTGTTTCGATAATCTCCATTGGAGAAGAATGGATTCACTCTTTGCTTCGTTTGGTTTGCTTGTTTTCTTGGTCCATACTTGTTTAATTCTTTTGCTTTCGATGATTTCCACTTGACATCGTTACTGTTGCTTTGAGCTTTCTCCTTTTCTTCGCTGTTGGCATGCAATTATCATTTGCTTCTTACTTGCTTGTTAGATTAACTTTCTTTTTGACTCTTGTTTGTGTAGGAATGCATATGTTATTCTCATTTTAACATCTTTTGTATACTCTTCCTCATCGTCCTTCTTTCTTCTTCTCGCGAGTTGTTGTTTTCGCTGGAGTATATGACAAAGTATATTCACCTAATTTGCTGACTAGTTATCATCTTCCTTGTTGCTAACCGATGTGATTTTCCAACCTCATGAACTGCGGCTTTCTTCGCAGAGGGGATCTTATCTTCGCGTATGCTGCGAAATTATATTACTGGAATTGCTGTTTTCTTCGCCATATTCTCCTCTTGCTCTCTTGGTCTTGCTGTTTTACTTTGACGTGTTGTCTTAACTCACGAGATAGACAAATGGTAAGGGGTATTGCCTTAACTTCGCAGAGTTTGTTATCTCTGTCAACACTTTTTTCCATAAAAGGTGTTTGATCGTTCCTTGCTGCAATCAACAGACCAAGTCAGTGAACAATCTGTATATACTTGAGATAGTTGTTATGGTATAAAGAATTAAATTTATCATTGTAAGTTTGGCTGAGATCGAAAATCTTTATCTAAGCATCCTTGTTAGCTCTCTTCGCACAGTGTTTAAATATGTTCTCTTCGCAACATCATTGTCCTCTTCGCAGCATCATTGTCCACTTTGGTATGATGTCTGCTATAGATCGTTGTTTATAGTTGTATAGGAGGCTTTCATATTTCCTTGTTGGTGGTGTTTGATACTTAAACATGTGAGTATACTTCGCTGGGCTTGCTTTCTTATGATTGTTCCTTGCGGTCTCGTCACGTTGAATAATTCTTCACGCTGCTGGTTGATATCGATCCTACTTTGTTGAGTCTGTTTGATGTATTCTTTCACTTCCTGATTCATATTGATTCTTTCATGCTGCTTGCGATGCTTGGTTGAGTTTTATCTTCGCCTGCTACTACTGCCGGATGAGATTGGATGGCCTTGCCAGCTTCTTTGTGTTGTTCTTCTTTGAATGGCTGATTTTATTTCCCTGGGCGTCTTTGAAGTATTTGAAGTTTGCTTGCTTTACGCATTTTTGAAGTCTTTGAAGTTGTCTTTCATTTGCCCTTGGCTTCTCCTGGGAAGCTTACATAAAGAATTCTCACCGTCTGTATTATTTTGCTCTTAGTGACTTTCATTGATTAATATGCTCGCTCTTGTTCTTATTGTGGATTTCTTCACATGGCTATGTTGGCCTCTTTCATTGTACTTCTCTTCATCGCCGGATGTGTTCTGTTTTTCTTCCTTTCCGTCATTCCTTCTTCTTTACATATTCTTCATGTTGTTTTCTTTTGTGCTGTGAATTGGTCCGATGTACCGTTGATTATATATCTTTGCACTATAGCTTTTATTTGGATTTTCGTCCTTGAGCTTCCCTGTCGTACACAATGACCTAGCTTTGCATGAAGTATCATCCACTATGGCTAGTTGATGTGATCGATATCACTGAGTCGAGATTATGAACTTCGCCAGTTGCTTCTGATATCTTCTTCGCAAAACTGGTAGGATTCCCTCTCATCACTTGTCTTCGTTGGAGTTGTTATTTTCGATCCTGTTATTAACTTTGCTGGTTTTACAATAACAAAGGAGCAATACTTCTTCTCAACTGCGAAGTCATTTCACCAAGAACAATATCAGTAACTATATTTTAACTATACTTCTTCTTCTTTGATAAAATAAGTTTTGTTGATAACTATGTTTTCTCATCTTCTGACGTCTCCTATCTTCTTCAAAGTGGGATTTCATCTTCGCCTGTTGAGTCTTAACCAATGTGAGCGTCTCAGATCTAAAGGAAAGCCCATTTTACTTCTTCTTCGCTGCTTGCCGATGAGATGTGCAGACTTCAAGAACGGAAGTTGTCTTCGCAGAGAGAAGCTTTATCTTCGCGTATATAGAATGGTTGACAGGTTTGAAATGATCTTCTTTGCTGCAATGGTAGATGTTCTGGAGTAAATGAGTAACTGTAGTAATACTTTGGCAAGCTGTGAATTTTGCTGTCTTCGCAAGGGTTTTATGAAGATTGGTTTAATTTTTCAATAATGACAACGTTTGGTCCGCGTTAATGAAAATTCTTCTTCGCCAGTTTGGTTATTGATTATTTCTTTCTTTCCCTTTACTTGTATATTTGAGTATTTGGTAGCACATCGTTCTCCGAAATGGCAGAATTTTAACTTGCTGGTCCCATTGAGCTGTTGTGTTTCTTTACGATTTCGTAGCAAATATCTTCCTGTTGTTGTTGCGAACTGCTGTTGTCAAGTTGATATTGTTGGAGCTTTGATCATCCGTGATTTACTGGCTCTTGTCATTGACTTCCATTGGGTTTGTCTCTTTGCTAGCGTCCAGCTGGTTTGTCTCTTTGCGAGATGCATTCATTATTGTCCCGTTTCATCTTTCGTTTGCAAGTTACATTTCTTGAGACGATTATATGTACCTGGGACTCATGTTTCAAATTAGCAATTGATCGTCAAAGCTATTATTCCAAGTGCGTTGATGTACTCGCAAATTAAGATACAATTCTAAAAATTTAATATTAAAGTCTATGAGATCAGAGTTAAGAATATTCCCTTTTGATATGTCGTTCGTTCACTGATTGGCAAGACTTCTTTTTGCGAGATGATATATTTAGATCTCGCAGATAGATGGCTGGTGATGAGATGGTTCTTCCTTCAAATGACTAATTGGTTGCCGTGCTAACTTCAATCAACCAGATTCTACCAAGCATACAGAAGAAATAACTTCATGAATAATAGTTTCTCTTAACCATGTTCCCATTTTCCTTCGCACATGCACAAATTCTTCCCCTAGTAACTTCTTGACTTGTGAATTTCCCATAAATATTTAATTGAGTTTCCATTGGGCTGTAACGATATTTTCTTCTCCTGTACCTTATGCGATGTCTTAGATCTATTATCTTCTAACGAAATTTGTTGCTCGAGAAGAAGATCCTTTACGTAAACTTCCCTTTTTTCGTCCCTTAATTCTGTAGATCTAGTGAATTCATCACTAACAGTAGCCAATTTTTCTAAAATTCTTGAACCAGCAAGATTAGGTCCCTGTTTCTAGCGCATATGTAGTTGCAGGATTTCCTACACTACACCCCTCATTATATCTTGATAATAATGTCTAGATCTAAACTTATTTCATAACCAAAATAAAGATAAAAATGCTAAAATTGTAAAATGGACACAACGATTTTTTACATGGTTCGATCAATATGATCTACATCCATGGTTCTTTACTATGATTGTTGAAATTACATAATAATTACATTTAGAATCTCCATTAATGGATATTTAGTAGAGCTCTAGATCTAATTTTAGGGGAAGAAGATGATAAAGAAAATAAAGTCCCTCTCTAAAAATATCTCTCTCCAAAATATCTCTCTCCCTCTTACCAAAATTATTCCCTCCTTTCTCTCTCCTGCTCTCCTCTTTATATAGTGTTTACATAGTGGATGACAGCTCATGTACAACTAATATTTCCCTTAATTTCGGATTTTACCTTGCGACATTTCGCGGGAGTATAAATGTTAAGTCTCGCAGACACTCTAAACTTCGCAGGATCGTCACGCTTTTCTCCTGTTTCTACCATCGTCACCTGTTACGTCATTCTTCAAATCAACCTGCGACACTCGCAATGTGTTGTTGATGAAGACTTCGCAAATATGTTCTTCTTGCGATATTCTGATCCTACACTTGACATACCAACGCTTGGTGGGTTCAACCGAGCTATGCTCTAACAAAGGGAAAATGGAAGGAACATATAAAGACCCTCAAGCTCGACAACGCTATTAGACCGGTCAAGAGACGATTTACCACTAATGACTTGATTTAGCTAAATATGAATATTAATTAACAGAACTTAATCCCACCATAGGTTGGAGATGAGATTAGCATCAATAGATAGATCTCGAAAAGTTATGGGAAATAGATTACTTGAACGCGTCATTTGGATATCGGACGAAGAAAATATCATCTAATTAGTATGAAGGGTAAAATAGTCTTTTTACGAGAAACATTTTTAAGAAATCCGAATTTCATTCTATGGGCACCTTTATTCTACTGGTATCCAATCTTCAGGGTGTTACAGTAAGTTTTCCTTGTTTTTATCCAAACCAAATCGAAATTCTCTTCTTCTTTCTCCAATCTTCTTCTTTCTCCAATCTTCTTCTTTCTCAGTTCTTCTTTCTTCTTCTTCATGTCGATTTAAAATCGAAGATTTGAGCTCGTTATTAATGAGGATGAATCATTGAAGTTTCATAAGTTGATGAACTGAGTGAAGTGGTGATAGTGCTGATGTCGATTTAGCTTCGGAAGAGGAATGAATGGTAAGATTAAGAGATGGGGAATTCTGGCAGTTAACGAAGGTTTGATTTGAGGTAACAATTGAGATGGATTTTAAGAATATTATTATAATGAGAAGATTATTATACTAATTGAAGGATTCAGTTACAGAGAACAAGATTATTCGAGAAATTGAAGAAGCTATGATTTGTAAGATGAACTCATAGAATGATTAGAAAATGATATTGATGTTCTAGGATAATGAGTTGAGATGGGTAATGAGTGATTGGATGATTTAGAGTGGAATTACAGATGAAGTTAAGTCCCAGAGGATGAAATCGATGATGGTGATTGATTTGTTAGGGTTTCTGAGAAATTGGATTAGTATTTTGAGATCGAGTGGATAGGAGAAAGATCAAGGAAAGATTGATGGGGATGGTGTTAATTCGAGTGTTTGATCCAACCTCAAATGAAAAGGTAATTTAGAGAATTTGAATTTAGGGTTTTATATTTGAGTTATATGATATGTGATTTTGAATTTACTTGATTGTCTATGATATGTGAAATTGGATTTATGGCTTAGTTTGATATTGCTGCGGTTTATGTAAAAGCAATTTTTTTGTGCGTTGATGTGATGTGAGAAAAAAGCAGTCAGATGATTAGTAAAATATTAATTAAAGTTAAATCTGATTATAAAAGCAATCTGGTAAAATATCAGATTGAACTATTGTTGTTGTAGCAAATGACAAAAACGGGCATATCTCTTAAAATAGTTTTATTCAATTTTATTGGGTTTAAAATAACTAGATGACTGCTGCTACAGTGGGAGGCCGACCGAAAAAATTAACGCAAAACTAAATTTTGTACCCACAATTTAGTTCCGGAGTCGGACTTGTAAATTTGTAAAGCGAAATTGTAAAGCAAAGAGATGTTCAAAGCCATTTTGCATTGGTTGTATTCAATATTGCACCATCTTGCCTTGCACCAAGTCAGTGTTGCACCACAATGGTGCAGAATCTTGCAATCCTTCCCTGCATACATGCATTCCTTGTAGCACCACAACCTGAGACACTATCCATTAATTCATTTCATTGCTTCAACTGCAATCTGTCCAATTCATCCAGCTCACTGCACACCACCATTCTAGCTCAAGCCAACTGAACTGCAAACAATCATTAGCAACTGCATCTTCTCTTCTTTCTTGTATCACTATATATTCTTTGACTATAACAGCAAACCCTACACCATGTAAGCAGCTCCTCAACTAGCCATTCAACACCACTTCTGCCACATCATCAAACTGACTGCAACCACCATTCCACCTGACCTGCAACTTCAACGCTTATGTTCCTCCAAGCATCAACTCCAGATACTGCAACAACATACTCCAGCTGTTGCAACAACACACTCCAGTCCTATAATTTAACTCATCACCCAACATCAACAGCTTCAATAAACTCAGTGCAATTCCACGGCCTCGCTAGAACAAAATGCCACCAGTTCAAGATACTCAACAGCAACTGCATTCTTGAGATAACTTGACGTCTCCAACTCCGACCTCTTCATATAGTGCTTGAACCCCCTGAAATTAATCCGTACAAAAACATCATGAATGCACTAGGAAGTCCACTATAGAAGAGTTTTTCACGAACATGTATCAACAAATTGGGAGTAAATAAATTAAAAAAGAAGAAGTTGGGAGTGCAGAATATCAGTTTGACTCTCCATCTCCACTAATTCAACATGAAGGATTCAAATTATTGTTTCTACAATAAGACCCAGCTTTGGAAGAAACTACAGTGAGCAGGGTACCGGGATGCTAATAACTGTGTCTCCCTAAAATGGAGCAGTAAATGCTTAATAGAAGCCGTAAAATGTGCCTAGCTGAACAACTAACTTTAGGATCTATTTCTAATGTTTGTTTAGGACACGCGTGAACTTTATTGTCTAGTTCCAAATGCAGTATGTATTGAGCCGCAGTGATATCAGTAGGGGAGATGCTTAAAAGAAAATTATATGTATGGAGTAGGAGTTGGAATAATTTAAGACTCGACACCTGGGTATGATTAGGGTTTAAAAGTATAATTTCCACTCTACCGGTGTGTTTAAACCAAAAGCTATTGAAAATTAATCTAATTTTCATTTCCATTCTACTAGGGCGGGTGTTTAGACCAATAATTACAGAAAACCTAATAGTATGCAAACAAATAACATGTACGTAGTGTGTCCTTATTTTCTAGTTTCTCCAAAGTACTGTACTGGACACGACACTGAGAAAGGATTCAATGTAATCTATGTGTGCTAAAATATAACGCCATTAACTGTCGATCATCGTTTCGTAAACGAACAAAGAACTAATTCTCTCCTAAATGAACAAATAACCAATTCTCATTTGAATGAATACAAAGCAAAATAAAAAGAGGTGCTTTGTAATGCAACGTAAATGCCTAAATAACACTAAATCACTAATATTTTATTCTAGTTTCTAAACAACTTAAACTACCCATAAATTAAACAACAAAGGATTCAAACATAATTCAAGAACCATAAGAATTGGAAAACACGAACGTCCCATATGAATCCTTCTTCTGAGTTAAATTTTTTTTGGAGATTTAGGGCCTTTAGGAAGACTATGAATCTATTTTCTGGTTTGGTCCAGTAACTTAAATTCAAACAATACCCTAAGTTGTTCTCTAGGGCTTACTAACTTAACGAACAAGGATACATACTCCTTGCAAGATTTGAACTACCTTCTGGATTAAAAACTATAACCCAGTCATAACCACCAACTGTGAATCTGTCACTAATCATAGATTTACCAACTCTCATTCCCTTTGCTAGAGAATATCCTTTTATCTTAAACTCATGACAACCTTTCACAGTCTCATAAACCCACTGCGACGCCAACAGTGATGCTAATGGAAAAAATGATATCCCCTGATTAGTAGTATTAAACCCCAAGTACTCTGAACACGAATGTACGCATATCTGGAAACCGAGTAATTCAAGAACCTGCAAATAAAATTGTAAGAGGAAGTGGAAGAATTTTCATTCACTTGGTATTGAGCAGAAACCATAGACGGAAAAATTTACTAGATGGTAGTTTATAAATTAAGAGAATCCTGAGATAGTCACTCTTGGAATTTCCTCTCTAGCAAATCCTAGACAAACATATTGTATTTTGATTATGGAGGTGGATGAACATGGAATACTGGATGAACAATATATTAAATACAAATTTCGCCATCCTAAATTACCACTTAGCATTCACGCTGTTATAGTAACAAACCTAAATTTGAAGAAACTACACTTGTAATCCTAGAGAAAAAAATAAGATTCAAATGACTCATGCATGCATGCAGATATTTCAGTACACAGCAGTCACTAGCACGGATACATTTACAAACTCATTAAGAAAGCAAAATGCAAGGACATGAAACACGCATAGCATCATAATACTCTCATTCAACAATTGAATCTTGACCTCTAATGCTCCATCCAGAGGACCCGGATGAACTAAAAACGGGCGAAGTAAATATGCAATAACAACTACGCAATCCATAACTAAAGGATATATAAACTTAGTAGAATTCTTGTATCGCACCACTTCACTACTGCCAATTTGTAGCTTCATAACCAACTTCTACATAGCATCCCCAGCAGAACTGAAACCCAGTAGCAGCTTCATCTCAAACCTGTCACTGCCAAGACCATGTGTCCTAACATACATCTACTTGTAGTTCAAACCATCTTTGTACTGCTATTACCATCACTTCCCCGTAACTTCCAACCTAGCAAACTCTAGCACTCAACTGCAACATTCAACAGCTCCACCAGCTTCAGCTTCACAACACCACCTTTTCTAATTATTCACTGCAAACCTAGCTCTATTCACTAAGCTTCAGCTGCAACACCTTTTCCAATTATTCAAAACTTCAATCGCATGCTCTCACAGCTCCATATTCTTCTTTATCTAACAGCTCCATATTCTTCTTTATCTAAAATCCAATCTTATAAAACTAGAAAATAATGGTTTAGCTAAGGTGATGTCGCGATCTTTGTTTTTCTCTCACTTAATAAAAATAAATAAATAAAACTTAAAACTTAAATACCCATTGAACACCACGGACCACCATTTTAGGCTAACATCTTCTTCTTGCCTGGCACTAACATAACAACCACTTCAATTGAATCTCCTTCTTCACTCACTGGAATGAAGTCCATATAAAAATATGAAAAAAGAACAACCATATAAAACAGAACACCCTTGGAAACATATAAAAACATGAAAATTCATCTTCTCAGGATAGTCCATATAAAACTCAAATTCAAGCTACCATTCAACCAAAAAGGAATGAAGTCCAACAAAATATGTACGCATCTTATTATATTGAAAAAACATTTCAGAAACATGTTGACCTTCTCAAACCCATATATTTAGATTCAAATTCAAAATTCACGTGAGAGGAAAAAATAAGAGAGGGAAGGGGTACTTTGATATTTTAATAATTATGGACCAAATGGAGATCGTAATAACGACCAAACCAATTTTTTTAGGTTTAAATTTGTGTTGGTTGAACAACCAGCAAGGAACACCCTTTGGGATCGGGATACCTGCAACTCAAATTGCTACCATTACTTGATACAAGATGATAAATTCTCGAAGGAAAAAGAGTTTGATAGAGAGGAGAAAGATCGATAATGGAGAGAGGAGGGAAAAATCGACCGAACTAACTGAAATTGAAGGAAAAATCAATCAAATTAAACAAATTAGTTCACTCTGTTCCTCAATACCAATTGTGGATGGTGATGGTGGTGGATATGATGTTGATGGCGGAGATGATGGTGGTGGACTCAAGAAGAAGATGAGAGCAGTTTCGATATGAACTTCTTGTTTATAGACCATGGATTTGCAGTCCACTATTCTCAGACGCACCGGTATCGAGGGTGGTAGCCTTTCTCTCCAGCAAGCTTTGGGATCCTTTAATTCTCTGTGTGGGTTTGTTTTTTCCTATTTGTACTAATGTTGCCACCAATTCCATGAACTCATTGGCAACTATTTACTTTTATGCTGTGAGGAAGAACTTACCCACCAATTTTGTTATGTCTGAACGTGATTCTGTGCTTTGGAAATGTAACCAAACAAAACATGCTTGGGATTTTCTGATGGCGATTCCAATTGTGGGGCTCAATCAACTTATTGGAGCTAGGCAATTTAGTGCATTTCTCCGGTACAGATTATGGATTCACCTTTTTGAGGTGGATGGTGCTTGCCCCTTTTGCAAGAGGGAAATGGATGTTTTTAGTGATCATGCCTTGCACTATGTGAATGAAGTTGGGTTTAAGTTTAGACATGACCTGGTGCAGGACACTATTGCGGACATGTGTTTTCATGCAGGTGTTCCAGCCAGGAAGTAGGTTGACTTGGGTTTTCTTGCAAATAATGGCACGGCCCTGAGACCAGCTGATATTTTTGTATATAATTGGGATAATGGGCGTGACGTGTGTTTGGATGTGACTTGGGTTTCACCTTTTACCATTGGTGGGGTTCGTTCCTTTTTCCCAGGTATGGCCATTAAGAACGCTGTTACTCACAAGAATGCTAAATATTTGAAGATCTATAAGTGTATGTCTCAAGGCTATGGTTTTGGGACGCTTGCCTTTACCACCTTAGGAGATTTGGGGGATCATACTATAGACTTTTTGAAGTGCCTTCGCAATTACATTGCTAGCTAGCCGTTTCATAGAATAGGTGTAGTTATCCAAAAAGGCGTTGGAGCTCAACTGGTTGCTAGGTTTCCAACTAATTTCTTACCAGAAGATAATCCTTCAAAGTTGTAATTTTTCCAAAATTGTTTTTAATTAATACTAATAAAAAAAATATCTTAATGTTGGAAAAAAAAAATGAGGTGGCCGGGATTCTATCCCGCGACCTTTGTGTCAATTTGACAAAAATTCAAGCTATAAGAGGGGCATTTTTGATTTTTCAGCCTGGACCATTTTCAATTTTTTTTTGTTAATTGATCACTAAGATTTTACAAAAAAAAGTGGCCATATAAAGGTCCTCCCTCGCTTCACTCGGTCGGCCCAATTAATTTTTTTTAATATTAAATATAAATATAAATAATATTAAATTCACCAATTGTCACTATTATTATGATTGTTAAAAAAAATATTTTACTTAACCACTTTTTAATATTATATATCTATATAATTTTCAAACAAAAAATGAAACTAAAATTAAGTAATTATTTAATACTTGTTTTTATTTTTATTACTGACAAATTAAATGAATGAAGATAAAAAAATAATACATATTTAGTTTGTTGGTAACCTAACTACAAGCTGGGCACACCAACACCCTTTTGAATGGCAATACCTAATCTATGAAAAATAAAACTACCTAAACCGCTACTAGCATCATTGTTAACTAGGCAATTCTTCAACCTTTTAAAAAAAACATAAAGTATCTGCACCAAGTTCACGCAAAGTAGAAAGCTAACACACCCAAACTATAACCGTGTGAAAAAATGCATTGTTCCAAGTATTTATTTCGTTTGCGTGAAACGGCATTTGAAATAGCTTGGCCAGGGATAAAAGAACGTGTACCCTCTCGGCGAGAAGCCTGTGACATCCATATAAACATCCTGACCATTTTCCCAATTATAAACGAGGATATCTGCAGGACGCAAATCTCTATTATTATCTGACAAAAGTTACCTGATCTTAATAAAATCACGATGAACAAGTGTCTTTTACATTCATATTTGAGAATAAACTAGTGGGTCTCTATGTTCATTGCTGTGAATTGTATCCTGGGACTTTCGGAAAACTTGTGCTATTTCTGAGACTTTTCTGTGTAAAGTGATTTTGAAACCCTAGTTACGAAAATCACTTGGAAAAAACTTCAAAACTCGGAGAACACGATCCTTTCACGTTGCTCCCCTTAGTCGGCGCCAAAAGATGTTGGTGCAAAATTAATCACCCCAACAATCTTCGAGATGTAGGTATGATGATCGAATCGCCGCCGTTGATTAGATTCTCATTGTTGATTGAAAATGGTGGGGGTACCTGCAAAGGCACTCCGATGCTAAAATCAACAAGAGTTCTATGCAAGTAGGTTGTTAAGAAAAGGAATAGAAATTGTGTACCTTTTGTGTTGAGATTTAGCCTCTATATATATGCAGAAATAGATGTAGCTTTAGGGTTTTGATAGTTATCCTAATAACTTCCCTCATCTGTATAAACCTCAAATAACATCCAGATTCATGATAAACCCTAATATTTACCATAATCCTCATTTATCTTAAACAATATTTATCTTAAATAATAATTATAAGTATTTAAGATAATTAGCCTCTTTATTTAGGATCCTGCATTTATCTCAAATATCATTAATAATTATAAATAAATAATTATTCAAGACTCTTGGGCTTCAACAATAAGCCTAGTGGGTCTCCATAATAAACCCAATGATTTCCCTAACAACCCACCGGTTTCCACAATAAACCGGGTTAGGCTTCCATAATAAGCCATGAGGGTTTCCACAATAAACCCACCGGTTTCCACAATAAACCGGGTTAGGCTTCCATAATAAGCCATGTAGGTTTCTATAATAAACCCACCGGTTTCCACAATAAACCGGATTAGGCTTCCATAATAAGCCATGTGGGTTTCCACAATAAACCCACCGGTTTCCATAATAAACCGGATTGGGCTTCCATAATAAGCCATGTAGGTTTCCTCAATAAAGCCATCGGTTTCCACAATAAACCGTATTGTACCGACATCAAATAGCTTGTGCGGTACGCACATACACTATTTTAATAGGGTACAAACACTCCCTTTGGTCGTCCAACTAGATAGTTTGAGAATTGAAAGGGGAAAAATTGCACACCAGAGGTTAGCAATTATCATACTATCAATCTACAGAAAACCAATTAAAGAAAAAAACTGTGAAAAAACAACCCCTGTTATATATCAGATCTCAGTTAAATAATTCTTTAAGTTTTAAAATTCGGTGTAGAGACTGCACTTCTACTCACCAATCGCAATCAAACCTTGAGGAAGAAGGTTGAATAATGAAGACTTCCCTTTCTTTTTCTAAATCAAACAAAATTTCTGCAACTGTATCCGATGAACATAATTGTCAAATAACCTAAGTTTGGAATTCCAGACTAATCGTATCAACGAAAAAAACATCAAAACATTTTACTTGCTATATCTGAAAGGGTTGTCGGAAGAAACATGGAGAGAGAGAGAATATGAAACGATAAAGAGTGAAAGTGGGAGGAATGGAATATGTGCATGAAGGTGGGAGTTGGACGTTTTTACTTATGGAAATAAAAATATAATTTAATTTGAGAGAATATATGAAACGATAAACAAAGAAAGTGGAAGAAGGGAATATGTGCATGGAGGTCAGGTTGAATTTGGATGGTTTTACTTATGGAAATAAAAATAATTCTTTTTATTTCTTACTAATAATAAAAATAAGTTATTACGTTTTTGCGACATCTAAAATGAGTACTGCAGCAAGAAGTCATCTTTTTGCCGCACCCCTAAGCTTGTCGAGGCAAAAACCCAATATTTTGCCTCACCGGTTTTTCTGATGTGGCTAGAAAGCCGTTTTTTCCACACCACGATGTGACTGTAGCAATAAAGTTGTTTTTCCACACATACTCAAATAAGTGGTGTAGCTATAGACTGTCTTTCTTGTAGTGCTACCTTCCTTTTGCGAGATAAGATGTTGGGTTAAATCCAAGCAACTATTCTCCAAGTGGTCCATGGCATTGTCAAACTTATCCCCAACCAAACCTTTCAGTCGAGATCGCAAACTTTTTTCATTAGAAATGAGTAAGGTATTTTCCTTCGCAAGAGAAGTATAAGATTCTTCTAGCTTGGAGTATTGATCTTTGAGTTGACTTGCCTTTATGCTTAGAGCTATTCTACCTTGAATAAGTTTATCTTTCTCAGCAGAAGATGATTCTATTAATTCTTTGAGTTTACTTCTCAATGAGCAGAGGGATCGTTCTTGATCATTGCATACTTTTTGACAAATGTTAAGTTCTTGCGAAGAGATCGCCACCTTATTTAGAAGAATTCGCTTCTCCTGAGATAGGGTTTCATTTTCATCTGATAAAGTTTCCAACCCCAGAATAGCTTTAGTCAAAGAGTAAGAGAGACGAGATAATTCACTACTTAATGAGTTTTGCTTCTGAACTAATTGAGCATTCTCCTTGGTAAGATTATCTACTTGATCAACAGAATATGTATGAAGATTATCTAATTGGTTATATTGATCCATCCAAGCATCTCTATCCATTCGAGCTTCTTCAGCGGCGGACTCAATATGATATATCTCCATTTTTCGTTTCTGGTTTAAAGCTTAAAGGGACAAGGAATTTTTGAAAAAAAAAAAAAAAAAAGGGAGGGGTTATACCTTTTAATTCCTTGTTCTTCTTGCGAAGATTATCACGATCCAGCGAAACATTTTGAAGTTTTTGATTCTCAAGATGAAGAGTGTTATATTTCAAGGTCATAGCTTGGAGGTTATTTTTCAAAGCTTCAACTTCCTTTTCCAAGGATGTTTGCGAAACCATTCTGTCAGAGCCAAAATATTTACCTAAAATCTCGCAGACACCAGATCTGATAGGATCGATGGAAGCTTTCTTGACATCATCCAGAATATCTGATAAAACCTTGAAAGTAATATCCATCTCTTCCAAATTTTCTTTAGTAAAAGGGAGAGATTCCGATGAAGAAGTGATGATGGCAGATGGTGGGTGAGTTGAATCATCTTTCGCCATAGAAGTGTCATCCGAAGATGAAATTTGATGAAGGTTAATGACTGGGGTTGAGGCAATGTCAAGAGAAGAGGCATTGACATCAGAAGAAGAGAAGGGTTCATTCGCAACAGGGTTATCGCGAGGAATTTCATTTATAGAAAGGTTAGTTGATGAGTGCCAAATATTACATATTTCTACACATTTTTAGTGGCATTTTACTCATCTTTTGTGCTCAGCAATCATATATTATCCCATATTCTGTATTTTCCTTGTATTCAAGAATAAATATTTGTATTAATTAATTTTGTGTTTTTAGGTAATAAATAAAGCTCGGAGAAACTGAGGAGCTAAAAGAGCAGAAATTGGAGGCAAGCGTCTATGGAGCATAAAGCCAAAGCCCGCACGCGCAACAGTTGCAACCCAACAAGAAGCAACCCAACTTACAAGACATGGGCCCAAGCTATCCAAGACCCGACCCACGACCCGGATTCGAACCCATCCTTTCCGAGCCGTTAGATTTGATCCAGTCTTCATCCAACGCTCGCTCCATCTCTTGATACTCCGCTCAGCACCAAAACTGCACATCATCCTGAGCCGTTGAGATCTCCATCCCCCACATCCAACGCTCGCTCCACCCATCGCATCGATCTTGGCTACACCCGCTTCACAACAAAACACCCTACACCTATACCCCCATTCGACCAAACCTATTTTCTCTTCCATCTTCTCTTTCTTCTCTGCAGAGAAGAACCATCTTCTCCCCCTCTCCCCGACCATACCTGTTGCAGTCGCCACCTTCATCACCTTCCTCCATCACCAACAACTCCATCAGTAGCACCTACTCCGCCGCACCTAAGTCTTGGTTATCTCTCACATAGCTTCTCATAACCCTAGAAGCTAAGTTAGAGATAAACAAGGCTAGGGTTTTCCAACAACCATGCATGGCGTTCTCATAGGCGATTGAACAGAGCTGACAATGATTCAGAGGGTATGGCCGAAAGGGTATGCATTAATTTCTATTGGGAAGTGAATTAGGGTTTTGATTTTTCCATGTATAAATAGAATTCAGCTGTGGGTATTTGAACTCATGCCTGGGCTAGCCAGAGCACCACTTTAGCTTTATTTGTATCTTGTTATGTTTTAATTTAATTAGCTAGGGTGTTTGACAAAACCCCTGATCATATGTTGAGTTAATCCTTGTTCATATTTGTGTTCTTGGAGTGCTTTAATGTCTTAAGATGAATGAATTATTGAGTTGAGACTAATTAACTTGTGATAGTTTGTACTGTAAGAAGACAAGCTATACTAGGAGTGAGTTAGCAAGAATTGATAATACATCTTCCATTTTATCCTTCCCTGAAAGGAATCAAGAGCATAAATTGATTAGATATTGCCTTAGCTTAGGGTCAGGTGGTGGAATCAACCATTCTAGTAACTCAACAACTTGTCTACAAGTCATTCATTGCTTAGTTTAGAGTCACAACACTTCAGTCGTATCGACACCAACCATATTTGTGATAACTTCTCTTGAATTCAGTTTAGTAAGCCATTGATCAACTCTATAGCATCCCAAGTCTCTATGGGATCGACCCGTATTTGCCAGTTCTACATTGTAGACACCGTGCACTTGCGGTTATAACAAGTAGGCATAAAATCAGACCACTTCCCAAGCCTACCATTAGTTACAGGGGAGAAATCTGCAGCGACATTTTCGCAAATGAGAAGAGGAGATTCAGCTTGCAAAGATATCACAGGAGGTGTTGAAAGCTTAAACAGAAGAAATGGAACATATGTTTCAACATTTTTAGGATGGCGAGGTCTTTTGGGGGGCCTGTCGACATTTGCATCACCCTGCGAATCACAAGTCATATAAGAAACAGAGGCAACAATATATTGTAATTAAAAGAATAAGTTTTTCTTAATACCTTGCTATTCGCAGGCTTTCTTTTGTTCGCAACGAGTTTTTTCTGTGAATTCTTGGGAACATTAGGGTTTTGGATCGTAAACTTGGTGCTAGAAGTGTTTTTGCTGAAACAGAAACAGTATGGGAATTATTCAAAGATGAGCAATATCAAATAAAACAATTTCAGTAAAAGAGATCAATCTTAAGAAGATTAGTTTCAGGAAAATCAACAAACCTTGATGGCTCCATAAGAACAGTAGCAGAAATATGGAGAGGATTTATGGAAAGATGGACAGTAGAAAAAAGTTGCAGACGACAAAAAGAGAATTTACAGAGAATGTAGAGATGAAGAAGAAGAAATAAAAGAAAGAAGACATTCTTATGATGGATCTCTTCTTAAATAGACAAAAGATGATGACCGGTTAGCATTTAATGTGCCGGTGAATAGGGGAATATTTGACACGTGTAAACGGTTATGCTTAATTCATGGAATCCTATCGGCAGAAAATTTAGGGAAAGAAATGAAGAGCTGCGGCATTTTGAAAGTATTAGTTCTCATGACATTCTATCCTTCGCAGAGAAGACATGAGAAGAGGCAAGATGTAGGATCAGAATATCGCAACACCCAGACCCTTGCGAGATCCATAAACGACACACTGTGAAGATATCGCAGATGGGTAATATAAGTGACGCAACGGATGACGACAGCCTGAACACGAGAAAAATGTGAATACCTGGCGAGATTTAACATTTGAATACTTGCGAGAGTGTCGCAAGTCAGATCCGAAAATAAAGGACAGCTTAGCTGTCATCCACTATGTAATGTCCTATATAAAGAGCCGAACAGGCTTAAGAAAAAGAGAGATCTTTTTAGACGGGAGAGAAAGTTTTGAGGATAGAGAAAGTTTAGAGTAGCAATTATATTCTTGATTTAACTTCCTTCTTGTAAAATTTCTAACTCAATTAATAAAGAGATTGATTGTTGATCTTAAAGATGTGTTGAATATTACAAATTCTTGTGAGGTGTGTATTGTAGGATTTCCTGCAATTACAACACGTATCACCAATCCAAATACTAGTAGAAGAATTACTATCAGGTTAATTCAAATGGCCAATTGAATAACACAATAGTAATCTTAAACACTAAAATTAATAGAGACAATCGACAAGAGAATTAAACTCGAAATCTATAATACAAAAGAGGTCATGGCTAAGTTAGCCTGTACAACTAGCGGTCCAGATTAAATCTATCTCAATATAATCCAACAGCTGACGTTTAAAGTTGGAGCATGCGCTCTAAAATACCGCGCGTGTGGCATTCAATCGTATGAGCAGTTTTGGTTGGGCTTTTTAGGGCTTTTAGTTGTTATCGAGTTTGAAGGACGACGACAGCTGCATATTGAGCAAAATCCTAATTTCTTGGGTTTTATGAAAAATCCTTCAAATATAATTCATGGACGGTGCCATATAGCTTGCGATGTAACATCAACTACCATATATCTAGCATACAGTGGTCAAATTTGTTTCTTGAGCTGTAAGCTATTATCTCCATCTCCTTTCAGAAATCTTAAAAAACTATCACTGTATTTGAATTTGCAAAAAGCTCTCTGCTCCAATCTTTCAATGGAAAATCTATGTTGGAGCTAAGAGCATGTATTGGTGGGTTCACTGGTGAGTTAGCTATGGAGGTTGATCAAGTTATAGCATTGTGATTCATTGAGCATGTTATCAATAAGGAAAGTCGCTGCGTACTGTTGGTATACGGTTGTAGAAGTTTAACAAATATTCCTAAACCACTATTTAGATATCCAAATATCTTGAACATGTTTCGAAATGAAGCCATCAATGGCCGTTGATACATCTCGGGAGCAGCATATATCTCCAGGGTCTGTCAAATAATCTCAAACTGGCTTTTAGTGCACCTCTCTGATAATGCGTTAATCAATTTCAACCATTTTTTATTTTCCTTAGCGACAAATATAATTTGCAGATGTATACATCTAAAGCCCTCTATCAATTGAAGAGAAATATACAGCTATCGATGTAACGTGAGGGCACCATTGTGCGACTATATCAAGGTTTAAAGTACGACTGCGGCAACCTTACTCATAATTTGATATTGGTAGCTAGAATGTTAGGGCGCATCTTCAAAAAATAAACCAAGTAGAGATGAAAGTCATCTTCAAAACTCCATCACAAAGGCAAAGGATGAAGGGAAGTACGAAGGAACGACACTACCTACACCATAATTGGGGAAACGGGTATAACTAGGTCTTTTGAGGAGAGTTTCCCACATCTGAAGACAAACAAAGTTCAAGGCTTTGTCGAACGTCCCATTTTTAAATTAACATTTTAAAGGTTATATTTAATGTGATGCGTTAGCGTATCAAATGGAATACCAGCTAAGTGTGTGTAAATGTAAATATAATGGGAAGATAAAATATACCGGGTTGTTTTAATTTGTGGGCGGCATATTGGCTGATTTTACCGTTCATCTGTGGTAATTGAATAAACAATTGACAAAAACCCAATAAAAGCTACAACCGAAAATGGGTCTTTGGGTCGGGTGACTTGATAAAAATTCGGAAACAATATTTTTCTCTTTTTACTATATATGAACGGTTGATTAGAATGCATATATATTTCCGTGCCGTAAGGTTGAGCGCTAGTAAACTTATAAAAAGAATTAAAGTTTTATAAACCAGGACTCTGAAATCATCCTTAATCAATAAAATTTAGCTACGTTTACTAAAACCCATGAAAAATATCTATAGGAAAAAGAAGAAGAAAATACTTGGTTTCCCCCTAAAAGGGGTAAACCCTAAAATCTAACTCCTTTAAAATCCTAACTCATTGGAGCCCCCACGTTGAATGGTGAGCGTCACCGTTCAACCAGAGAATAGTTTACACAGAGAAGAGTTTTCGTGAGGGCCACAATCGCTGAGAGAAGAGTTCTCACGTTAAACCTGGAGAGGACACTTGGCGACAAGGTTTGAAAAACACCCGTTTTTACTGAAAAAATGGCCGTTAAAACGGTCACACCCATATACCGTGGCCATGAGGGTCCCCGAACCCCGTGCCTTTATAATGCCGATAAATAGGAAATAATGGCAGTTTTTTAGGACCGTTTTTAAGTTTTCACACACGTTACAACCGTTTTTCTAAAATTAGTTTGAATGTGTTTTTTAGAACTGTTTTCCTGTTATCACGCACGTTATGATCGTGTAAATAACTTTCTTACCATTTTTTTTTGAGTTTTTTTTCTTTCTCTAGATTGAAAGCTTAAACCTTCGAACTAAATTTTTTTAAATAATACAGGGAAAGTAAACTACATGATTTAAAATTTTCAAATTTAAAAAACATAAGATTGTTAAACTAGTGTTCATCATTTAAAAAGCTACGCAAACCAACTATGACCACCATTTTTTTTTTTTGATTTATTCATGTATTTTTCATTTTCTCGGCGGTTCCTTTCCTCATCATAGTCATCGTCGTGGGGTACTGGCTATCTTCGTTCGCATAAGTATCATCATCATAATAGCCTTTATTATCGTCATCATAACCTCCTTCATTTCATCATCATTGTTACCTACTTCATTATTTTTATCAATATTAGAATGATATCCTTCGTTCATATGTTGAACACCATGGTCAGAGCGACCGGAAGTGCATGTAACGACGACTTTTTGCGTATTAGAATTATATCGGATTCACATTCTCATAACCTTGTGTATTGTCTCCAAATGAAAGATTACCAAAGTCATAAACAAAGTCACTCACCGATAACCTTTCGTATGGGATTTGAACTTCGGGATCATGCCAGTTGTATGGTAGAGGGACATGCTCTGGATTATCAACGGCTTCCTCTTCAAGCATATTTAACCATTGTTTTTCTTGAGGTAAAACCGGTGTTTTGTCTTCCCCCGCTATCCAGTCAAGCATATTGTCATCCCTCAGTAGACTGAACGTCGTGAACATCAATATTATGTTCCCTTGCTTTACCTTTAATTATTTGTTGCTCCAACTTTAAATTGTAGTGGACATACACCAGATCATTTATTCTCAATGAAAGTAAACGATTGCGTAGTTTGGTGTGGATTTTCTTTCAAACACACTCCAAGTCCTCTTTGATCCAGATGATGTATTTGTTTGACTTAATATCTTTACTGCAATCTTCTGGAGGATGGATACTCAACACCATAAGATAACCACCAACTTACAGGATCACCATGTTGAGATGCAATACATGCTGATGGTGATGCAAATTGACCTTGCATCATTCGCATGCTTCCTGTCTACAAAGAAAAGTACAATTTTTACTAGAAATTCAAATTACTTAATTAAACATATTTGGAGATAGTATTAGTAATTTTGTACCTCTAGTATTAGTAATTTTGTACCGACAAAATTTTAGTGGCTATAATTGACCGTCACGAATTTTATCAAACTTTCGTAATTTGTATAGTGAAAAGCCTTTTAAAACACCTACGTAAGGAATATAAATATGACTATCAAATTATACATATTTCTTATACTAACAATAATCAATTAAGATGGTAGTTTTAGAAATATCTCATTTTTTAATGATATATATAAGTCATCTACTCCCTCCGTACCTATTATATAGGCGGAATATGGCATTTTCTTTGTACCATTAGATAGGCGGAGTGGCAATTTCAAGATGGTTTTTATCCATTTTACCCCTATTTATGTTGCTTGGTTATCCTCACAATTAAGTTTATGTCTCTAACATAGGGAATATAATACAGGGTAAAACAGGAAAAACCATGGATATTTATGAAATCAATAAAGAATTCTTAATCTAAGAGATTTTAACTATCCGCCTATATATGTGGTATACGGAGGGAGTATTAGTGAGACAAAATTTAGAAACGAATAGGTTATCTATTTAGGGACGAAGGGAGTATTAAAAAGGAAAAAAAATTTAGTCACAACGTTTTTTAGACACGTTTTAACGTTTTCACGCACGTTATAACCGTTACATAGGAATTTCAGATCATAATTTTTTTTAATTTTCTATTTAACCGTTATAACTTCTGTTTTTATGAAAAAAACGTACAAAAAATGCGTTTTTTCTCTAAATAACGCGTTTTTTGCCCAAAACGTGCGCACACCTGTCAAAACGCATTATAATGTTTACGCCTAGTACCCGTGACCTGATCCGTGACCCGTTTTTCAAACCTGATCCACTTAGTCGAATTTTCCTTTTAATTTTGTTCTAGATAGTACTACTTTGAAGTGCATTTCTTTATTGAAGGGTATGAATACTTGCAATTTGGAGCATAAATCAATATTGCAATAGCTAGAACATCAAAAAGTCTGTTAGTGATCTTACTTTGGTTTTTTATAACCTACTTATAAAAGGGTTCTTTGTGATTGTTTGATCATTTCTTATTATAATGCCCACACAACCATCTTTTACGCTTTTTGATCACCATTGATATGAGTAGTACCATGAATCAAGAATGAAGAGAAAAAGGAAATCTTTATTTTCTTCACAGTGAACCAATAGAAAGTGCATAGTTTAAGTAAGTAGCAATGCCCTCCACCTTCCTCTCTTTTTTGGAGAGACTTCTCGGACGTTTCTCCCCGTCGGTAGCATCCTCCCTCTTTAAGATAATTAAAATGAAACCATATTGGAAATTATTCCATCTACAGCTTCTTTAGCTCTTTTTATTTCAACTTTGAGGACTTTTCAAACAGTTTGTTTTTTTATTTATGTTTTAACGTTTTCGAACTTCATATACGTATTATCGGTAAAGCAAAGCTTAGTAGGGTTGCTTCTCTCTTACACTGTTGGCAAGGTAATTTCTGTTGGAGATAAAGACAACATTTGCAGTAACATATAGAAAATACTTAGCTCGAACTGATGCGTGATCGATGTTCCGGGAGATATACTGATAATGGTAGCAAGAACGAGTAGAGGCACGTATGAGATACGCTGACCTAAAGGTAATATTGCCTGCTACTCCTCTGAGATGCTATAGCAGTTGGCAAGTCACCTCCAGGATACAACTGCGATAGTACTCCTCAATGTAGCATACAAAGAAAGTACTCTAAGAGCTTGGCAAAGTTGTACAAAGAAATGGAAAAGTTTCAGTGAAACAAAAACAAACAGTAGCAGAATAAAATGAGGTAGGTAGAAGATGTTTTTGTTTCTGTGTATCAGAAATGAGCTGAACCAGTTCCTTATATACTGTTTGAAAAAATTTATTCGTTAGAAATAAGAGAGAAAGATTCTCACGCATGGACAACTTTATTGTCAGAAAACAGCTTTAACTTTAAGCAGAAAATCATCTTTAGCTTTTGTCAGAACACTTTTACTTGCTTTTGTCAGGTTTATGTTTTTGTCAACCAGTCAAAGCATGCGAGATACACAAGTAGACAAGCCAAACACGTACAGACAAGGAGTAAGATTCTTCTACATGTGTGAAACACGTATAAAATTTCAGCAAAAAGAAAAGATCTAGTGAACCCCCACCCCCACCCCCACCCCCACCCGAACCCGACCCACCGGACGGACGGCGACGGCGTGCGTGCTTCGGTGCGAAGCACTGCGCGTACGGGAAAGGCAACCTTGCCATAGTCTAGGTCTTCCCCCTCACACAAAAGTGTGTTGACCCAAAGGGCCATGCCCTTTAGGCAAAACCTATGGTATTTAAGTCTAAAACTCTTAAGATTTTAGTCTATGTGGGACTATTGTTTTATCTATTCAAAAAGAAAAAACAACTAGAGGGAAATAGGTCTAGGGATCAAGTCTTGGTCCATGCTTTATAAAAACCAATAAAAACCCGTTTTTTTCTAACAATCCCCCACATGAATGATAAAACATATCGATAAAACACGAGAAAACAGAAGACAACAAAATTAGGCTAAGGTGTCCCAAAGATTGAACCTTAACTTAGTGAGAGGTTACCGGAACTGCTTGTTGTAACGGTGAACGCAATGTCTTGAACCGCCAACAGTGAATGCAATTCAGAAATAACAACCACACTTTGATGTCTCAAAGAAA
The DNA here is from genome assembly GCA_023531295.1 of Papaver armeniacum. NCBI lineage: Eukaryota > Viridiplantae > Streptophyta > Magnoliopsida > Ranunculales > Papaveraceae > Papaver > Papaver armeniacum. The sequence goes on from JAJJWW010012495.1 coordinate 320,572, forward strand.
AGCCGCCAAGCTCTTGCCGTTGTGCCCGTTTTGGCCGTGGGCTAAATCCCGGACTTAATGAATGTCTCTAGAGAATCAGCTCAAATTCTCATAGGAAGCGGCCCCACTTCCAACATCCATATAGGTGAGTTCATTAAGAGTGTCCTGCTACACCCCACTTTAAACAAAGCCATGCAACTCATTAAGATCTCAACAGATCATCCTAACTCATGCGGTAGCACTATCACCTTTGTTACATCATAGGGAGGGACAAAGATAGTGCTTTCTCGATATCACCATAAATTAGTTGTCTCATTGAACTTTGATCTTGGAGCTCCATTCACAAGGTTGAGTATCCTTCATGGTGACTTATTTTATGAGCTTAAGTCCCATCCCCCTCGATGTGGATCTAACTACCTCTCTAGATAACCCTTTCGTCAAAGGATCTGCAATATTCTCTTTAGACCTCACAAAGTCTATAGAGATGATACCGAAGAGAGAGTAGTTGTTTCACTCTCTTATGTCTTCTTTTTAGATGTATAGACTTTCCGTTGTATACACTATTCTTTGCGCAACCAATAGCAGCTTGACTGTCACAGTGGATTGCGATCGAAGACACGGGCTTGGGCCAGAGTGGAATTCCTCCCAGAAAACCTCGTATCCATTCAGCTTCCTCTCCAGCTTTCTCCAAGGCTATAAACTCTGACTCCATAGTGGATCGAGCTATACATGTCTATTTGGAAGACTTCCATGACACAGACGCACCTCTAAGTATGAAGATGTACCCAATAGTGAATTTGCACTCATCTGAGTCTGATATCCAGTTGGCATCACAATACCCTTCCAGCACAGCAGGATACTTCCCAAAACTTAAGCAATAGTTTGAAGTGCCTCTCGGGTAGCGTAGAACTCAGAGAGAGCATTCCAGTGATCCCGCCTGGGGTTGCAAGTGTACCGCTTAATCTACTCACTAAGTGTAAGCAATATCAGGTCTTGTACAGTTCATCAGATACATAAGACTCCCAATAATGCGAGAATACTCAAGTTGAGAGATTCCTTCTCCCTTGTTCTTTTTCAAGTTACAATTAGGATCATAAGGAGTAGATACGGGTTTAGCATTTTCATGATTAAATCTTTTAAGTACAGTTTCAAAGATAATGAGATTGACTAAGACTATATCCGTCGGACGTCTTTCGATTTTCATCCCTAAGATTATATCGGCAGGGCCTAAGTCTTTCATGTCAAAGTTTTCGTTAAGCATGCTTTTAATGGTATTAATAATATCCAGTTCTTGCCTAATATGAGCATATCATCAACATACGGGCATACAATAACATGAGAATCATCCACAGATTTAATGTAAACACATTTATCGATTCATTAACCTTGAAGCCATTAGATATCATTACATGATCAAATTTTTCATGCCCTTTGTTTAGGTGCTTGTTTTAAACCGTACAGAGATTTTTTCAATTTGCATACTTTGTTTTCACATCCTTTCACAACGAAACCTTCGGGTTGGTCCATATAAATTTCTTCATTCAATTCACCATATAAAAATGCGGTTTTAACATCCATCGATGTATATGCAAATCATAAATAGAATCAATAGCAATCAACATCCTAATAGAAGTGATTCTAGTGACCAAGGTGAATAGGTATCAAAGAAATCTAATCCTTCCTTTTGTCTATAGCCTTTAGCTACCAACCTAGCTTTATGTTTCTCTATAGTTCCATCTGTTCTAAGCTTCCTTTTGAAAACCCATTTGCAACCTATGGCTTTACTACCAGGTGGTAAGTCTACAAGCTCCCAAGTTTCATTTTGTTGAATGGAATCCCACTCATTAATCGAAGCTTCTTCCCAGAATGGAGCTTCAGGAGAAGTCATAGCTTCCTTATAGGTTTGGGGTTCAGACTCTACCGTAAGAGTCAAAAATCTGGTCCGAAACTTTTCTCGGTTCTAACCCTCTTACTTCTTCTAGGTTCGGTCTCAACATCTAGAGACGGGGGTTGACTAGTCGAAGGAACATCTGTGAGGTCATCATGGACCCTTTTTCGAGGTCCAGAGACCTAAAGGAAATATGGGTTCGAAAAACACAGCATCTCTAGATTCCATAATGGTGTTTAGACCAATGTTTATTTTTGGAATGCAACCTAAATTAGCAAGTCTTTCCAAAGATTTGAAATTAACATGTCCAAGTCTATCATGCCAAACATGTGAGGAGTCACAAACATAAGCAGAAGAAGATGCATTAACATTCATGTTCAAAGCAGATACACTAAGCTTAATCATGTTTTCAGTGACATAACCTTTTCCTACGAAGTCACCACTCTTAGAGATTACAACAGTGTTAGACTCAGCAACAAATTTAAAACCTTTCCCTAGTAAGATGGTCTCTGAGATAAGATTCTTGCATATGTCCGGGACGTGATACACGTCATTCAATGCGAGAGTTTTTCCTGAAGTGAGCTTAAATTCAACCTTGCCTTTCCCTACCACTTTAGCAGTGGAAGAGTTTCCCATAAACAAGGTTTCTCATCGTCTCCCTCTTTTGGCGTAGGAGGAGAAAGCATTTCTGAACTTGCAGACATGCTTGGTGGCTCCAGAATCTAGCCACCAGTCTCTCACATTGGTCATATTAGAGACAAGGTTGACTTCAGACACCATGCCAGTAAAATATCCAGATTCATCTACCATGTTTGCCTTATTTTTCTGTTTTGGATCAATTTTGGTCTTTTTAGGCGCCCTACAGTCTTTGGCCATATGACCGGGTTTTCCACAATTATAGTAGTCGCCTTTGATGGTGTTTTTGAAGACACCACCCCTAGGCTTAAGATTGTTACCTTTGGAGTTTCGACGTTTGTTACGTCTGTTACCATTTTTCTTTGGATTCTCCATGCTTTTTCTTTTGGCGCGGCATTATCGTCCAGGACATGAGCTTTGTTGGACATGTCTTTGCTCAGCATCAGGCTCTTGTCCTTGTTGCACAGAAGCTCCTCAACCTGGATCTTTTTCCCCAGCTCCACCATGGTGATTTCCCTATTCTTGTGTCGCAGCCTCCTCTTGTACTCGTTCCATGAGTGTGGAAGCTTTTCAATCACTGCAGATACTTGTAGAGCTTCATCAATATGCATGCCTTCAGCAAGAATTTTGTTGATGAGTAGCTGGAGTTCGACGAATTGTTCTACTATAGGCTTTTCATCAGTCATCTTATATTCCAGGAACCTAGCCACCAAGAACTTCTTGCTTCCAAAGAGCCTCAAAGAAGATATTTTTCTTCAAGGGCTTCCCATAAATCAAAAGCAGTAAAATTTTCTTTTGCATTATAAAAGTCGTACAAGGAGTCATCCAGACAGTTAAGAATATGGTTTTTGCACATGTAATTCTTCCTAGTCCACCTATCCAGCCTATCTTCATAACCACGGTCATGAAGTCTTCTCGAGGGTCTTTCTAAGGCAACTTCATCTAACCTTTGGTCTTTTAAGAAGAATAACATTTTGGATTGCCATTGTTTAAAGTCTTTTCCACTAAACTTTGGGGGTTTGTCTACTGAGTACTCTTTCCCATTTTGTTACTGACAAAAAAATATAGCAATGAAGGCAGTATTACCTTTAGAATGTTGGAGATAAAGACAACATTTGCAGTAACATATAGAAAATACTTAGCTCGAACCGATGCGTGATCGATGTTCAGGAGATATACGATAATGGTAGCAAGAACGAGTAGAGGCACGTATGAGATACGCCGACCTAAAGGTAATATTGCCTGCTACTCCTCTGAGATGCTATAGCAGTTGGCAAGTCACCTCCAGGATACAACTACTGATAGTACTCCTCAATGTAGCATACAAAGAAAGTACTCTAAGAGCTTGGCAAAGTTGTACAAAGAAATGGAAAAGTTTCAGTGAAACAAAAACAAACAGTAGCAGAATAAAATGAGGTAGGTAGAAGATGTTTTTGTTTCTGTGTATCAGAAATGAGCTGAACCAGTTCCTTATATACTGTTTGAAAAAATTTATTCGTTAGAAATAAGAGAGAAAGATTCTCACGCATGGACAACTTTATTGTCGAAAAACTTGACTTTGTCGAAAACAACTTTAACTTTAAGCAGAAAATCAGCTTTAGCTTTTGTCAGAACACTTTTACTTTAAGCAGAAAATCAGCTTTAGCTTTTGTCAGGTTTATGTTTTTGTCAACCAGTCTGTAGGACCAGAATATCGCAACACTAATACTTCGCGAGATTAATAAACAACTGCATCGCGAAGGAGTCGCAGGGAGGTAAATAAATGACATAATAGATGACGACAGTTAGAACATGAGGAAAGTGTGAAGACTTGGCGAGATTTAAGAGTGTCGCGAAGGCAAACAGTACAGTTGTACATTCGCGAGACGTTTCCGAAAATAAAGGACAGAATAGCTGTCATCCACTATGTAATACCCTATATAAAGGGTCGAGTAAGTCTGTTGTAGGGGGAGGTCTTTTTGAATTGAGAAACAAGTCATTAGGAGAGAGAAAGGAAGGAGAGATTGTAATTTCTTTAACTTTGTTCTATATTTCTTTGTAAATCATTCAAGAAAACAATTAATAAAACACATCATTTTTCATCTTCCAATGGATTGATTAAACAGATTTGAGTGAGGGGTGTAGTGTGGGAAATCCTGCAACTACAAAGGAAAAGTTGAGTCACCCATAGTTATAAGACCGCCAATTGGAGAGACCTGATCAATAGGTGGAGGCGAGGTAAAAGTAAAAGTAGGAATAGGCATGACCTGAAGAATTTCATTCGCAGAAAATTCAGGAATTGATTTATCCTGCGATGACACTTGTAGGGAATGGTACATTATCTTGAGAAGAAGGAATGGGGTTATCTTGCGAAGAAGTCGCTGTAGTAGGAGATTTGCCTTGCGAAGACATCGTAGGGAAAGAAGAATGCTTGAATCCCGAAAAAGGAACAGTTGGAGCAGCAGCAGAGGCATCAAATGTATTATGGCGAGACCTTTTGGGAGATCTATCATCATTCTTATCATCCTGCGAATAATAAATCAACTAAGAAACAGAGGCAATAAAATTGCTATTAAAGGAGTAAATATTTCTAAAAATACCTTACTACTCGCAGGTTGTTTTTTGGAAGCCAGAGACTTCAGTTGCGAAGAAGATTTTGGTTGCGAACCAGTGGGGATGTTAGGGTTCACCACGGTATATTTAGAGCTGGGTTTGTTCTTCTTTGAAACAAAAATGGCGAAAGATATATCAAAAGAAGAACAAAATCAAGATGAAGTAATTTCAATAAGGAAGATCAATCAAGAGAATAATCAAAATCAATGAAAATAACGAACACGGATGCCATGAAAACGATAATGAGAAAGATAATAAAAAGAAGAGGATGAAGATGAATAGCAGGAAATAGTTGCAGACGATGAAGAAGATATAGAAGAAAAGAAAGAATGATTTTCATAGGCAGTTTTCCTTTAAATAGAAGAAAAAAGGGTGACCGGATAACATTAAATGTACCGGTAGAAAGAGTAATTTTAGACACGTGTAAACGGTCATCCCAAGATTCAAGGAATCAAATTTTTGTGGGAAATTGAAGATATATTACTTCTTGTTCACTTCGCAAAGCTTCGGAACTTCGAAAAAGAATAGAGGCAAGTACGTACTTTTCAAGTCCAATATTCTTTTGCTCGTTCCTTCATCAACAAATGTCAAAGATCACCACAATAACAAATTTTTCCTTAAAAATCGCTCTCCAAGCGATTTTCAAGGAAAAAGAGGCAAGATGTAGGACCAGAATATCGCAACACTAATACTTCGCGATATTAATAAACAACTGCATCGCGAAGGAGTCGCATGGAGGTAAATAAATGACGTAATAGATGACGACAGTTATAACATGAGGAAAGTGTGAAGACTTGGCGAGATTTAAGAGTGTCGCGAAGGCAAACAGTTGTACATTCGCGAGCATTCGCGAGACGTTTCCGAAAATAAAGGACAGAATAGCTGTCATCCACTATGTAATACCCTATATAAAGGGTCGAGTAAGTCTGTTGTAGGGGGAGGTCTTTTTGAATTGAGAAACAAGTCATTAGGAGAGAGAAAGGAAGGAGAGATTGTAATTTCTTTAACTTTGTTCTATATTTCTTTGTAAATCATTCAAGAAAACAATTAATAAAACACATCATTGTTCATCTTCCAATGGATTGATTAAACAGATTTGAGTGAGGGGTGTAGTGTGGGAAATCCTGCAACTACACAGTCAAAGCATGCGAGATACACAAGTAGACAAGCCAAACACGTACAGACAAGGAGTAAGATTCTTCTACATGTGTGAAACACGTATAAAATTTCAGCAAAAAGATAAGATCTAGTGAACCCACACCCACACCCCCCCCCCCCCACCCGGACCCGGACCCGACCCGACCCCGACGGACGGGACGGCGGCGGCGTGCGTGCTTCGGTGTGAAGCACTGCGCGTACGGGAAAGGCAACCTTGCCATAGTCTAGGTCTTCCCCTCACACAAAAGTGTGTTGACCCAAAGGGCCATGCCCTTTAGGCAAAACCTATGGTATTTAAGTCTAAAACTCTTAAGATTTTAGTCTATGTGGGACTATTGTTTTATCTATTCAAAAAGAAAAAACAACTAGAGGGAAATAGGTCTATGGATCAAGTCTTGGTCCATGCTTTATAAAAACCAATAAAAACCCGTTTTTTCTAACAATCCCCCACATGAATGATAAAACATATCGATAAAACACGAGAAAGCAGAAGACAACAAAATTAGGCTAAGGTGTCCCAAAGATTGAACCTTAACTTAGTGAGAGGTTCGAATCGCTTGTTGTAACGGTGAACGCAATGTCTTGAACCGCCAATAGTGAATGTAATTCAGAAATAACAACCACACTTTGATGTCTCAAAGAAAAGCCTCCAAGCTCTTGCCGTTGTGCCGTTTTGGCCATGGGCTAAATCCCGGACTTAATGAATGTCTCTAGAGAATCACTCAAATTCTCATAGGAAGCGGACCCACTTCCAACATCCATATAGGTGAGTTCATTAAGAGTGTCTTGCTACACCCCGCTTTAAACAAAGCCATGCAACTCATTAAGATCTCTACAGATCATCCTAATTCATGCAGTAGCACTATCACACTTTGTTACATCATAGGGAGGGACAAAGATAGTGCTTTCTCGATATCACCATAAATTAGTTGTCTCATTGAACTTTGATCTTGGAGCTCCATTCACAAGGTTGAGTATCCTTCATGGTGACTTATTTTATGAGCTTAAGTCCCATCCCCCTCGATGTGGATCTAACTACCTCTCTAGATAACCCTTTCGTCAAAGGATCTGCAATATTCTCTTTAGACCTCACAAAGTCTATAGAGATGATACCAGAGAGGTAGTTGTTTCACTGTCTTATTTCTTCTTTTTAGATGTATAGACTTTCCGTTGTATACACTATTCTTGCGCAACCAATAGCAGCTTGACTGTCACATTGGATTGCGATCGAAGACACGGGCTTGGGCCAGAGTGGAATTCCTCCCAGAAAACCTCGTATCCATTCAGCTTCCTCTCCAGCTTTCTCCAAGGCTATAAACTCAGACTCCATAGTGGATCGAGCTATACATGTCTGTTTGGAAGACTTCCATGACACAGACGCACCTCCAAGTGTGAAGATGTACCCACTAGTGGATTTGCACTCATCTGAGTCTGATATCCAGTTGGCATCACAATACCCTTCCAGTACAGCAGGATACTTCCCAAAACTTAAGCAATAGTTTGAAGTGCCTCTCAGGTAGCGTAGAACTCTGTAGAGAGCATTCCAGTGATCCCGCCCAGGGTTGCAAGTGTACCTGCTTAATCTACTCACAGTGTAAGCAATATCAGGTCTTGTACAGTTCATCAAATACATAAGACTCCCAATAATGCGAGAATACTCAAGTTGAGAGATTCCTTCTCCCTTGTTCTTTTTCAAGTTACAATTAGGATCATAAGGAGTAGATACAGGTTTAGCATTTTCATGATTAAATCTTTTAAGTACAGAAAGATAATGAGATTGACTAAGACTATATCCGTCAGACGTCTTTCTGATTTTCATCCCTAAGATTATATCAGCAGGGCCTAAGTCTTTCATGTCAAAGTTTTCGTTAAGCATGCTTTTAATGGTATTAATAATATCCAGGTTACTGCCTAATATGAGCATATCATCAACATACAGGCATACAATAACATGAGAATCATCCACAGATTTAATGTAAACACATTTATCAGATTCATTAACCTTGAAGCCATTAGATATCATTACATGATCAAATTTTTCATGCCACTGTTTAGGTGCTTGTTTTAAACCGTACAGAGATTTTTTCAATTTGCATACTTTGTTTTCACATCCTTTCACAACGAAACCTTCAGGTTGGTCCATATAAATTTCTTCATTCAATTCACCATATAAAAATGCAGTTTTAACATCCATCTGATGTATATGCAAATCATAAATAGAAGCAATAGCAATAAACATCCTAATAGAAGTGATTCTAGTGACCGGTGAATAGGTATCAAAGAAATCTAATCCTTCCTTTTGTCTATAGCCTTTAGCTACCAACCTAGCTTTATGTTTCTCTATAGTTCCATCTGTTCTAAGCTTCCTTTTGAAAACCCATTTGCAACCTATGGCTTTACTACCAGGAGGTAAGTCTACAAGCTCCCAAGTTTCATTTTGTTGAATGGAATCCCACTCATTAATCGAAGCTTCTTCCCAGAATGGAGCTTCTGGAGAAGTCATAGCTTCCTTATAGGTTTGGGGTTCAGACTCTACCGTAAGAGTCAAAAAATCTGGTCCGAAACTTTTCTCGGTTCTAACCCTCTTACTTCTTCTAGGTTCGGTCTCAACATCTAGAGACGGCGGTTGACTAGTCGAAGGAACATCTGTGAGGTCATCATGGACCCTTTTTCGAGGTCCAGACCCTAAAGGAAATATGGGTTCGAAAAACACAGCATCTCTAGATTCCATAATGGTGTTTAGACCAATGTTTATTTTGGAATGCAACCTAAATTAGCAAGTCTTTCCAAAGATTTGAAATTAACATGTCCAAGTCTATCATGCCAAACATGTGAGGAGTCACAAACATAAGCGAAGAAGATGCATTAACATTCATGTTCAAAGCAGATACACTAAGCTTAATCATGTTTTCAAGTGACATAACCTTTTCCTACGAAGTCACCACTCTTAGAGATTACAAAAGTGTTAGACTCAGCAACAAATTTAAAACCTTTCCCTAGTAAGATGGTCTCTGAGATAAGATTCTTGCATATGTCCGGGACGTGATACACGTCATTCAATGCGAGAGTTTTTCCTGAAGTGAGCTTAAATTCAACCTTGCCTTTCCCTACCACTTTAGCAGTGGAAGAGTTTCCGATAAACAGTTTCTCATCGTCTCCTACTGTGGCGTAGGAGGAGAAAGCATTTCTGAACTTGCAGACATGCTTGGTGGCTCCAGAATCTAGCCACCAGTCTCTCACATTGGTCATATTAGAGACAAGGTTGACTTGAGACACCATGCCGGTAAAATATCCAGATTCATCTACCATGTTTGCCTTATTTTTCTTGTTTTGGATCAATTTTGGTCTTTTTAGGCGCCCTACAGGTCTTTGGCCATATGACCGGGTTTTCCACAATTATAGCAGTCGCCTTTGATGGTGTTTTTGAAGACACCACCCTAGGCTTAAGATTGTTACCTTTGGAGTTTCGACGTTTGTTTACGTCTGTTACCATTTTTGCTGGATTCTCCATGCTTTTTCTTTGGCGCGGCATTATCGTCCAGGACATGAGCTTTGTTGGACATGTCTTTGCTCAGCATCAGGCTCTTGTCCTTGTTGCACAGAAGCTCCTCAACCTGGGATCTTTTTCCCAGCTCCACCATGGTGATTTCCATATTCTTGTGTCGCAGCCTCCTCTTGTACTCGTTCCATGAGTGTGGAAGCTTTTCAATCACTGCAGATACTTGTAGAGCTTCATCAATATGCATGCCTTCAGCAAGAATTTTGTTGATGAGTAGCTGGAGTTCGACGAATTGTTCTACTACAGGCTTTTCATCAGTCATCTTATATGCCAGGAACCTAGCCACCAAGAACTTCTTGCTTCCAAAGCCTCGGCAAGAAGATATTTTTCTTCAAGGGCTTCCCATAAATCAAAAGAAGTAAAATTTTCTTTTGCATTATAAAAGTCGTACAAGGATTCATCCAGACAGTTAAGAATATGGTTTTTGCACATGTAATTCTTCCTAGTCCACCTATCCAGCCTATCTTCATAACCACGGTCATGAAGTCTTCTCGAGGGTCTTTCTAAGGCAACTTCATCTAACCTTTGGTCTTTTAAGAAGAATAACATTTTGGATTGCCATCGTTTAAAGTCTTTTCCACTAAACTTTGGGGGTTTGTCTACAGTACTCTTTCCCATTTTGTTACAGCAAAAAATATAGCAATGAAGGCAGTATTACCTTTAGAATGTTGGAGATAAAGACAACATTTGCAGTAACATATAGAAAATACTTAGCTCGAACTGATGCGTGATCGATGTTCCGGGAGATATACTGATAATGGTAGCAAGAACGAGTAGAGGCACGTATGAGATACGCTGACCTAAAGGTAATATTGCCTGCTACTCCTCTGAGATGCTATAGCAGTTGGCAAGTCACCTCCAGGATACAACTACTGATAGTACTCCTCAATGTAGCATACAAAGAAAGTACTCTAAGAGCTTGGCAAAGTTGTACAAAGAAATGGAAAAGTTTCAGTGAAACAAAAACAAACAGTAGCAGAATAAAATGAGGTAGGTAGAAGATGTTTTTGTTTCTGTGTATCAGAAATGAGCTGAACCAGTTCCTTATATACTGTTTGAAAAAATTTATTCGTTAGAAATAAGAGAGAAAGATTCTCACGCATGGACAACTTTATTGTCAGAAAACAGCTTTGTCAGAAAATAGCTTTAACTTTAAGCAGAAAATCAGCTTTAGCTTTTGTCAGAACACTTTTACTTTAAGCAGAAAATCAGCTTTAGCTTTTGTCAGGTTTATGTTTTTGTCAACCAGTCAAAGCATGCGAGATACACAAGTAGACAAGCCAAACACGTACAGACAAGGAGTAAGATTCTTCTACATGTGTGAAACACGTATAAAATTTCAGCAAAAAGATAAGATCTAGTGAACCCACACCCGAACCCGACCCGAACCCGACCCGACCCGACCCGACCCGACCCGACCGACCGGACGGACGGCGGCGGCGTGCGTGCTTCGGTGCGAAGCACTGCGCGTACGGGAAAGGCAACCTTGCCATAGTCTAGGTCTTCCCCCTCACACAAAAGTGTGTTGACCCAAAGGGCCATGCCCTTTAGGCAAAACCTATGGTATTTAAGTCTAAAACTCTTAAGATTTTAGTCTATGTGGGACTATTGTTTTATCTATTCAAAAAGAAAAAACAACTAGAGGGAAATAGGTCTAGGGATCAAGTCTTGGTCCATGCTTTATAAAAACCAATAAAAACCCGTTTTTTTCTAACAATCCCCCACATGAATGATAAAACATATCGATAAAACACGAGAAAACAGAAGACAACAAAATTAGGCTAAGGTGTCCCAAAGATTGAACCTTAACTTAGTGAGAGGTTACCGGAACTGCTTGTTGTAACGGTGAACGCAATGTCTTGAACCGCCAACAGTGAATGCAATTCAGAAATAACAACCACACTTTAATGTCTCAAAGAAAAGCCTCCAAGCTCTTGCCGTTGTGCCCGTTTTGGCCATGGGCTAAATCCCGGACTTAATGAATGTCTCTAGAGAATCAACTCAAATTCTCATAGGAAGCGGCCCCACTTCCAACATCCATATAGGTGAGTTCATTAAGAGTGTCCTGCTACACCCCGCTTTAAACAAAGCCATGCAACTCATTAAGATCTCAACAGATCATCCTAACTCATGCAGGTAGCACTATCACACTGTTACATCATAGGGAGGGACAAAGATAGCGCTTTCTCGATATCACCATAAATTAGTTGTCTCATTGAACCTTGATCTTGGAGCTCCATTCACAAGGTTGAGTATCCTTCATGGTGACTTATTCTATGAGCTTAAGTCCCATCCCCCTCGATGTGGATCTAACTACCTCTCTAGATAACTGATGAGTGCCAAATAGTGCATATTTATACACCTTTTTATTGGCATTTTACTCATCTTTTGCGCTTAGAAATCAGATATTATCCCAGATTCTGTGTTTTCTTTGTTTTCAAGAATAAATATTTGTATTAATTAATTTTGTGTTTTTAGGTAATAAATAAAGCTCGGAGAATCTGAGGAGCCAAGGAGCGAAGAATTGGAGTCAAGCATCTATGGAGCAGAAAGCCGAAGCCGCAAGCGCAAACAGCTTGCAACCCAACAAGGAAGACATGGGCTTGAGCTAACCATGACCCGGATCCGAGCCCACTCACTCTGAGCCATTGAGATCTTCCTCAGCTACATCCAACGGTCGCTCCACCTAGCACATCAACGATCGCCGCTCCCGCTCAACACCGAAGATGTCTATATCCTGAGCCGTTCAGATCTCGCTTATCTCCATCCTACGCTTGCTAGGCCAGCCTCATCATTCCCGCTGTTCATGCTTCACAAAGAAATGACCACACCCTATACCCATCGAGCCATACCCATTTACTCCTACACCTTCTCTTTCCTCCTCTCCCGTCGCTCTCACCTCTCGCAAACTCTTCTCCTTCGCAAACCCATCTCCCGACCACCTCCATCTCCCCGTCACCTCCATAGCCACCAACAACCACACCAACCATCCTTCACCTCTTCTCTAGGCTTAGCTATCTCTCTCTTAGCTTCTCCATAAACCTAGAAGCTAATTTAGAGATAGATAAGAACTAGGGTTAGGTCACAACAACCCATGCATGGCGTTCTCAGAGCCACAGGAGCAGAGAAGACAAGTGATTGTGAGCCGAATAGAGCATGGGTTTGAGTAATTTTCATTTAATTTCTATTTTATAATGAATTAGGGTTTGAAGTTTTGGGGGAACTGCATGTATAAATAGAATGAGGGGTTTGTGTAGAAATCATGCCTGGGCTAGCCAGTGCGTCAATTAGGTTTAATTTTGTAGTTTATTTTGGCTAGGGTTGAGATGAAACCCTAATCCATTACTGTGTTTTGCATACTTCACATGTTTTTCTTGAATGCTTAATTAATTTGTAAGATAAAATTTGATCTTAGCATATCAATACATTGCTCTCACAGTGTATGCCAATGCCATGGATACACTGTAGTTAGAATACCCCTGTGATGATTGTGCTGCAACTTAAGCCTAATTAGATTGTTATTCATCCTCAGATTAGTTGTACTCTAAACAGACAGGTAATGCTTGGGATAAATACCTTAGTTGTGATCAAAACTATCATATGGAGAAACACCTTAGAGACAGGGCAGAATTGACACTCCTACCCTATCTGTCATGAAGGCAAGAACAGCATCTTTAGTTGAAGACATAGTGTAGGTTAAAGGTTGAGTTGAAGACCCTAGTGTCACTGTTTATACCTTAGCTTAGGTTCATTTCACTACAAATCAGCCGTATCGGCAAAACAACAATCGTGTTACCGTCACTAGAATTCAGTAGAGCAGCCTTAGATCAACCAAGCACCACAAGTCCTTGTGGGATCGACCCGTACTTGCCGCGTCTCCGATAGACGCCGTGCACTTGCGGTATCACCGTAGGCCATAAATTCATACACCCTTAGAGGCCTACCAATAACCCTTTCGTCAAAGGATCTGCAATATTCTCTTTAGACCTCACAAAGTCTATAGAGATGATACCAGTAGAGAGTAGTTGTTTCACTGTCTTATGTCTTCTTTTTAGATGTATAGACTTTCCGTTGTATACACTATTCTTGCGCAACCAATAGCAGCTTGACTGTCACAGTGGATTGCGATCGAAGACACGGGCTTGGGCCAGAGTGGAATTCCTCCCAGAAAACCTCGTATCCATTCAGCCTCCTCTCCAGCTTTCTCCAAGGCTATAAACTCAGACTCCATAGTGGATCGAGCTATACATGTCTGTTTGGAAGACTTCCATGACACAGACGCACCTCCAAGTGTGAAGATGTACCCACTAGTGGATTTGCACTCATCTGAGTCTGATATCCAGTTGGCATCACAATACCCTTCCAGCACAGCAGGATACTTCCCAAAACTTAAGCAATAGTTTGAAGTGCCTCTCAGGTAGCGTAGAACTCTGTAGAGAGCATTCCAGTGATCCCGCCCGTGGTTGCAAGTGTACCGCTTAATCTACTCACAGTGTAAGCAATATCAGGTCTTGTACAGTTCATCAAATACATAAGACTCCCAATAATGCGAGAATACTCAAGTTGAGAGATTCCTTCTCCCTTGTTCTTTTTCAAGTTACAATTAGGATCATAAGGAGTAGATACAGGTTTAGCATTTTCATGATTAAATCTTTTAAGTACAGTTTCAGCATAATGAGATTGACTAAGACTATATCCGTCGACGTCTTTCCGATTTTCATCCCTAAGATTATATCAGCGGGGGCCTAAGTCTTTCATGTCAAAGTTTTCGTTAAGCATGCTTTTAATGGTATTAATAATATCCAGGTTACTGCCTAATATGAGCATATCATCAACATACAGGCATACAATAACATGAGAATCATCCACAGATTTAATGTAAACACATTTATCAGATTCATTAACCTTGAAGCCATTAGATATCATTACATGATCAAAATTTTCATGCCACTGTTTAGGTGCTTGTTTTAAACCGTACAGAGATTTTTTCAATTTGCATACTTTGTTTTCACATCCTTTCACAACGAAACCTTCAGGTTGGTCCATATAAATTTCTTCATTCAATTCACCATATAAAAATGCAGTTTTAACATCCATCTGATGTATATGCAAATCATAAATAGAAGCAATAGCAATCAACATCCTAATAGAAGTGATTCTAGTGACCGGTGAATAGGTATCAAAGAAATCTAATCCTTCATTTTGTCTATAGCCTTTAGCTACCAACCTAGCTTTATGTTTCTCTATAGTTCCATCTCATTCTAAGCTTCCTTTTGAAAACCCATTTGCAACCTATGGCTTTACTACCGGGAGGTAAGTCTACAAGCTCCCAAGTTTCATTTTGTTGAATGGAATCCCACTCATTAATCGAAGCTTCTTCCCGAATGGAGCTTTGGAGAAGTCATAGCTTCCTTATAGGTTTGGGGTTCAGACTCTACCGTAAGAGTCAAAAAATCTGGTCCGAAACTTTTCTCGGTTCTAACCCTCTTACTTCTTCTAGGTTCGGTCTCAACATCTAGAGACGGGGGTTGACTAGTCGAAGGAACATCTGTGAGGTCATCATGGACCCTTTTTCGAGGTCCAGGACCCTAAAGGAAATATGGGTTCGAAAAACACAAAGATCTCTAGATTCCATAATGGTGTTTAGACCAATGTTTATTTTTGGAATGCAACCTAAATTAGCAAGTCTTTCCAAAGATTTGAAATTAACATGTCCAAGTCTATCATGCCAAACATGTGAGGAGTCACAAACATAAGCAGAAGAAGATGCATTAACATTCATGTTCAAAGCAGATACACTAAGCTTAATCATGTTTTCAAAGTGACATAACCTTTTCCTACGAAGTCACCACTCTTAGAGACTACAAACAGTGTTAGACTCAAAGAACAAATTTGAAACCTTTCCCTAGTAAGATGGTCTCGAGATAAGATTCTTGCATATGTCGGGACGTGATACACGTCATTCAATGCGAGAGTTTTTCCTGAAGTGAGCTTCAATTCAACCTTGCCTTTCCCTACCACTTTAGCAGTGGAAGAGTTTCCCATAAACAGTTTCT
The DNA here is from genome assembly GCA_023531295.1 of Papaver armeniacum. Lineage (NCBI taxonomy): Eukaryota > Viridiplantae > Streptophyta > Magnoliopsida > Ranunculales > Papaveraceae > Papaver > Papaver armeniacum. Next base: position 336,440 of record JAJJWW010012495.1, read on the forward strand.
CATCGTCTCCTACTGTGGCGTAGGAGGAGAAAGCATTTCTGAACTTGCAGACATGCTTGGTGGCTCCAGAATCTAGCCACCAGTCTCTCACATTGGTCATATTAGAGACAAGGTTGACTTCAGACACCATGCCAGTAAAATATCCAGATGCATCTACTATGTTTGCCTTATTTTTCTGTTTTGGATCAATTTTGGTCTTTTTTAGGCGCCCTACAGTCTTTGGCCATATGACCGGGTTTTCCACAATTATAGCAGTCGCCTTTGATGGTGTTTTTGGAGACACCACCCCTAGGCTTAAGATTGTTACCTTTGGAGTTTCGACGTTTGTTACATCTGTTACCATTTTTGCTGGATTCTCCATGCTTTTTCTTTGGCGCGGCATTATCGTCCAGGACATGAGCTTTGTTGGACATGTCTTTGCTCAGCATCAGGCTCTTGTCCTTGTTGCCTGTAAGATCCTCAACCTGGATCTTTTTCCCAGCTCCACCATGGTGATTTCCCTATTCTTGTGTCGCAGCCTCCTCTTGTACTCGTTCCATGAGTGTGGAAGCTTTTCAATCACTGCAGATACTTGTAGAGCTTCATCAATATGCATGCCTTCAGCAAGAATTTCTTTGATGAGTAGCTGGAGTTCGACGAATTGTTGTACTACAGGCTTTTCATCAGTCATCTTATATTCCAGAACCTAGCCACCAAGAACTTTTTGCTTCAAAGCAGACCTCAAAGAAGATATTTTTCTTCAAGGGCTTCCCATAAATCAAAAGCAGTAAAATTTTCTTTTGCATTATAAAAGTCGTACAAGGAGTCATCCAGACAGGTTAAGAATATGGTTTTTGCACATGTAATTCTTCCTAGTCCACCTATCCAAATTTATCTTCATAACCACGGTCATGAAGTCTTTTCGAGGGTCTTTCTAAGGCAACTTCATCTAACCTTTGGTCTTTTAAGAAGAATAACATTTTGGATTGCCATCGTTTAAAGTCTTTTCCACTAAACTTTGGGGGTTTGTCTACAGTACTCTTTCCCATTTTGTTACAGCAAAAAATATAGCAATGAAGGCAATATACCTTTAGAATGTTGGAGATAAAGACAACATTTGCAGTAACATATAGAAAATACTTAGCTCGAACTGATGCGTGATCGATGTTCCGGGAGATATACTGATAATGGTAGCAAGAACGAGTAGAGGCACGTATGAGATACGCTGACCTAAAGGTAATATTGCCTGCTACTCCTCTGAGATGCTATAGCAAGTTGGCAAGTCACCTCCAGGATACAACTACTGATAGTACTCCTCAATGTAGCATACAAAGAAAGTACTCTAAGAGCTTGGCAAAGTTGTACAAAGAAATGGAAAAGTTTCAGTGAAACAAAAACAAACAGTAGCAGAATAAAATGAGGTAGGTAGAAGATGTTTTTGTTTCTGTGTATCAGAAATGAGCTGAACCAGTTCCTTATATACTGTTTGAAAAAATTTATTCGTTAGAAATAAGAGAGAAAGATTCTCACGCATGGACAACTTTATTGTCAGAAAACAGCTTTGTCAGAAAACAACTTTAACTTTAAGCAGAAAATCAGCTTTAGCTTTTGTCAGAACACTTTTACTTTAAGCAGAAAATCAGCTTTAGCTTTTGTCAGGTTTATGTTTTTGTCAACCAGTCAAAGCATGCGAGATACACAAGTAGACAAGCCAAACACGTACAGACAAGGAGTAAGATTCTTCTACATGTGTGAAACACGTATAAAATTTCAGCAAAAAGATAAGATCTAGTGAACCCACACCCCCACCCCCACCCGAACCCGACCCGAACCGACCGACCGGACGGACGGCGGCGGTGTGCGTGCTTCGGTGCGAAGCACTGCTGACCGGTCGTCAGCCGACACAAATATAATTACACTTTCTTACTACTCAAAATATAAATATAGCAAGGGCAAGAAAGGATCGATCCCACAGAGAGGTCTAGGTTGTCAAATTGTTATGGTTTCCTATATAAAACACCGAGGATTTTCTGATTGTGTAATTAAAAATAAACAAAAAGCAAATAAAATACGCAAATCAAGAATGTGAAATCTTGGATAAAGGTTTCATCTTCAATTGTAAACAAGTTTATGAATATATGAATAGAATTCGTATTTAATCTCGCTATCATCAAAAGCCATAGAATACCTTATTGCAAGAATACTCCGTAAATTTCCAAAGTTATCAACACACACATTAGAGCTGCGTATGTGAAATCTACCTAAAGAATAACCTAACGCCTTGCGCTAATCAAGTTCAATTCCTAGGAGCATTAAGTTTCAGAAATAGGCTAATCAATGCAATTGTAATACATTGCGCAAACAATTCGAACAAAGGTCAATTTCTACATATGACTGCGAGGATGTATCACTACAAACCCTAATCATATCATGCTACTCGTATTCAAGGTTATCGCTCGATGAAAACCCTAAAATAGCTATAGATATGGATGTGAGTTCAATCAATTCTAGACTTAACTAAACAAACATTCAATCATATTGCAATCCATCAATCATGCAATTATTGTAACCCATAGAAATCATACGATAATATTGAGAGAAAACTAATTCATAAAAATCATAACTTGGTTGCAATATCCAACTACGTCTTTAACCAATAATAAATCAAGTACTCATATTCATGGAGTTCATCACAAGAAGAAAGAGAAGTCTCATGTTTCTAAACCCTAGAATAAAGTAGAGACCCAGATAATAGATAAAAAGATAATAGATATAATAAAAGTCTTCTCTTTATATAGCTCCACTCCTTCCAAAACTAGGTTTTATCTTCAAAGTCCATTAGTTGGAAATTCACCCGGCCCACGAGAGAAAGAAACCCGTGTAGAAATTTTGTCCCAAAAACGCTCGCCGGAAAACTGGGATTGTGGGCAGGAATCGCCAGGAATAGTCGCCGGAAAGTGTCTCAGGTGACCGGCAAAGTCAAACCGGCCACCGGTCAACGGGTCAGAACGGCCGGGTCAACTGGGTCAAGTCACTGAGTCACCAGGTCAAGGCTCAGCTGAGTCAGAACGGGTCAGATGACTCATCTCGCAGTCGGACCGAGTGTGTCCGAGTCATATCACCCAATCAGTCGAGGCTAAACCATCTTGCCAGGCTAAAGCTCTTGCATGAGCCATCACTCTAATGATGCACCATCCTTGTGCTTCAGAGCTGCTTATCCAGCCATTATGGCCCTGCAACCTCAAACTCTTCAAGCATCCCTACTTCACTGCAAACCAACAGTCATGGCCATTAATCCATTATGGCCTATCCAACAGTTATGGCCATGTCTTCAATCCCACATAAATCCCAGCACCATCTTCTTGCAATGCCACCTGCAATTCAAACTTCAGCTGACCAACCATTTCAGCCACACACATCCACCACTGCAACAAACACCACCAGTGCCTACAGCTCTGCAATTGCAGCAGCATCTCAACCAGCTCAGGCCAACAATGCCCATAACCCCTGTAGCCTGTCATCCAAGCATGCCTACACTGCACTTCACCAGCTCACATTGCGCTCTATGCGAAACCCAACCTTCCAACAGCTACAGTGCCTTCCCTTCAGTCCACTTCCACCTTGTCTCAGCTCCATATCTGGCCAGTGCACTCAACCTTGGTTACCAACCAATCCATTGCATCACACAGTAGCACCAACACTTTCACGGCTCCATAACAATACCAACAGCTCTCAAACTCTATAGCTTCAGCCATTATGGCCCTGCCTGCACCTGTAGCCAACTCAGCTGCTAACTTCTTCTCAGCCTTTTATTGAGCCCTAGCTGCTGTCAGCAACTCCAAACTGCAGCCATGAAGCTTCACCATCAAACCCATTATCACCTGTCATGACAAGCACCAACTCCCATCCTGCATGGCAACCTTCAGACCAGCCCCTCTCAGCTTTAAAACATATACTCCTGCAACAGTCAACACCAGCATAGACCTATAAATCCATTTCAGTCCTTTGCTTCACTGCAAATCCTAGGCCAGCATCAGCTCAACCTGCAATGAACCTGTCCACCAAAAGCCTGCCAACACAGCACCTGCAACATCAATATTACTTCCTCTAGTTCCTGATCACCATATCCATGGCTGCAACTCACCAATGCCATCTTCACATATAACACCAACTAGCAATTGCAAACCTTCATCAGCACTGATTCCCAGTTCCCACCTGCAGTTTCAGCTCCTCCGTTGCCACAGCACCAGAACTTCACCAATTAATTCACACAAACCCATCTTCTCCGCAATCATCCATCTGTGGCACCACTTCATTCATTACCAGGCCATATCAGCCTTGATCATACCCAGCCATTGCACCACCATCTGTAGCTCTGAATTTCATCACCTTCAACCATCTGAGACCCATATTAGCCTCAGATCCCCATATTTATCACCACCGATCAATGGCAAGAACCAAACCCACTCTCAATCTCTACCAATTCCTTCAATCCACCATCAGCGAACCCCAATCACGACATCAATAACATCCATGATTCTCTAATTTCTTGAACCTCAAACATCACCCATCTATCCATGGCATCGATACCATCTTCTTTCTTCGTAATTCTTCTCCTCAACAGCATCAATTCCAGAAGATATTCTCGATCTAAATCTTCACCAGAAACCACCGTCAATCTCTTATTCCTCCATCTGTAATTTCACAGAACCATCTTCATCTTGATATTCAATCCTCAAACCCCATTATCGTCTCGATTTACTGTGTCATCTTTTCTTCTCTATCTTTCAGGTGAAACAGAATGAGAGAATGATTGAGAAGATAGAACTCTCTTCTCGATTTAGGGTTAGATTAAATGAGGGTAGGTCATTCAGTGTCTGGTCACAGTGATAAGGGCTAACCTGATGGCAGCCCCTTAACCTGAGTAGGCTGTTCTTTAACATTCCTCCAAAGAAAGTCACCCCTTAACGCTGGCTCGGCTCCCGATAATATTTTCCCTGAAAAGACAATTCTGCCCTTTGCTTATGAGTTCTTGTTTTGCTCATAACTTCTCCATACGAACTCAGAATGACTCCGTTCTTTCGCCATTGGCTTCATCTTCTCGTCCTCTACACAATGAAAAGTAGAAATATTGTCTTTGAACGAGTTCCAATTGGTCTTTTTGCTCCAAATGACTCCATTGCACCTAATAACTCAAAAACACGAGTAAAGTACATAATTCACAAGAAAAATAGCAAAGAAAGCATAAACTCTAGATAGTAAATACGGTGTATTCTACACCTATCAACTGCGCGTACGGGAAAGGCAACCTTGCCATAGTCTAGGTCTTCCCCCTCACACAAAAGTGTGTTGACCCAAAGGGCCATGCCCTTTAGGCAAAACCTATGGTATTTAAGTCTAAAACTCTTAAGATTTTAGTCTATGTGGGACTATTGTTTTATCTACTCAAAAAGAAAAAACAACTAGAGGGAAATAGGTCTAGGGATCAAGTCTTGGTCCATGCTTTATAAAAACCAATAAAAACCCGTTTTTTTCTAACAATCCCCCACATGAATGATAAAACATATCGATAAAACACGAGAAAACAGAAGACAACAAAATTAGGCTAAGGTGTCCCAAAGATTGAACCTTAACTTAGTGAGAGGTTACCGGAACTGCTTGTTGTAACGGTGAACGCAATGTCTTGAACCGCCAACAGTGAATGCAATTCGAAATAACAACCACACTTTGATGTCTCAAAGAAAAGCCGCCAAGCTCTTGCCGTTGTGCCCGTTTTGGCCATGGGCTAAATCCCGGACTTAATGAATGTCTCTAGAGAATCAGCTCAAATTCTCATAGGAAGCGGCCCCACTTCCAACATCCATATAGGTGAGTTCATTAAGAGTGTCCTGCTACACCCCGCTTTAAACAAAGCCATGCAACTCATTAAGATCTCAACAGATCATCCTAACTCATGCAGGTAGCACTATCACACTGTTACATCATAGGGAGGGACAAAGATAGTGCTTTCTCGATATCACCATAAATTAGTTGTCTCATTGAACCTTGATCTTGGAGCTCCATTCACAAGGTTGAGTATCCTTCATGGTGACTTATTCTATGAGCTTAAGTCCCATCCCCCTCGATGTGGATCTAACTACCTCTCTAGATAACCCTTTCGTCAAAGGATCTGCAATATTCTCTTTAGACCTCACAAAGTCTATAGAGATGATACCAGTAGAGAGTAGTTGTTTCACTGTCTTATGTCTTCTTTTTAGATGTATAGACTTTCCGTTGTATACATTATTCTTTGCGCAACCAATAGCAGCTTTGACATCACGGTGGATTGCGATCGAAGACACGGGCTTGGGGCAGTGGAATTCCTCCCGTAAAACCTCGTATCCATTCAAGCCTCCTCTCCAGCTTTCTCCAAGGCTATAAACTCAGACTCCATAGTGGATCGAGCTATACATGTCTGTTTGGAAGACTTCCATGACACAGAAGCACCTCCAAGTGTGAAGATGTACCCACTAGTGGATTTGCACTCATCTCGAGTCTCGATATCCGATTGGCATCACAATACCCTTCCAAGACAAAGGATACTTCCCAAAACTTAAGCAATAGTTTGAAGTGCCTCTCAGGTAGCGTAGAACTCTGTAGAGAGCATTCCAGTGATCCTGCCAGGGTTGCAAGTTGACGAGGTGTCGAACTCGCAAAAATAAATTCCTTACTTCTCTTACACTAACTAGTAGTACAATGACAAGCAGGTTCGTTCCTAAGGGAGAGTTGAGTCTAAAGTTGTCGATTAAATTTCTGAATATTAATGCAAATACGAGTATGAGAATGATCAAGGACTCTTTCTCGGTCACGAAACGTGAATCTAATCAATATAGCTATGTTTCTGCAAAGTACCCATTACTAATAACCCTAGAATATTTAGTACGCTCAAATATTACGCAATCTCTTAATTCACCGGACACGTAAGCGCTCGACTACCGGATTCTACTTGCCAAGTTTCCTAGAAGTACGCTCTCTAGGTGTGACTTAAACAAGTGCATTAAGTTCTGTGAGATAGGCTATTCCTAGTGACAAATACATAGGCTCGACTCATCTACTAGTATCAATCTCTACACATGGATATTTAACAAAATCCCATCGTCAATAACCACATATTACTACTTGTATTAAGACTCTCTAGACAATTACGGGTCGAAGAGGTCTCAATTAGCAATAGAACTATTAATTAACCATTCAATTTGCAACTTAAACGATTCAAGAGTAATTCATAAGCATTATTAGCACGGTAGAGAATAAGCAATAACAAGATAAATTGCAAGAAAACAGGCACTTTAAATATCAATTGGAGTTCATGTTTCGGACATTGAAATCGTCCATAATCGAATGATGTTTAGCTACTGGAGTTCATTATCAACACAGCAGAAAATATATGGAATTGAAACAACAAACCAAACTAGCAATCAACGCGAACAACAGGTGGAGTGAACATTGTATGGACTGGTGGTGTAGAGATGGAGGTATAGACGGCAATTGTGGAGGTGGTCTGCTGTTTTGCCGTTGTTGCGAGTTGAAGTTGTTGCGACCAGTTGGAGTGCTGGTGATGGAAGCTGTTGTTGTGAATGGAGGATGGAACTGAACTCCAGCTGCAGATGGTGATGAAGGTGTATGCTGGTGGAGATGGATATGCAGGTGGTGTGCTGAGATGATATATGATGCAGGAGGAGGCGTGCAGGTGAGATGGTGGTTGTTCAGCGAGCAAAAGCTTGCTGAAACTAGGGTTGTTGGCAGCTATTGTAGAGGGGTATGTGATGATCTCAAAACTGTAGCCTTCCGTTTCTTTTTATAGCTCCAATTTTCTCTTCCAGATCCTGCAATCAACTCAGTATTTCACTTGCTGGTCTCTCGGCCAAGTTTTATAACAAACCCAATCTTTCAATATACGATCAATGTTTCCATGTTTATCTCAGTTTCTACCATTAATCCCCTGACCCTTCGCAAACAAACCACAGAATACATGGCACACGGACCTGGATCAGCGACAACAAGACCTGAGCTTGTACTCACTCGTATGACATCCCTTCACATGAATTCATAACCCCTGTAGCTCGAACCGTGAAATGCTGACCCAAACTGATGGCTCCAGCTGCTTCTTAACCCTTGTTTCTTGGCATACATACAAAATCTGGCCAACTTGAGCTCAAAACTAAACCGCACTTTCATTCATTTAGGAACTCGAATCCTGCCTTCAATCTCCCCTGTTCATCATCTTGATCCAATGGCAGAGCTCATTCTTCTTCGCTCGCCAGGTTCATTGTTGTTAACTTGAATTCCAGACATAACCCATCTTTCCTTGCTGATTTGTGGATGTAGACAGCTGTCCATATTCTCCAACGCAAACCCATATTCTCAATTCAAATCATCTCCTCCGATCATAATATACAAGACTAACGGCAATACACAACTTTCTTCCCAGTATTCTCTCGGCTAAACCTTCACACATTAGCTCTTAACAGGTATTGAATCTTCAGTATCGTCATGACATCTAATATCCCTCTTAACCCTTTGCAACTAACCATCGGACTTGTAGTTTGCCGGCATGAACATATGTTCAGTGAACAACAAGACTTGGTCGCAACTGAACTTGAAACTGTAAAGAATTGGTCTTTCAGGCCTTCTCTCAAGCACTAAGTGTGCTTCTGTCGAACAGATAGGCTAGTAACTGGTTGTATATTGGAAAGATCAAAGATTACACAACTCCTTCCCTGCATTGCATTTCACATTTTATAACAAACCCATTTTGAGAAACCTTCTCAAACACACATACATTCATTAATCTCAGAACTGTACTTCCATCTTCTCCATTTGCTCAGGGATTTAACGGCAAAGAATACACGCCTTTTCTGTCTCGGCATGAAACTGACCTAGTTCTTCCATATTCTTTATTTCCTAACTCGAGTTTCCTTCTACATTTCGGCTTTGAAAACGGCCAATCTCTCACCATTCATCGCCAACTTCAACGGCAAAGAGCAATTCTTCTTTCCTTCATTTCTTTCGAATTCGCACGTTTCACTAATTCCCATTCTTTCTGGTCTTCGAAAACCCATCTCTCGAACCGAAGTTACGAGCCACTTGAAGTGGTGGATTTGCCGTTCAGAGAACGTTTGTTGCAGCAGCAGAGAACTAGGTCGTGAAGTTTACTGAATTTGCTCGACCTAGTTGTATGATGGTCGCCTAATAAGAGAAATGGTGCCCCCTTAACGATATGTAGGTGTTCTTTAGTAAACTGAAATGTTTGGTTACCCCTTATCATCTATTTGGGCTCCAAATAACACTTGCCTATGACAGTTTTGCTCCTTTTGCCCCTGTTTCTTCTTCTTTTACTCCGATGACTCCAAAATGCCTATAAAAGCAAAACAAAGCGTAACATACAAAAATACAAGAGAAATGACTAAGAAAAGCATGAGAAATTGATATACAAATGATTTATTTTAGGCCCCTATCAAATTCCCCCACACTTGATCTTTGCTAGTCCTCGAGCAAACAAAACAAAAGAAAAGTACAACAACTCCATGTCGTCGAGGTTACGGTTACTTTTAGCATAAATAACAAGCCTTTAAACCTCTAGGTGTCCCTAGTGGACGATTTATAGTCTCGTGAAGGTTTACAAGAGGTGTACCTACAAAACCTTTTACTCCAAATTTCAACTACCTGTGAAGAATCTATGAACGAATCCAAAATGATTACAGGAGGAGGTACCTTGACGCAAATCCAATTATATAGGTGACAAAGCTCTACTCAGAAAGTCGAACAAACCACAATACTCGGAAACTAACAAACCACAATCACACATGAATAGATCAAGAAGATGGATATAGAGGTAGATGTTTGCGAATGTTGACTTAAGTGATCGGTGTTTCCCATATCTGTCTGAAGGTCACTGCCAAGATGAACCTATGACCTAATGGATTGAGATACTGGTCTGAATTCTAATATCAACTCAGCTGGCATATACAAGGGAACCAGCAGTCGACAATCTTAATTCTAGATCAACTCAACTGGCATATACAAGGGAACCAGCGGTCGATTTATTAATCGAACAATAATAATAATAACTTTTTCTTTTTCTTTTTCCTTTTTTCACTTTTTTTTTTCTTTCTTTTTTTCTTTCTTTTTTGAATCGACAACATGATTAGATCTTTTGATCCAAGCGCATGCTTCTTGTCAGCAGATTACATGATAGTTCCCGTGGATCCTGCATTCCACGCTTGTTTAGGCGACGGAGACAGGGAGAACACACACATATTGCTATCCAAGTGTCAATTTATTTTTTATTTTTTTTTATATATACTCCGGTTGGTCTAATTGGTCTGGTCTTTTTTTTTTTTTTTTTTAGTAACCCAATCACTCTATTTCATCCTAGCAGTAATAACAATTCGATGTTAGTGACCCACCAAATCACTTAGAAAAACAAAAAGTTTGCAAAAATAAAAATAGAAGATGATATGGTGACATTCCGAGATATGGTAACAACTATCATGTTATTTGTAATTCCTAAGCTATGTCCTTCTAGTTAATGGGTTCCTCAACTCCTGTAATCAAGATGGTTCCATCCACTTATATTGTTCAGTGTCATCCTCAAGGCACAAGTTTCTAGATTTTGAAGTTTATCATTTTATTTTTATTTATTTTTTTTCATTTTTTTTTTACTAAACGCATCAAACTCTACAAAATTATATACAAATTACATAAATTGATACTCCAACTCATAGCTATTTCTGAACAATAGAGGATAAACACTAAACTAGCTATTTAGTTGACATCTAATCCCAACTCAGCTAATATATGCATCACCGTCGAGAAGAAATTCCATCTACTTAGAAAGGCTAGTGTTTATTCTAAATTTTTCAAAAATCTCTAAAAGTTGGAGTTTTGTATACGTCAATTTTTTCTTATGGAACTCTACCCCCACACTTAAATCAAACATTGTCCTCAATGTTTCAAACCATGGCAAAAAGAATAAGAGGAATACTTGAAAAAGACAAGGAAGTAAGAATTGGAATTGTTCACCTGATTGACGCATACGAGTAACATTCAAAATAGACTCCCCATATATCAACAATCTGAAAATTTGAGGATCCACCCACAAAACAATCTGCATATATTGCAAAAGCTTCACAAGAATGTTAGCAAATGGTGGGAAAAGTAAAACTATCATCCCACGAAAGCCATCCCCACACTTAGTCTTTTCTACACTCGGAAGTGTATACAAAACGTAAGTGGAAGGCACTTCTATTGGTTCCTCTCGGCAAACCTGCATGGTATTAGACTCAAACACATATGGTGGATACTTAGAAGCAAGAAATTCGGAAAGAACTTTAGAAGCACATAATTCCAGCCCCAAATGAGGTATTTTTCTAAAACATGGATTAACAACTCTTTGAGAAACTAATTCTAGTTTGGGAGGATCATCATTAGATAGAAATTCACATAAAGGGTTAGACAAACCTTGCAAAACCTCGTGAATTACTGGATCCTCGGCACTGCTGGACACTTCCATTCTCACATCACAAGTATGATCATTCTCACTCGAACTCTTGTTAAGACATTCATTGGTTTCTTCTATAACCAAGTCCTCCTCATCGGAAAAGAAATCAGGATCTTCCATAAGCAAATTATCGTAATCCTTACGTTCTTCACAAGTTGACTTCTCATTCAAAGTATCGACGATCTCTGAATTTGGTGTAGAATGCACAAAGAAGTCATAATCATCATCGCTCTCATATACAACATAAGTCTTACCATCAATAATGGTAGTGTTTCTAGATTCAACTTCTTCCTTTTGAATAGGAGAATGATCATTAAAATCATGAGTCGGGCTAGTAGCACTATCATTATCAATATTTTCCAAAGGTTCATCATCCTCGGAATCTTCTTCTTGGGGCTCTTCTCCATTATCAATACGGCGGTTAACCTCATTATGTATGGCCCTAGTAATTGCTTGAAGAGTCTCTTCCGTCGCTCCCTCTTCTTCCAACTGCTCATATTGTCTAAAAAGTTTCTTTATGTTAACACGTTTTCCGCTACTACTCACAATAGGTTCTTTAGACCACGTCTCTTCCCGTTGAATTGGTGAAAGATCATAAGTACGATCCGAAACAGGTCTAAATACACTATCATATGTTTCACTTGGTACGGAACTCGGCACGTTGGGAGTTGAGTTAATCGGGTTCCATGTTCGTCGCAAATCCATGAATTCATTAGGCATCTGCAAGAAACTAGATTGGAACGTATGAGAAGTATAACTATCCCCCCATCCTTGTGATTGTCCACTTACATAACCACCAAAAGGTTGCTGCGATGTATGAGAATAATCACAAGGTCTCGTAGAATAGTCATCATAGCCAAAAGATTGGTTTTGATTGTATCCCACATATGGTTGGAAGCTATTGTAAGAGTGAGATTGAAAATCATAATTATTACCATAGTATGCTTGGTCTTGTGAACCATATGTATTGTCCCCAAAAGGATACATCTTGAAAATTATGCACACAACTCGTTAAGAGACTTACCTCTTGTTCCCAGTTGTGCACACACGCAAACAAGTGATTGTTGCACCTGAAAATAAAATTCCAAGCAAACAAATTAGCAAAAGATAAAAATAAAAACTAAATGCAAAAACAGAAAATCAAATAACAACTCAAACTACCGACTGCTCCCCGGCAGCGGCGCCAATTTTGACGAGGTGTCGAACTCGCAAAAATAAATTCCTTACTTCTCTTACACTAACTAGTAGTACAATGACAAGCAGGTTCGTTCCTAAGGGAGAGTTGAGTCTAAAGTTGTCGATTAAATTTCTGAATATTAATGCAAATACGAGTATGAGAATGATCAAGGACTCTTTCTCGGTCACGAAACGTGAATCTAATCAATATAGCTATGTTTCTGCAAAGTACCCATTACTAATAACCCTAGAATATTTAGTACGCTCAAATATTCCGCAATCTCTTAATTCACCGGACACGTAAGCGCTCGACTACCGGATTCTACTTGCCAAGTTTCCTAGAAGTACGCTCTCTAGGTGTGACTTAAACAAGTGCATTAAGTTCTGTGAGATAGGCTATTCCTAGTGACAAATACATAGGCTCGACTCATCTACTAGTATCAATCTCTACACATGGATATTTAACAAAATCCCATCGTCAATAACCACATATTACTACTTGTATTAAGACTCTCTAGACAATTACGGGTCGAAGAGGTCTCAATTAGCAATAGAACTATTAATTAACCATTCAATTTGCAACTTAAACGATTCAAGAGTAATTCATAAGCATTATTAGCACGGTAGAGAATAAGCAATAACAAGATAAATTGCAATAAAACAGGCACTTTAAATATCAATTGGAGTTCATGTTTGGACATTGAAATCGTCCATAATCGAATGATGTTTAGCTAACGGAGTTCATTATCAACACAGCAGAAAATATATGGAATTGAAACAACAAACCAAACTAGCAATCAACGCGAACAACAGGTGGAGTGAACATTGTATGGACTGGTGGTGTAGAGCTGGAGGTATAGACGGCAATTGTGGAGGTGGTCTGCTGTTTTGCCGTTGTTGCGAGTTGAAGTTGTTGCGACCGGTTGAGGCTTTGGTGATGGAAGCTGTTGTTGTGAATGGAGGATGGAACTGAACTCCAGCTGCAGATGGTGATGAAGGTGATGGACTGTGAAGGTGTATCTTGGTGGAGATGGATATGCGGGTGGTGTCTTTGAGATGATATATGATGCAGGTGGAGGCGTGCAGGTGAGATGGTGGTTGTTCAGCGAGCAAAAGCTCGCTGAAACTAGGGTTGTTGGCAGCTATTGTAGAGGGGTATGTGATGATCTCAAAACTGTAGCCTTCCGTTTCTTTTTATAGCTCCAATTTTCTCTTCCAGATCCTGCAATCAACGGCTGTATTTCACTTCAGCTGGTCTCTCGGCCAAGTTTTATAACAAACCCAATCTTTCAATATACGATCAATGTTTCCATGTTTATCTCAGTTTCTACCATTAATCCCATGACCCTTCGCAAACAAACCACAGAATACATGGCACACGGACTTGGATCAGCGACAACAAGACCTGAGCTTGTACTCACTCGTATGACATCCCTTCACATGAATTCATAACCCCTGTAGCTCGAACCGTGAAATGCTGACCCAAACTGATGGCTCCAGCTGCTTCTTAACCCTTGTTTCTTGGCATACATACAAAATCTGGCCAACTTGAGCTCAAAACTAAACCGCACTTTCATTCATTTAGGAACTCGAATCCTGCCTTCAATCTCCCTGTTCATCATCTTCAGTCAATGACAGAGCTCATTCTTCTTCCCTGCTCAGCAGAAGTTCATTGTTGTTAACTTGAATTCCAGACAGAACCCATCTTTCCTTGTTGATTTGTGGATGTAGACAACTGTCCATATTCTCCAACGCAAACCCATATTCTCAATTCAAATCATCTCCTCCGATCATAATATACAAGACTAACGGCAATACACAACTTTCTTCCCAGTATTCTCTCGGCTAAACCTTCACACATTAGCTCTTAACAGGTATTGAATCTTCAGTATCGTCATGACATCTAATATCCCTCTTAACCCTTTGCAACTAACCATCGGACTTGTAGTTTTAAGCATGAACATATGTTCAGTGAACAACAAGACTTGGTCGCAACTGAACTTGAAACTGTAAAGAATTGGTCTTTCAGGCCTTCTCTCAAGCACTAAGTGTGCTTCTGTCGAACAGATAGGCTAGTAACTGGTTGTATATTGGAAAGATCAAAGATTACACAACTCCTTCCCTGCATTGCATTTCACATTTTATAACAAACCCATTTTGAGAAACCTTCTCAAACACACATACATTCATTAATCTTTAATGTACTTCCATCTTCTCCATTTGCTCAGGGATTTAACGGCAGCAATACACAGCTTTCTGTCTCGGCATGAAACTGACCTAGTTCTTCCATATTCTTTATTTCCTAACTCGAGTTTCCTTCTACATTTCGGCTTTGAAAACTGGCCAATCTCTCACCATTCACTGCCAACTTCAACGGCAAAGAGCAATTCTTCTTTCCTTCATTTCTTCTGAATTCGCACGTTTCACTAATTCCCATTCTTTCTGGTCTTCGAAAACCCATCTCTCGAACCGAAGTTACGAGCCACTGAAACCGTGGCTTTGCCGTTCAGAGAACGTTTGTTGCAGCAGAGAGAACTAGGTCGTGAAGTTTACTGAATTTGCTCGACCTAGTTGTATGATGGTCGCCTAATAAGAGAAATGGTGCCCCCTTAACGATATGTAGGTGTTCTTTAGTAAACTGAAATCAGCTGGTTACCCCTTATCATCGGCTGGGCTCCAAATAACACTTGCCTATGACAGTTTTGCTCCTTTTGCCCCTGTTTCTTCTTCTTTTACTCCGATGACTCCAAAATGCCTATAAAAGCAAAACAAAGCGTAACATACAAAAATACAAGAGAAATGACTAAGAAAAGCATGAGAAATTGATATACAAATGATTTATTTTAGGCCAGGGTTGCAAGTGTACCTGCTTAATCTACTCACAGTGTAAGCAATATCAGGTCTTGTACAGTTCATCAAATACATAAGACTCCCAATAATGCGAGAATACTCAAGTTGAGAGATTCCTTCTCCCTTGTTCTTTTTCAAGTTACAATTAGGATCATAAGGAGTAGATACAGGTTTAGCATTTTCATGATTAAATCTTTTAAGTACAAAGCCAAAGATAATGAGATTGACTAAGACTATATCCGTCGACGTCTTTCCGATTTTCATCCCTAAGATTATATCAGCAGGGCCTAAGTCTTTCATGTCAAAGTTTTAGTTAAGCATGCTTTTAATGGTATTAATAATATCCGTGTTCCGCCTAATATGAGCATATCATCAACATACGGGCATACAATAACATGAGAATCATCCATGATTTAATGTAAACACATTTATCGATTCATTAACCTTGAAGCCATTAGATATCATTACATGATCAAATTTTTCATGCCACTGTTTAGGTGCTTGTTTTAAACTGTACAGAGATTTTTTCAATTTGCATACTTTGTTTTCACATCCTTTCACAACGAAACCTTCAGGTTGGTCCATATAAATTTCTTCATTCAATTCACCATATAAAAATGCAGTTTTAACATCCATCTGATGTATATGCAAATCATAAATAGAAGCAATAGCAATCAACATCCTAATAGAAGTGATTCTAGTGACCGGTGAATAGGTATCAAAGAAATCTAATCCTTCCTTTTGTCTATAGCCTTTAGCTACCAACCTAGCTTTATGTTTCTATATAGTTCCATCTGTTCTAAGCTTCCTTTTGAAAACCCATTTGCAACCTATGGCTTTACTACCAGGAGGTAAGTCTACAAGCTCCCAAGTTTCATTTTGCTGAATGGACTCCCACTCATTAATCGAAGCTTCTTCCCGAATGGAGCTTCCGGAGAAGTCATAGCTTCCTTATAGGTTTGGGGTTCAGACTCTACCGTAAGAGTCAAAAAATCGGTCCGAAACTTTTCTCGGTTCTAACCCTCTTACTTCTTCTAGGTTCGGTCTCAACATCTAGAGACGGCGGTTGACTAGTCGAAGGAACATCTGTGGAGGTCATCATGGACCTTTTTCGAGGTCCAGACCTAAAGGAAATATGGGTTCGAAAAACACAAGCATCTCTAGATTCCATAATGGTGTTTAGACCAATGTTTATTTTGGAATGCAACCTAAATTAGCAAGTCTTTCCAAAGATTTGAAATTAACATGTCCAAGTCTATCATGCCAAACATGTGAGGAGTCACAAACATAAGCGAAGAAGATGCATTAACATTCATGTTCAAAGCAGATACACTAAGCTTAATCATGTTTTCAAAGTGACATAACCTTTTCCTACGAAGTCACCACTCTTAGAGATTACAACAGTGTTAGACTCAAAGAACAAATTTAAAACCTTTCCCTAGTAAGATGGTCTCCCGAGATAAGATTCTTGCATATGTCCGGGACGTGATACACGTCATTCAATGCGAGAGTTTTTCTGAAGTGAGCTTCAATTCAACCTTGCCTTTCCCTACCACTTTAGCAAAGTGGAAGAGTTTCCCATAAACAGTTTCTCATCGTCTCCTACCGTGGCGTAGGAGGAGAAAGCATTTCGAACTTGCGAGACATGCTTGGTGGCTCAGAATCTAGCCACCAGTCTCTCACATTGGTCATATTAGAGACAAGGTTGACTTCGAGACACCATGCCAGTAAAATATCCAGATTCATCTACTATGTTTGCCTTATTTTTCTGTTTTGGATCAATTTTGGTCTTTTTAGGCGCCCTACAGTCTTTGGCCATATGACCGGGTTTTCCACAATTATAGCAGTCGCCTTTGATGGTGTTTTTGGAGACACCACCCCTAGGCTTAAGATTGTTACCTTTGGAGTTTCGACGTTTGTTACGTCTGTTACCATTTTTTTGGATTCTCCATGCTTTTTCTTTGGCGCGGCATTATCGTCCGGGACATGAGCTTTGTTGGACATGTCTTTGCTCAAAGATCGTGGCTCTTGTCCTTGTTGCACATAAGCTCCTCAACCTGGATCTTTTTCCCCAGCTCCACCATGGTGATTTCCCTATTCTTGTGTCGCAGCCTCCTCTTGTACTCGTTCCATGAGTGTGGAAGCTTTTCAATCACTGCAGATACTTGTAGAGCTTCATCAATATGCATGCCTTCAAAGAAGAATTTCGTTGATGAGTAGGTGGAGTTCGACGAATTGTTCTACTACGGGCTTTTCATCGGTCATCTTATATTCCGGGGAACCTAGCCACCAAGAACTTCTTGCTTCCAGCAGCCTCAAAGAAGATATTTTTCTTCAAGGGCTTCCCATAAATCAAAAGCGATAAAATTTTCTTTTGCATTATAAAAGTCGTACAAGGAGTCATCCAGATAGTTAAGAATATGGTTTTTGCACATGTAATTCTTCCTAGTCCACCTATCCAGCCTATCTTCATAACCACGGTCATGAAGTCTTCTCGAGGGTCTTTCTAAGGCAACTTCATCTAACCTTTGGTCTTTTAAGAAGAATAACATTTTGGATTGCCATCGTTTAAAGTCTTTTCCACTAAACTTTGGGGGTTTGTCTACAGTACTCTTTCCCATTTTGTTACAGCAAAAAATATAGCAATGAAAGACAGTATTACCTTTAGAATGTTGGAGATAAAGACAACATTTGCAAGTAACATATAGAAAATACTTAGCTCGAATCGATGCGTGATCGATGTTCCGGAGATACACTGATAATGGTAGCAAGAATGAGTAGAGGCACGTATGAGATACGCTGACCTAAAGGTAATATTGCCTGTTACTCCTCTGAGATGCTATAGCAGTTGGCAAGTCACCTCCAGGATACAACTGCGATAGTACTCCTCAATGTAGCATACAAAGAAAGTACTCTAAGAGCTTGGCAAAGTTGTACAAAGAAATGGAAAAGTTTCAAGTGAAACAAAAACAAACGAAGAGAGAATAAAATGAGGTAGGTAGAAGATGTTTTTGTTTACGTGTATCGTAAAATGAGCTGAACCAGTTCCTTATATCTTGTTTGAAAAAATTTATTCGTTAGAAATAAGAGAGAAAGATTCTCACGCATGGACAACTTTATTGTCGAAATTGACTTTTAACTTTTTAAGCGAGAAAATCAGCTTTAGCTTTTGTCAGAACACTTTTACTTTAAGCAGAAAATCAGCTTTAGCTTTTGTCAGGTTTATGTTTTTGTCAACCAGTCAAAGCATGCGAGATACACAAGTAGACAAGCCAAACACGTATAGACAAGGAGCAAGATTCTTCTACATGTGTGAAACACGTATAAAATTTCAGCAAAAAGATAAGATCTAGTGAACCCACACCCACACCCCCACCCCCACCCGGACCCGACCCGACCGACCGACCGACCGACCGTACGGACGGCGGCGGCGTGCGTGCTTCGGTGTGAAGCACTGCGCGTACGGGAAAGGCAACCTTGCCATAGTCTAGGTCTTCCCCCTCACACAAAAGTGTGTTGACCCAAAGGGCCATGCCCTTTAGGCAAAACCTATGGTATTTAAGTCTAAAACTCTTAAGATTTTAGTCTATGTGGGACTATTGTTTTATCTATTCAAAAAGAAAAAACAACTAGAGGGAAATAGGTCTAGGGATCAAGTCTTGGTCCATGCTTTATAAAAACCAATAAAAACCCGTTTTTTTCTAACAATCCCCCACATGAATGATAAAACATATCGATAAAACACGAGAAAACAGAAGACAACAAAATTAGGCTAAGGTGTCCCAAAGATTGAACCTTAACTTAGTGAGAGGTTACCGGAACTGCTTGTTGTAACGGTGAACGCAATGTCTTGAACCGCCAATAGTGAATGCAATTCAGAAATAACAACCACACTTTGATGTCTCAAAGAAAAGCCTCCAAGCTCTTGCCGTTGTGCCCGTTTTGGCCATGGGCTAAATCCCGGACTTAATGAATGTCTCTAGAGAATCAGCTCAAATTCTCATAGGAAGCGGCCCCACTTCCAACATCCATATAGGTGAGTTCATTAAGAGTGTCCTGCTACACCCCGCTTTAAACAAAGCCATGCAACTCATTAAGATCTCAACAGATCATCCTAACTCATGCAGGTAGCACTATCGCATTGTTACATCATAGGGAGGGACAAAGATAGTGCTTTCTCGATATCACCATAAATTAGTTGTCTCATTGAACCTTGATCTTGGAGCTCCATTCACAAGGTTGAGTATCCTTCATGGTGACTTATTCTATGAGCTTAAGTCCCATCCCCCTCGATGTGGATCTAACTACCTCTCTAGATAACCCTTTCGTCAAAGGATCTGCAATATTCTCTTTAGACCTCACAAAGTCTATAGAGATGATACCGAAGAGAGAGTAGTTGTTTCACTGTCTTATGTATTCTTTTTAGATGTATAGACTTTCCGTTGTATACACTATTCTTTGCGAAACCAATAGCAGCTTGACTGTCACAGTGGATTGCGATCGAAGACACGGGCTTGGCCCAGAGTGGAATTCCTCCCGGAAAACCTCGTATCCATTCGGCCTCCTCTCCGGCTTTCTCCAAGGCTATAAACTCGAGACTCCATAGTGGATCGAGCTATACATGTCTGTTTGGAAGACTTCCATGACACAGACGCACCTCCAAGTGTGAAGATGTACCCACTAGTGGATTTGCACTCATCTGAGTCTGATATCCAGTTGGCATCACAATACCCTTCCAAGACAAACGGGATACTTCCCAAAACTTAAGCAATAGTTTGAAGTGCCTCTCAGGTAGCGTAGAACTCTGTAGAGAGCATTCCAGTGATCCCGCCCAGGGTTGCAAGTGTACCTGCTTAATCTACTCATAGTGTAAGCAATATCAGGTCTTGTACAGTTCATCAAATACATAAGACTCCCAATAATGCGAGAATACTCAAGTTGAGAGATTCCTTCTCCCTTGTTCTTTTTCAAGTTACAATTAGGATCATAAGGAGTAGATACAGGTTTAGCATTTTCATGATTAAATCTTTTAAGTATAGTTTCAAATCATAATGAGATTGACTAAGACTATATCCGTCGACGTCTTTCCGATTTTCATCCCTAAGATTATATCAGCGGGGCCTAAGTCTTTCATGTCAAAGTTTTCGTTAAGCATGCTTTTAATGGTATTAATAATATCCAGGTTACTGCCTAATATGAGCATATCATCAACATACAGGCATACAATAACATGAGAATCATCCACATATTTAATGTAAACACATTTATCAGATTCATTAACCTTGAAGCCATTAGATATCATTACATGATCAAATTTTTCATGCCACTTTGTTTAGGTGCTTGTTTTAAACCGTACAGGGATTTTTTCAATTTGCATACTTTGTTTTCACATCCTTTCACAACGAAACCTTCAAAGTTGGTCCATATAAATTTCTTCATTCAATTCACCATATAAAAATGCAGTTTTAACATCCATCTGATGTATATGCAAATCATAAATAGAAGCAATAGCAATCAACATCCTAATAGAAGTGATTCTAGTGACCGGTGAATAGGTATCAAAGAAATCTAATCCTTCCTTTTGTCTATAGCCTTTAGCTACCAACCTAGCTTTATGTTTCTCTATAGTTCCATCTGTTCTAAGCTTCCTTTTGAAAACCCATTTGCAACCTATGGCTTTACTACCAGGAGGTAAGTCTACAAGCTCCCAAGTTTCATTTTGTTGAATGGAATCCCACTCATTAATCGAAGCTTCTTCCCAGAATGGAGCTTCTGGAGAAGTCATAGCTTCCTTATAGGTTTGGGGTTCAGACTCTACCGTAAGAGTCAAAAAATCTGGTCCGAAACTTTTCTCGGTTCTAACCCTCTTACTTCTTCTAGGTTCGGTCTCAACATCTAGAGACGGCGGTTGACTAGTCGAAGGAACATCTGTGAGGTCATCATGGACCCTTTTTCGAGGTCCAGACCCTAAAGGAAATATGGGTTCGAAAAACACAGCATCTCTAGATTCCATAATGGTGTTTAGACCAATGTTTATTTTTGGAATGCAACCTAAATTAGCAAGTCTTTCCAAAGATTTGAAATTAACATGTCCAAGTCTATCATGCCAAACATGTGAGGAGTCACAAACATAAGCAGAAGAAGATGCATTAACATTCATGTTCAAAGCAGATACACTAAGCTTAATCATGTTTTCAGTGACATAACCTTTTCCTACGAAGTCACCACTCTTAGAGATTACAACAGTGTTAGACTCAGCAACAAATTTAAAACCTTTCCCTAGTAAGATGGTCTCTGAGATAAGATTCTTGCATATGTCCGGGACGTGATACACGTCATTCAATGCGAGAGTTTTTCCTGAAGTGAGCTTCAATTCAACCTTGCCTTTCCCTACCACTTTAGCAGTGGAAGAGTTTCCCATAAACAGTTTCTCATCGTCTCCTACTGTGGCGTAGGAGGAGAAAGCATTTCTGAACTTGCAGACATGCTTGGTGGCTCCAGAATCTAGCCACCAGTCTCTCACATTGGTCATATTAGAGACAAGGTTGACTTCAGACACCATGCCAGTAAAATATCCAGATTCATCTACTATGTTTGCCTTATTTTTCTGTTTTGGATCAATTTTGGTCTTTTTAGGCGCCCTACAGTCTTTGGCCATATGACCGGGTTTTCCACAATTATAGCAGTCGCCTTTGATGGTGTTTTTGGAGACACCACCCCTAGGCTTAAGATTGTTACCTTTGGAGTTTCGACGTTTGTTACGTCTGTTACCATTTTTGCTGGATTCTCCATGCTTTTTCTTTGGCGCGGCATTATCGTCCAGGACATGAGCTTTGTTGGACATGTCTTTGCTCAAAGATCGCTCTTGTCCTTGTTGCACATAAGCTCCTCAACCCGGATCTTTTTCCCCAGCTCCACCATGGTGATTTCCCTATTCTTGTGTCGTGACCTCCTCTTGTACTCATTCCATGAGGGTGGAAGCTTTTCAATGCAGATACTTGTAGAGCTTCATCAATATGCATGCCTTCAGCAAGAATTTCGTTGATGAGTAGCTGGAGTTCGACGAATTGTTCTACTACAGGCTTTTCATCAGTCATCTTATATTCCAGGAACCTAGCCACCAAGAACTTCTTGCTTCCAGCAGCCTCAGCAAGATATTTTTCTTCAAGGGCTTCCCATAAATCAAAAGCAGTAAAATTTTCTTTTGCATTATAAAAGTCGTACAAGGAGTCATCCAGACAGTTAAGAATATGGTTTTTGCACATGTAATTCTTCCTAGTCCACCTATCCAGCCTATCTTCATAACCACGGTCATGAAGTCTTCTCGAGGGTCTTTCTAAGGCAACTTCATCTAACCTTTGGTCTTTTAAGAAGAATAACATTTTGGATTGCCATCGTTTAAAGTCTTTTCCACTAAACTTTGGGGGTTTGTCTACA
This sequence comes from Papaver armeniacum, assembly GCA_023531295.1. Lineage (NCBI taxonomy): Eukaryota > Viridiplantae > Streptophyta > Magnoliopsida > Ranunculales > Papaveraceae > Papaver > Papaver armeniacum. The sequence goes on from JAJJWW010012495.1 coordinate 359,424, forward strand.
AGTACTCTTTCCCATTTTGTTCTGACAAAAAATATAGCAATGAAGGCAGTATTACCTTTAGAATGTTGGAGATAAAGACAACATTTGCAGTAACATATAGAAAATACTTAGCTCGAACTGATGCGTGATCGATGTTCCGGGAGATATACTGATAATGGTAGCAAGAACGAGTAGAGGCACGTATGAGATACGCTGACCTAAAGGTAATATTGCCTGCTACTCCTCTGAGATGCTATAGCAGTTGGCAAGTCACCTCCAGGATACAACTACTGATAGTACTCCTCAATGTAGCATACAAAGAAAGTACTCTAAGAGCTTGGCAAAGTTGTACAAAGAAATGGAAAAGTTTCAGTGAAACAAAAACAAACAGTAGCAGAATAAAATGAGGTAGGTAGAAGATGTTTTTGTTTCTGTGTATCAGAAATGAGCTGAACCAGTTCCTTATATACTGTTTGAAAAAATTTATTCGTTAGAAATAAGAGAGAAAGATTCTCACGCATGGACAACTTTATTGTCAGAAAACAGCTTTGTCAGAAAACAGCTTTAACTTTAAGCAGAAAATCAGCTTTAGCTTTTGTCAGAACACTTTTACTTTAAGCAGAAAATCAGCTTTAGCTTTTGTCAGGTTTATGTTTTTGTCAACCAGTCAAAGCATGCGAGATACACAAGTAGACAAGCCAAACACGTACAGACAAGGAGTAAGATTCTTCTACATGTGTGAAACACGTATAAAATTTCAGCAAAAAGATAAGATCTAGTGAACCCACACCCACACCCGAACCCGACCCGACCCGACCGGACGGACGGCGGCGGCGTGCGTGCTTCGGTGCGAAGCACTGCGCGTACGGGAAAGGCAACCTTGCCATAGTCTAGGTCTTCCCCCTCACACAAAAGTGTGTTGACCCAAAGGGCCATGCCCTTTAGGCAAAACCTATGGTATTTAAGTCTAAAACTCTTAAGATTTTAGTCTATGTGGGACTATTGTTTTATCTATTCAAAAAGAAAAAACAACTAGAGGGAAATAGGTCTAGGGATCAAGTCTTGGTCCATGCTTTATAAAAACCAATAAAAACCCGTTTTTTTTCTAACAATCCCCCACATGAATGATAAAACATATCGATAAAACACGAGAAAATAGAAGACAACAAAATTAGGCTAAGGTGTCCCAAAGATTGAACCTTAACTTAGTGAGAGGTTACCGGAACTGCTTGTTGTAACGGTGAACGCAATGTCTTGAACCGCCAACAGTGAATGCAATTCAGAAATAACAACCACACTTTGATGTCTCAAAGAAAAGCCTCCAAGCTCTTGCCGTTGTGCCCGTTTTGGCCATGGGCTAAATCCCGGACTTAATGAATGTCTCTAGAGAATCAGCTCAAATTCTCATAGGAAGCGGCCCCACTTCCAACATCCATATAGGTGAGTTCATTAAGAGTGTCCTGCTACACCCCGCTTTAAACAAAGCCATGCAACTCATTAAGATCTCAACAGATCATCCTAACTCATGCAGGTAGCACTATCACACTGTTACATCATAGGGAGGGACAAAGATAGTGCTTTCTCGATATCACCATAAATTAGTTGTCTCATTGAACCTTGATCTTGGAGCTCCATTCACAAGGTTGAGTATCCTTCATGGTGACTTATTCTATGAGCTTAAGTCCCATCCCCCTCGATGTGGATCTAACTACCTCTCTAGATAACCCTTTCGTCAAAGGATCTGCAATATTCTCTTTAGACCTCACAAAGTCTATAGAGATGATACCAGTAGAGAGTAGTTGTTTCACTGTCTTATGTCTTCTTTTTAGATGTATAGACTTTCCGTTGTATACACTATTCTTTGCGCAACCAATAGCAGCTTGACTGTCACAGTGGATTGCGATCGAAGACACGGGCTTGGGCCAGAGTGGAATTCCTCCCAGAAAACCTCGTATCCATTCAGCCTCCTCTCCAGCTTTCTCCAAGGCTATAAACTCAGACTCCATAGTGGATCGAGCTATACATGTCTGTTTGGAAGACTTCCATGACACAGACGCACCTCCAAGTGTGAAGATGTACCCACTAGTGGATTTGCACTCATCTGAGTCTGATATCCAGTTGGCATCACAATACCCTTCCAGTACAGCAGGATACTTCCCAAAACTTAAGCAATAGTTTGAAGTGCCTCTCGGGTAGCGTAGAACTCGCAGAGAGCATTCCAGTGATCCTGCCCAGGGTTGCAAGTGTACCTGCTTAATCTACTCACAGTGTAAGCAATATCAGGTCTTGTACAGTTCATCAAATACATAAGACTCCCAATAATGCGAGAATACTCAAGTTGAGAGATTCCTTCTCCCTTGTTCTTTTTCAAGTTACAATTAGGATCATAAGGAGTAGATACAGGTTTAGCATTTTCATGATTAAATCTTTTAAGTATAGTTTCAGCATAATGAGATTGACTAAGACTATATCCGTCAGACGTCTTTCTGATTTTCATCCCTAAGATTATATCAGCAGGGCCTAAGTCTTTCATGTCAAAGTTTTCGTTAAGCATGCTTTTAATGGTATTAATAATATCCAGTTCTTGCCTAATATGAGCATATCATCAACATACAGGCATACAATAACATGAGAATCATCCACAGATTTAATGTAAACACATTTATCAGATTCATTAACCTTGAAGCCATTAGATATCATTACATGATCAAATTTTTCATGCCACTTTGTTTAGGTGCTTGTTTTAAACCGTACTGGAGATTTTTTCAATTTGCATACTTTGTTTTCACATCCTTTCACAACGAAACCTTCAGGTTGGTCCATATAAATTTCTTCATTCAATTCACCATATAAAAATGCAGTTTTAACATCCATCTGATGTATATGCAAATCATAAATAGAAGCAATAGCAATCAACATCCTAATAGAAGTGATTCTAGTGACCGGTGAATAGGTATCAAAGAAATCTAATCCTTCCTTTTGTCTATAGCCTTTAGCTACCAACCTAGCTTTATGTTTCTCTATAGTTCCATCTGTTCTAAGCTTCCTTTTGAAAACCCATTTGCAACCTATGGCTTTACTACCAGGAGGTAAGTCTACAAGCTCCCAAGTTTCATTTTGTTGAATGGAATCCCACTCATTAATCGAAGCTTCTTCCCAGAATGGAGCTTCTGGAGAAGTCATAGCTTCCTTATAGGTTTGGGGTTCAGACTCTACCGTAAGAGTCAAAAAATCTGGTCCGAAACTTTTCTCGGTTCTAACCCTCTTACTTCTTCTAGGTTCGGTCTCAACATCTAGAGACGGCGGTTGACTAGTCGAAGGAACATCTGTGAGGTCATCATGGACCCTTTTTCGAGGTCCAGACCCTAAAGGAAATATGGGTTCGAAAAACACAACATCTCTAGATTCCATAATGGTGTTTAGACCAATGTTTATTTTTGGAATGCAACCTAAATTAGCAAGTCTTTCCAAAGATTTGAAATTAACATGTCCAAGTCTATCATGCCAAACATGTGAGGAGTCACAAACATAAGCAGAAGAAGATGCATTAACATTCATGTTCAAAGCAGATACACTAAGCTTAATCATGTTTTCAGTGACATAACCTTTTCCTACGAAGTCACCACTCTTAGAGATTACAACAGTGTTAGACTCAGCAACAAATTTAAAACCTTTCCCTAGTAAGATGGTCTCTGAGATAAGATTCTTGCATATGTCCGGGACGTGATACACGTCATTCAATGCGAGAGTTTTTCCTGAAGTGAGCTTCAATTCAACCTTGCCTTTCCCTACCACTTTAGCAGTGGAAGAGTTTCCCATAAACAGTTTCTCATCGTCTCCTACTGTGGCGTAGGAGGAGAAAGCATTTCTGAACTTGCAGACATGCTTGGTGGCTCCAGAATCTAGCCACCAGTCTCTCACATTGGTCATATTAGAGACAAGGTTGACTTCAGACACCATGCCAGTAAAATATCCAGATTCATCTACTATGTTTGCCTTATTTTTCTGTTTTGGATCAATTTTGGTCTTTTTAGGCGCCCTACAGTCTTTGGCCATATGACCGGGTTTTCCACAATTATAGCAGTCGCCTTTGATGGTGTTTTTGGAGACACCACCCCTAGGCTTAAGATTGTTACCTTTGGAGTTTCGACGTTTGTTACGTCTGTTACCATTTTTGCTGGATTCTCCATGCTTTTTCTTTGGCGCGGCATTATCGTCCAGGACATGAGCTTTGTTGGACATGTCTTTGCTCAGCATCAGGCTCTTGTCCTTGTTGCACAGAAGCTCCTCAACCTGGATCTTTTTCCCCAGCTCCACCATGGTGATTTCCCTATTCTTGTGTCGCAGCCTCCTCTTGTACTCGTTCCATGAGTGTGGAAGCTTTTCAATCACTGCAGATACTTGTAGAGCTTCATCAATATGCATGCCTTCAGCAAGAATTTCGTTGATGAGTAGCTGGAGTTCGACGAATTGTTCTACTACAGGCTTTTCATCAGTCATCTTATATTCCAGGAACCTAGCCACCAAGAACTTCTTGCTTCCAGCAGCCTCAGCAAGATATTTTTCTTCAAGGGCTTCCCATAAATCAAAAGCAGTAAAATTTTCTTTTGCATTATAAAAGTCGTACAAGGAGTCATCCAGCAGAGTTAAGAATATGGTTTTTGCACATGTAATTCTTCCTAGTCCACCTATCCAGCCTATCTTCATAACCACGGTCATGAAGTCTTCTCGAGGGTCTTTCTAAGGCAACTTCATCTAACCTTTGGTCTTTTAAGAAGAATAACATTTTGGATTGCCATCGTTTAAAGTCTTTTCCACTAAACTTTGGGGGTTTGTCTACAGTACTCTTTCCCATTTTGTTACAGCAAAAAATATAGCAATGAAGGCAGTATTACCTTTAGAATGTTGGAGATAAAGACAACATTTGCAGTAACATATAGAAAATACTTAGCTCGAACCGATGCGTGATCGATGTTTCGGGAGATATACTGATAATGGTAGCAAGAACGAGTAGAGGCACGTATGAGATACGCTGACCTAAAGGTAATATTGCCTGCTACTCCTCTGAGATGCTATAGCAGTTGGCAAGTCACCTCCAGGATACAACTACTGATAGTACTCCTCAATGTAGCATACAAAGAAAGTACTCTAAGAGCTTGGCAAAGTTGTACAAAGAAATGGAAAAGTTTCAGTGAAACAAAAACAAACAGTAGCAGAATAAAATGAGGTAGGTAGAAGATGTTTTTGTTTCTGTGTATCAGAAATGAGCTGAACCAGTTCCTTATATACTGTTTGAAAAAATTTATTCGTTAGAAATAAGAGAGAAAGATTCTCACGCATGGACAACTTTATTGTCAGAAAACAGCTTTGTCAGAAAACAGCTTTAACTTTAAGCAGAAAATCAGCTTTAGCTTTTGTCAGAACACTTTTACTTTAAGCAGAAAATCAGCTTTAGCTTTTGTCAGGTTTATGTTTTTGTCAACCAGTCAAAGCATGCGAGATACACAAGTAGACAAGCCAAACACGTACAGACAAGGAGTAAGATTCTTCTACATGTGTGAAACACGTATAAAATTTCAGCAAAAAGATAAGATCTAGTGAACCCACACCCCACCCCACCCGAACCCGACCCGACCGACCGGACGGACGGCGGCGGCGTGCGTGCTTCGGTGCGAAGCACTGCGCGTACGGGAAAGGCAACCTTGCCATAGTCTAGGTCTTCCCCTCACACAAAAGTGTGTTGACCCAAAGGGCCATGCCCTTTAGGCAAAACCTATGGTATTTAAGTCTAAAACTCTTAAGATTTTAGTCTATGTGGGACTATTGTTTTATCTATTCAAAAAAAGAAAAAACAACTAGAGGGAAATAGGTCTAGGGATCAAGTCTTGGTCCATGCTTTATAAAAACCAATAAAAACCCGTTTTTTTCTAACAATCCCCACATGAATGATAAAACATATCGATAAAACACACGAAAAAGAAGACAACAAAATTAGGCTAAGGTGTCCCAAAGATTGAACCTTAACTTAGTGAGAGGTTACCGGAACTGCTTGTTGTAACGGTGAACGCAATGTCTTGAACCGCCAACAGTGAATGCAATTCAGAAATAACAACCACACTTTGATGTCTCAAAGAAAAGCCTCCAAGCTCTTGCCGTTGTGCCGTTTTGGCCATGGGCTAAATCCCGGACTTAATGAATGTCTCTAGAGAATCAGCTCAAATTCTCATAGGAAGCGGCCCCACTTCCAACATCCATATAGGTGAGTTCATTAAGAGTGTCCTGCTACACCCCGCTTTAAACAAAGCCATGCAACTCATTAAGATCTCTACAGATCATCCTAACTCATGCAGTAGCACTATCACACTTTGTTACATCATAGGGAGGGACAAAGATAGTGCTTTCTCGATATCACCATAAATTAGTTGTCTCATTGAACCTTGATCTTGGAGCTCCATTCACAAGGTTGAGTATCCTTCATGGTGACTTATTCTATGAGCTTAAGTCCCATCCCCTCGATGTGGATCTAACTACCTCTCTAGATAACCCTTTCGTCAAAGGATGCAATATTCTCTTTAGACCTCACAAAGTCTATAGAGATGATACCAAGATAGAGAGTAGTTGTTTCACTGTCTTATGTCTTCTTTTTAGATGTATAGACTTTCCGTTGTATACACTATTCTTTGCGCAACCAATAGCGGCTTGATCTGTCACGGTGGATTGCGATCGAAGACACGGGCTTGGGCAGAGTGGAATTCCACCCAGAAAACCTCGTATCCATTCAGCCTCCTCTCCAGCTTTCTCCAAGGCTATAAACTCAGACTCCATAGTGGATCGAGCTATACATGTCTGTTTGGAAGACTTCCATGACATGAGCACGCACCTCCAAGTGTGAAGATGTACCCACTAGTGGATTTGCACTCATCGAGTCGATATCCAGTTGGCATCACAATACCCTTCCAAGACAAAGCATGATACTTCCCAAAACTTAAGCAATAGTTTGAAGTTCCTCTCGGGTAGCGTAGAACTCAGTAGAGAGCATTCCGGTGATCCCGCCCGGGGTTGCAAGTGTACCGCTTAATCTACTCACATTGTAAGCAATATCGGGTCTTGTACGAGTTCATCAAATACATAAGACTCCCAATAATGCGAGAATACTCAAGTTGAGAGATTCCTTCTCCCTTGTTCTTTTTCAAGTTACAATTAGGATCATAAGGAGTAGATACGGGTTTAGCATTTTCATGATTAAATCTTTTAAGTATAGTTTCAAAGATAATGAGATTGACTAAGACTATATCCGTCAGACGTCTTTCTGATTTTCATCCCTATGATTATATCAGCGAGGGCCTAAGTCTTTCATGTCAAAGTTTTCGTTAAGCATGCTTTTAATGGTATTAATAATATCCAGGTTACTGCCTAATATGAGCATATCATCAACATACAGGCATACAATAACATGAGAATCATCCACAGATTTAATGTAAACACATTTATCAGATTCATTAACCTTGAAGCCATTAGATATCATTACATGATCAAATTTTTCATGCCATTTGTTTAGGTGCTTGTTTTAAACCGTACAGAGATTTTTTCAATTTGCATACTTTGTTTTCACATCCTTTCACAACGAAACCTTCGGGTTGGTCCATATAAATTTCTTCATTCAATTCACCATATAAAAATGCAGTTTTAACATCCATCTGATGTATATGCAAATCATAAATAGAAGCAATAGCAATCAACATCCTAATAGAAGTGATTCTAGTGACCGGTGAATAGGTATCAAAGAAATCTAATCCTTCCTTTTGTCTATAGCCTTTAGCTACCAACCTAGCTTTATGTTTCTCTATAGTTCCATCTGTTCTAAGCTTCCTTTTGAAAACCCATTTGCAACCTATGGCTTTACTACCAGGAGGTAAGTCTACAAGCTCCCAAGTTTCATTTTGTTGAATGGAATCCCACTCATTAATCGAAGCTTCTTCCCAGAATGGAGCTTCTGGAGAAGTCATAGCTTCCTTATAGGTTTGGGGTTCGAGACTCTACCGTAAGAGTCAAAAAATCTGGTCCGAAACTTTTCTCGGTTCTAACCCTCTTATTTCTTCTAGGTTCGGTCTCAACATCTAGAGACGGCGGTTGACTAGTCGAAGGAACATCTGTGAGGTCATCATGGACCCTTTTTCGAGGTCCAGGACCTAAAGGAAATATGGGTTCGAAAAACACAAAGATCTCTAGATTCCATAATGGTGTTTAGACCAATGTTTATTTTGGAATGCAACCTAAATTAGCAAGTCTTTCCAAAGATTTGAAATTAACATGTCCAAGTCTATCATGCCAAACATGTGAGGAGTCACAAACATAAGCGAAGAAGATGCATTAACATTCATGTTCAAAGCAGATACACTAAGCTTAATCATGTTTTCGATGACATAACCTTTTCCTACGAAGTCACCACTCTTAGAGATTACAACGAGTGTTAGACTCAGCAACAAATTTAAAACCTTTCCCTAGTAAGATGGTCTCTGAGATAAGATTCTTGCATATGTCCGGGACGTGATACACGTCATTCAATGCGAGAGTTTTTTCCTGAAGTGAGCTTCAATTCAACCTTGCCTTTCCCTACCACTTTAGCAGTGGAAGAGTTTCCCATAAACAGTTTCTCATCGTCTCCTATTGTGGCGTAGGAGGAGAAAGCATTTCTGAACTTGCAGACATGCTTGGTGGCTCCAGAATCTAGCCACCAGTCTCTCACATTGGTCATATTAGAGACAAGGTTGACTTCGAGACACCATGCCCAGTAAAATATCCAGATTCATCTACTATGTTTGCCTTATTTTTCTGTTTTGGATCAATTTTGGTCTTTTAGGCGCCCTACAGTCTTTGGCCATATGACCGGGTTTTCCACAATTATAGCAGTCGCCTTTGATGGTGTTTTTGGAGACACCACCCCTAGGCTTAAGATTGTTACCTTTGGAGTTTCGACGTTTGTTACGTCTGTTACCATTTTTGCTGGATTCTCCATGCTTTTTCTTTGGCGCGGCATTATCGTCCAGGACATGAGCTTTGTTGGACATGTCTTTGCTCAGCATCAGGCTCTTGTCCTTGTTGCACGAAGCTCCTCAACCTCGGATCTTTTCCCCAGCTCCACCATGGTGATTTCCCTATTCTTGTGTCGCAGCCTCCTCTTGTACTCGTTCCATGAGTGTGGAAGCTTTTCAATCACTGCAGATACTTGTAGAGCTTCATCAATATGCATGCCTTCAGCAAGAATTTCGTTGATGAGTAGCTGGAGTTCGACGAATTGTTCTACTACAGGCTTTTCATCAGTCATCTTATATTCCAGGAACCTAGCCACCAAGAACTTCTTGCTTCCAAAGACCTCAAGAAGATATTTTTCTTCAAGGGCTTCCCATAAATCAAAAGCAGTAAAATTTTCTTTTGCATTATAAAAGTCGTACAAGGAGTCATCCAGACAGTTAAGAATATGGTTTTTGCACATGTAATTCTTCCTAGTCCACCTATCCAGCCTATCTTCATAACCACGGTCATGAAGTCTTCTCGAGGGTCTTTCTAAGGCAACTTCATCTAACCTTTGGTCTTTTAAGAAGAATAACATTTTGGATTGCCATTGTTTAAAGTCTTTTCCACTAAACTTTGGGGTTTGTCTACAGTACTCTTTCCCATTTTGTTACAGCAAAAAATATAGCAATGAAGGCAGTATTACCTTTAGAATGTTGGAGATAAAGACAACATTTGCAAGTAACATATAGAAAATACTTAGCTCGAACTCGATGCGTGATCGATGTTCGGGAGATATATACCGATAATGGTAGCAAGAACGAGTAGAGGCACGTATGAGATACGCTGACCTAAAGGTAATATTGCTGCTACTCCTCCGAGATGCTATAGCAGTTGGCAAGTCACCTCCAGGATACAACTACTGATAGTACTCCTCAATGTAGCATACAAAGAAAGTACTCTAAGAGCTTGGCAAAGTTGTACAAAGAAATGGAAAAGTTTCAGTGAAACAAAAACAAACATAGAGATAATAAAATGAGGTAGGTAGAAGATGTTTTTGTTTCGTGTATCGAAATGAGTGAACCAGTTCCTTATATCTTTGTTTGAAAAAATTTATTCGTTAGAAATAAGAGAAAGATTCTCACGCATGGACAACTTTATTGTTAGAACTTGACTTTGTCGTAAAAAACACTTTAACTTTAAGCAGAAAATCAGCTTTAGCTTTTGTCAGAACACTTTTACTTTAAGCAGAAAATCAGCTTTAGCTCATGCGAGATACACAAGTAGACAAGCCAAACACGTACAGACAAGGAGTAAGATTCTTCTACATGTGTGAAACACGTATAAAATTTCAGCAAAAAGATAAGATCTAGTGAACCCACACCCACACCCACACCCACACCCGACCCGACCCGACCCGACCGGATGGCGTGCGTGCTTCGGTGCGTACGGGAAAGGCAACCTTGCCATAGTCTAGGTCTTCCCCCTCACACAAAAGTGTGTTGACCCAAAGGGCCATGCCCTTTAGGCAAAACCTATGGTATTTAAGTCTAAAACTCTTAAGATTTTAGTCTATGTGGGACTATTGTTTTATCTATTCAAAAAGAAAAAACAACTAGAGGGAAATAGGTCTAGGGATCAAGTCTTGGTCCATGCTTTATAAAAACCAATAAAAACCCGTTTTTTTCTAACAATTTCTTAGTAGGTTATGAGAATTTCCTCGCAGAGCAACATTTTTCTGTTATTATGTAAGTATTAAGAATTGTTCCGCGTACAACAAATATAAAATGTATAATTTAATTAGAGACTATGTTTTGTTTCTTTTTATTTTTGGATTTGTGATACAAATATATCTTTTGTTAACATATTTGGACTAGACAGAGGGCCATATTGTTTACATCTGCTTAGCTACAAGGTTCCCCAATGGCGGTCAATCGACTTTCAAGAGCTTTACATCCTAATTTGTCAAAGGTGGAAGGTTGCTCATGAATTTGTTTCTAAAGATGACCGTTTGCGTCTTATAAGTAAGCTGAAGGTAAGTTCTCTAATAGTCATACGAGCTTAAGTATGATTGTACTAAATCCCAATTTAGGAAATGGTATTTGATATCTTAGCTCAAATGGTAGAGCACATGGTTCTCAACTATGTAATTGTGGGTTCAACTCCCATAGATGGCACAGTTATTTGAATAGGCAAAGGCGAAAACCTCACATGTTCCAGCTGGATATTAGCTTTGCAATGCGCAGTGCAACACAGTCGTACATATAAACAGCATGTCATATATATATATACCATCTTGGTTTGGTTGCACCTGTAGCAAAGGGACACCAACATTCATAGCATTATCAAAGATATAATCATTGCCTCTCTTTGTTGATAGTGCAGTGCAAAGAGTATAGTCTCAGCTATTTTATGTTGCACTAGCAGTTTAGGACCTCTAGGTAGACATAGATCAATACACAACACCATTTACATTAAGTTGTCTTATACGTTAAATTAGATGGGTAAAATAAGTAATGTCGGCCCTTTTCTAAATCTCAATAAGGATGTTGCTGATGTAGAACGTCTACCAAAATGTTTCTTAATGTTTTCTTCTTAATATTATGGTAAGAACTACCATGATAATGTTGTAGTTACAACCATTTTGTACACTCAAACTAAATTAGGACAATAACACAGGCTACTCCATATTGAGAAATAGAAAATCTGAAACTGTGATTCATTTTGTGAGTTTGCTAACTGTTGGACCATGCTCGTCTGTCCAAAGGATATGAATTCTTGAATTCATGTTTGCTGATCACGTTAACATCTTAGATGTTATGGACTTGAAGCTGGAGATGAAATATACAAGTATCTCCGCCCTATTGATATATATCTGTTATTCTTCAAAAAAGTGAAATTGCAGGTGCCAATTTATCCAAGTCCACAGTTCATTGATCACAGCAAAAAAAAAAAAATAGGAAATGAAACTTTAATAGTTTGGTATGCTTAATATACCAAACCTGATAGGCTTACATGGTATATGGTTGTTATCATATACAAATGATTATGTCACGAAACCTTCCTTAGAAGAGATCTTAAGCTTTATGTTAATTTTTGGTGGGTTTACTCTTACTGTTAATTTTTATGTTTGGGAGCAACATAAGCTTTTGTGTATTTACCGTTGATTTTTATGTTCGGGAGAAACATAAGCTTTTGTGTATATACTAATCTTTATGTTAATTAAGCAGCGTTAGAGCTTTGATGTAGAAGACAGAAGATGAATTTTCATTAGTATATATAGGTCCCAAAAATGCAAATCCATCTCTTCTGACTGCACGCATACTTCAATAAACAACAAATAAGCATTTGCCTCATACTTCTTAGCTTCAAATAACCACGCATTTTCATTGAGAGAAAAAAAAAAAAAGAGAAGAAGAAGAAGTGTATAAAGGCTTATATGGTTAAGCAACTTGGGGCTCATTTGACTTAGAGTCTTAAAGGGACGGGGCGAGGCGAAGCCGAGCCACACAAAATCAAAGATGCATCGCGACGGGGAAAGGAGAAGTCGCGCAACACCAAATAAAAAATGCATCGGGACGGGGCGAGGCGAAGCCGAGCCACACCAAATCAAAAATCTTAAGCGACGGGGCGAGGCGAAGCAGAGCCACACCAAATTAAAAATCCTAAGCAATTCGTTTAAAACGATGGGGTAGAAAGCAACGTGCGAGTTACCAAATCAAAAATTCTAAGCATGCATTGGGACTGGGCGAGGCGAAGTCGAGCCATACCAAATTAAAAATCCTAAGCGATTCGTTTAAAACGATGTGGTAGAAAGCAACGTGCGACTTACCAAATCAAAAATTCTAAGCATGCATTGGGACGGGGCGAGACGAAACCGAGCCAAGCATGCATTGGGTGGTTTTAGATTTTTATACATAATACCATAGCTTTGGGAACATTACTCTGGGGATGGACCATCAACTCCAGTCTATTTGCGGAGCTGCCCGGGCATAGCACGGGCAAAAAATCTAGTATAGATAAAAACCTTTCTTCTCTCTTTCTCTCAATTTTTCTTCCTCCCACAAGTTAATGCCTCTTCTGTAGTTACGGATGCTTTATATAGGTCTCAATTAGCCTTGTACGATCCACAAAAGTGGTAGTTGATAAACATTGAAAGTTGGTGGGAAGAATTTCTCGGTTGAGAAACTAAGTGCTCTTCATCCTATGTGAAGGGAAGCATACTAACACAGTAAACCTGGCTTGTAATTGGCTATGGATTTCAGCGGACCCCATGTGATACATTGTGTCTTCTTGAGAGCCGATGGTACATCTTGCTTTAATGCTCCATGTTGCAGCAAACTTATTTTCTCATATGCAAATCTATTTCACTGCTCGGAAATCTTTTCCGATCATTATCAACAGCGCCAAGCCAGGCTCTCATCTGTTTCCTCGGTTAAGAAATTCCAAAATCCTATCAAACTCTCATTCCTCCCTGACTTGTCTCTGAAGTTTTCGAGTCCCACCAAGCTCGAGCTCAAGCTTCCTACTCGTCTTCTCCGTTCCCTGCCAACATCACGGCCAACAACAATGGCAGCAACAACCATGCCTTGAACTCTCGGCATATAAAACAGTCCCATGTCAGATCCTTCTTCCCAGAGTTCTAGCTTGAGCCCGTTCCCTGTAACCATGGCATAACCGATAGAACATTACTGCCAAGCTCATATCTTCATCCCACTACCATAAAACTCCATTCGACTGCACCTTTGATAATAGAAGCAACACCACCATACCCCTGTAACCTCAAACTTTATCGTCAACAACCTCTCTTCATCAACAACATCGTTATCATCACTACCATGATCACCAATATCCCGGTACCATGATCATATCAATGGCAGCAGCTGTCATTCTTTCTTCCTGTAGTTCCTCGAGCTCTTCTCTCGTCTTCAATGACCTTGTGATGTCCACTACCAAGCTCGAGTACTCCCCATCGATCACCAAAAGTAACCCTGCTCAATCATGATCATCACTGGTATCTTCATTCATCATTGGAAGCTCTCTGAACCTGCTCGAGCGATCTTTATCCATCGCTGACCATCACCGCTTCTAACTCGACCCAAATCTTGCTTCTCAACCCGTTCCATTCCTTCATATGTTGGCAGCAACATCGTCATGATCAACACAGCACCACCGAGAACAACAGTAGTACCACTGATTTATGGAAATCAGTCACTTACCCAAGCTTTGTCTCACCTTCAGTAACCCAATGATGCCTTCAGAATCTCGAATATATCTTCTCCAAAATCCGCCATCATCTTGTCATCAACTGCCGTGATCATCACCGTCGGTGATACTCAGAAAGAAGAATGTGGTGCCCTGAGTAAAATGCCGGGTACCTTAATCAACATTTGAATTTGAACTCCCCCTTTATAAAAGACCTGACTACCTTTAGCAGTTCCTCTGAAACTTGAATGCCCCTTAGAAAAGTGACTGCCCTTAACGTACAGAGGGGGTCCCAATAGCACTGCCCTTAAAAATGACCATTGAGCCCTTTTAGTCTTCCGAGTTCTTGTTTTGCTCATAACTTCTTTATACAAACTCAGAATGACTTCGTTCTTTTTCCATTGAATTCATCTTCATATACTCTACAAAATAATGACTAGAAATACTCCATTTGAACGAGTTCCACTGGGTCTTTGTCCCTTCTTCACTTGTGACTTCACTTTTGTAGTTATTTCCACTTCTTTTGGATGATTCATCTAATAAAACACAAATAAAATAAAACAAGCGTAATATACAATAATTTGCAAGAAGATCAACAATTACTAGCATGGAGTTGACACCAAATACACTTATCACCTATTATGTTTGACCATTTTTTGTACACCGAATAAATCTCATGAATGTTAAGCCACTTCAGGTGTGAACACTGCCATTATAGATGCAGTATACCAGCGCCACATAATGCCTCTCAACAGGTGCTGGCTCTTCAGTATCTACCAAAAATCAAATATGATACTTAGTGCTTGGTTGAACTGTCTATCAACCCCTTAATGGCAGTTATTAGATATTGAGAATCGAAAGAGTCTACAATTAGGCTAATGGGGGTGTACCAAATTTGTGGGGGGCGTACCAGCCCCAAGGCAAAACCAGTTTTCTCTTATATGATTTCGGAACCCACCCCCTACTAATTTGGTACACTTTCATTAGCAATGTTGGAGTGCAGGAGTTAAGGAGGAGTTATGATGGGTTTAGGACTTGTTGTGCATGCCTTTGAATAGGCGTGAATATCTAAGGGACGAGACGTTCCACCGAATTCCTTAAATGACTATTAATGGCATCTTCTCTACAAAAGGAAATTAAACAGAGAATTTCCAAAATATACAAAAATCATCCTAAAAGATCAGGCAAGGAAATTAAGAAAAACATATATTAGAGATAATGTGTGATCAAGGAGGAAAAAATGCTAACGGAGATAATCAGCCTTCTGTATCTTTTAACTTCGCCAAGAAAGTTGCCAAGACTCTGTGTACTAGAGAGTTGGAGAATTTGAGGGTTTTTCTGCAGCAAGAGATTGACAAGAGAAATCGTCAGATTGAGTACGAAAGAGTTAATCAGGAAAATGCTCCACAATATGAACTATGGAAGAGGAATAGAATTGCAAGAGATGTGAGGAAATCTAGAGAAAGAGAGGAGAGAGATGAGGGGAGACGATTTGTTTGGAGAAAGACCCGCAGTGCATCCGAAAGTGATTCTGAGGAGAAAGAGAATGATTTTGAGAGAAGTGATGATCATGAGAGAAATTATGAGACCAAGGAACAAAGGAGGATGAGATAAAAGAAGTATGAGGATGCATGGTATGAAAGATACTTAGCAGAAAAAGCAATCCCGTGGCTTTTTTCAAGAACCATGAATGAGAGACTGAATGTTAATTCTGATGGAGAAACAATTGATGGTCTTGATGAGAATGGTGAACTAGTTGAGGTTGGAGATTTGGAGGAAGAGAATAAAGATGATAAAGGAAGTGAAGATGCAGGTGATGGAGGTTATGAAAGTGCAACTGAAACAAGCAGTCAGTATAACAATGAGTACAACGATGATGAGATGGGCATCGACGACGACGGTGATGATAGTGCAACTGAAAATTCAGACAGTCAGCATAGCAATGAGAACAATGGTGATGATTCTGAATAATCATCCCTAGAACATCAACAAGATTTCGATGGGAAAGCTTCGATTTTGTGAAATTGGACTAAGTGTTTCTTCGTGAAAATTCAAAGAAATCTTGTAGGTGTTTGCTGATCATTTTGCTCATATGTCAAGTCATTTGTGAGAATAGGTATTGGTTTTCTTGTGGTTATTTTGTTATCTCGGATTTTTTTTTTTTGAACAAATGGGCTTGTTTTGATACTGTTAAGAAGATGGTAACTGCTAAAAGTTTTAGTAGTATGTGTGTAAGGTGTTTGCAGGGGGGTTCGAACAGTCTAGTTTTTCCTGGTATGAATAGTTAATCTCTCAGATGTTTGAGGTAATTACAGACTAGGTTTTTGGGTAATGTTTTGATGTTGATCTTGTGAATGGGTTTGATTGTAATGGAACTACTTAGTAATTAGGGGTCTGATCAGTAATAGTGATGGTGTTTGTAAATCTGGTTAATGAAATTGCAATTTCGGTTTCTTTTTGTGTTGATTTGAATATAGTGGGTTACATTTGGTATGCTGGAGATGTCTTTGTGATTTCTAATGAAAGGAACAATGGTATATGTTGAAATGTATTATATGATCTATGAATTTACTAAAGCATTATCTGAATTCTATCAAGAACTAGAATCCTGGTACAAGGTAAGGGAACATATTATGAATCCTAATTCTCTCCGGTTTTCATCTAAAGTGCATAAACTGCTTCTCAAAACATACTACAATCTTGATTCACTAATGGTAACAATATCCTACACCCAAACACTATAACTGAGTCTAAGTTTATCAATAAAAGGTATAACAAGTTGTAGATCATCTGTCAAAGCCGTAATAACTTGACTCAAGATTGAGTCATGTGAAACCTACATGATTCCACTGACCCACAAAACTACTTGGTGCTGGTGGAGGCATATACACATCTAATTCTAATCTATAATGTATTCTGACCATTGAGCCAAGAAACTACTTTGGCAATGAATTCATAAAGAACTAGAATCTGACTAGGCAAAGGGAACAAATTATGAACAATAGCTTCTCTTTGGTTTTCATCTAAATTGTTGAAACTGGTTGGTATTCTCATTAGAGCTACTGCTTCAATACACAATTAATTGATTCACCCATTAACAAACAAATGGAGATATCCTATAAACAAATTGTGACATCCTACAAACAAGTAAAATACCATGTCTGACTCAGTCTAATTATCAACTAAACCTACAAAGTACACTGAGATATTCTTAAAACATAATACAATGTACTGCAACATCCACAATTGCATATACAAATCATCTTAATCACACTCAACAAACACAAAAACCATATCTACAATCACATATAAATCTAAAAGATATAGATATTCATAAACACCGTCGGAAATTGCATCATTCAAATTCAAAAACAATAGTTTCTAACCTCCAATTTGTAAAATTATTAAACCCTCAAATGTTGAAAAAACTATGATTCAGAGAAAAACGAATAAATGAAATACCTTAGATGATGATAACCCAGATTTGCATTTCCAAGATTGTGAATCAGTGTCAAACTTCTATGAGAGATCGATTCAACTTAAATTTATGGTTACATCGATGATTCATAGAAAAATTGACTGATTCATGTTGTTAATGAAGTTTTCTGCAGCTGCATCTCGATGTTTCCGAAGCTCAAATCGATGGAGTAAAATGGACAGAGAGGAAAAGGGAAATGGGTGGAGAAATGTCTCAGGCTCTCAGTTGTACTTGACATATTTATTCTCTTTTAATTTTCGCACAATTTAAAAAAAAAACGAAAAACTAATTTCATTGATTTTAGTTTTGTTTTCTGATTTTCGGTAATTAAAATGAAGAGTTATAATGGGAAAAAAATGTTGGAGAAAAAAGCCAGAATCGTTGGGAGGATGGGTAGCCCTTGAGTGTGAGATGAAATTGAGAGCTGATAGTAGTAATAGAGGCGCTTATAGTAGTAATGGAGGGTAACAATGTAACTTGGAAATTTAAGCTGAGGATAGGAAGGTAATTACCCACAACCCTCCCGAAAATCTGTAACAGATACCAATTATTGCAACGATTATTCAACTTTACAAAGTTACCAACGTCGATACGACGTTACTTAAAAAAATATCCGTTACAAAATCAGGAGTTACAAATTCCCTGATTTCGTGTAGTGTACGTTGACAATGAGCTTGTTGAAGATTTTCCAATAGTAACTTGCATTTTTTATTTTTTTATTTTTTTTGATAAAGCTTCTCATATTATCGTACATAATAAAGTAATAGTTACAATGGTGTCAAGTACATCAACAACAAAGACCAACAAGAACCAAATACCAATAAATTATACAATAGCTAATACACCAAGAGGAGAAAGACTAGTATACCGCACATGTATCAATTTCTTGTAAAAGACAGAAAGATCCAATTGAATCGGAGGAAATGGTACTCGGATCATCATCCAACCATTTTGATAATTAGTCTTCTTGGAGAATAGATGCTTCAATAGAGAAGTGATAAGCCAACAACATCGAACGGACTTCGAACCTCCCGATATCCATTGATTTCGCCACTGAAAGCAAGATCTGACCGTAATTGGAGAAGAACGATGATGTACTCAACACCTCTTTGTGATAGCAGCAAGAGAAGGCCATGAAGACCACAAAAAGGCACTACTAGAAT
Source organism: Papaver armeniacum (assembly GCA_023531295.1). Taxonomy (NCBI): domain Eukaryota; kingdom Viridiplantae; phylum Streptophyta; class Magnoliopsida; order Ranunculales; family Papaveraceae; genus Papaver; species Papaver armeniacum. The sequence goes on from JAJJWW010012495.1 coordinate 378,261, forward strand.
GCATATAGAAGTGCCCTGAAAGCATAGATTAAGCATAATTAATAAAAAACAACCCTAGAAAAATAGGGAGACAACTAAAAACACTAACAAATAAATATAAAAACTACACCTAAACTACTAAAGCTTGTTGAAAATCGGAATCACTGCTCGGATTTAAATCCGACCAAATCCAAGCAGCGGAGGAGGCGTCGGCTAGGGTTCTCTCTCTAGAGAGAAGAAGGAGGAGAGAGTAAAGAGAGAAAAAAAAAAGTGGTCATATTGGAGTTTCATTATTGATGAAGACAATAGCTCATTGCAGGCTGTCAGAGTGGTCATATCCAATAGCGGGTTGCTGCCTACCTCGTGTAGAGTAAAAAAAATGTATGGGCTTTTACATGAAGAGTCGAAGAAGCCCATCCCTTTCCATCCGCCAGGTACACAAAGATTTGTAGACAGCCGAGTAAAGAAGGAAACATAACACATGGATCTTCCATAAAGGAAACATCGATGAAGGAGCCTTGGGGGATGGAATAGAGGTAATAACGAATTTGCTCAATCGAGAATCTTTGGGTGAAGGTGTGCTTGTATCAAAGTGAGTGGAAGATCTGTATTTCCAAATATATCAAAAGGTAATAGCAAATAGAGGAGAAAAAATAGAAGAAATTAGCCAAAATGAAACTTGAAAAAATGTGAAGGGAGATCATATATAATACTCCATTCGTTCCATTTTAGATGAGGGTCTAGGGTTATATTTTTTTCCACATTACTTGATAGTTTTCATACTTTTCCATAAAACTACAAATAATACCTTAACATTTTGTCTTGAAATTATAAGTTTGTTTTTAGATGCACTAATAACAATTAATGTTTGAAAACTTTTCAAGAGCATAGATGGAAAATCTTCATAATTTTCTCCATTTCTTAAACTATGTGAAAACTCTCGAACCGTCATCTAAAATGGAATGGAGGGAGTAATAAATAGTGAAACCGAGAAACACATTTCTAGCGAAGGGACAATCCAATAAGTGATGGTGATATGATTCAAGAGTTTAATAATTTCAAAGAAAACAATAAGGGTGAAAAGGCGAGGGTACCCAAATATACCTCAAGCTAAAACTTTTCCTACCTATAAGTCCTTTCTCTGAAAGTGATTGTCTATGAACTGAGTCGAAACAATATAACTAATCGGTTCACACTTATGGATACGAGATCGAGACAATACAACAACGAAGTATGTTACTTGATAGAAAGGTTCGGACTTAACCAAACACAATAGGATTCACTTATCAAGTAAATAGGAATTAACGTTTGTGTGATTTACTTAAATTATAATAAAACAATTATAATGCGGAAATATAAAGTAAATGACACATCAAGATTTTGTTAATGAGGAAACCTCAAATGCAGAAAAACCCCGGGACCTTGTCCAGAATTGAATACTCTCAGGATTAAGCCGCTACACAAAATTACACCTAACTTCGTATAGTTGAGACCAAGCAACTAAACCTATAGTTCACCTAGTTCCGTCTGTATTCCCACGCCTCCGACCTATGAATTTGTCACGTACTTGGAACAATTCCTTTGGTTCGTATTCCAAACAGTAAAGGAACAACAAATCTGTTTGGTATCAACTCTATTCAACCAAGTGATATGAGTCGGACAAAGGCTCTTCTGTTTATCTTAACATAAACTCCTTCATCAGGTCCTTAGATCTATCTTATGTTAAATTACCGAAGTAATCGTTTAAGATTAAGCTAACAACACTATTAATCTGAAGAATTGTGTTGATGCTGATCTACTCAATTAATCAATCCAATCTATCACAAAGATAAACCGATTATTAATTGAATCCTCTTTTACCGAAACAAGTATTGTGCACGCCAAAGATTATGAACCCACAAATCAGAAATCTTCAATATCTTCTTTGTCTTCAAATCTTCTTAGATCTTCAATAAACACCTGCACACAATCACTTGAATCTCTTGTGATCAATCACGCACAGAACGGAGTCTGTTAACAATGGATTATCACAAGATCGTCTTTAGAACTAACAACAGTCTAAAGATCCCTGTCGAAACTCTGAACTAGTGTGAGTGAATCTTATATCAGAAGAGAAGATTCTCAAGCATAAACAAACTAGGTGCAATCAAAGTTCAACCACCGTTAGTCAATCAAATCAATGAAAACAAAAGATAAACCGCAATTATCTAGTTTCCCACCAACGGTACTAATAGAGCTTCTCAATCCCAAAGAAGACTTTAAACTGAGCGGCCGTAAGAGATTTCGCCTAATTAGGTTACTCTCCTCTCCGAATAGGCGGCTACACCAGTAACAACACAACAAGAGGAAGTTTGTTGTTACGAAGGATTAGTTTGCTAGAAAGGCAAACTTTAAGTATTTATAGACAAGGAAGTTTGGACACCAAGGAATTTCCAAAACTGAAAATATTCTCAAGATATTCATTAAAGCAAAAATTCGGTTTCCATAATTCCTGGAAATGCTCTGTCCAAAAATAATGATCGAAATCTCTCAGAAAATCTCTAATTATTAAATGCACATTATTAATTCTTATTTTCCTAAAAATGAAGTTAATTACCTTAATTAAAAGATTCTTAACTTATTTATGTTTCGATCCTGGGATTCTCTTCCCTTAGCTATTAAGGAATAACTTTGAACAATTAAATAATAAACATTCATAGCACGTGTTCAAAGTATGTCGACATCTTAACTTTGTAAGTTCTCTTTCACACTTACAACCTTGAAAACGATTTGCCACACTTCCAAACAAGTTTAGAATTGGTTCATCTGACTTTAAAGAACTATGCGATTGATCAAATAACATTCAATCACAAATCATGGGTTTAACGGTTCTACCAAAACAAGTTTCGGTTCTACCTTCCATGTGAGTACTGTGCATAGTCACACTAGCTTTCCAAAATTAGGCTGACTAGGTACTAGGATCGGTTCTCCACATATATATGGTATCTAACTTATATGTGTTGCACATGTACATAGGATCGGTTCCTCTTTGCCTAAAAACGTGTTGCACATGTCCATAGGATCGGTTCCCCTTTCTGCTATAAACCTTGCTAGACCTCATACAAGGATCGGCTCCCCTTTGTGATGTACTGCACCTCTTACTAGGATCGGTTCCCCTTTCCCATATTTGGTCAGACATAAAATCAGAAACCCAATCATACCATCTCAGGTGATTACTTAAGATCGGTTTCACTAATAAAAGTCATACCAATACATAAGTCAGGCCTTTGTGAATAGTTTTACCAAGAACACAATAAGTTATGAACGGTTATACTAAATCACACATATTGGATGTTCACAAGATATGCAATGAATAACAATCCCAATAACGCCTGGCGATTTCCTTTTCGATTCACAAACAAGTTTATGAACTTACTTCCTTAAAACACATGTAAAACATTGTTCCCTAGTATGAAATCCTCACCTCATACCCATACATAATCACAATAGCATTCAAATAATTATGGGATGTCTTATCTACAAAGTTTAATGGTTAAGCAATAAACCTCGTATTGTATTCCTTAATACTATGTCTATCTAGAGTTCAAATATGCTTTGCAGTTTTGTTTTCAATATGCACGACTTGAAAGATACGTTAGGGAATGAAATAGTTCAAGTCAAATATCACTAACCTCCAGTGGAAGGATGATTGTTGTCGTTGTAGCTCCTTGCTTCTTCACATCTTCAAGTCTTCGCAATACTTGAAAAGTCTCATTATCCTAATACTTTCAAGCTAACCTATACGAAGTTGACTCTAGTACATAATCAAGCGACTGTTAATATGAGTTTTGATTCACTAAAATATGATAACCAAACTTGACATACCAACGCTTGGTGGGTTCAACCGAGCTATGCTCTAACAAAGGGAAAATGGAAGGAACATGTAAATACCCTCAAGCTCGACAATGTTATTAGACCGGTCAAGAGACGATTTAACCACTAATGACTTGATTTAGCTAAATATGAATATTAATTAACATAAATTAATCCAACCATAGTTTGGAGATGAGATTAACGTCAATAGATAGATCTCGAAAAGTTATGGGAAATAGATTACTTGAACGCGTCATTTGGATATCGGACGAAGAAAATATCATCTAATTAGTATGAAGGGTAAAATAGTCTTTTCACGAGAAACATTTTTAAGAAATCCGAATTTCATTCTATGGGCACCTTTATTCTGCCAGTATCCAATCTTCAGGGTGTTACAGTAAGTTTTCTTTGTTTTTATCCAAACCAAATCGAAATTCTCTTCTTCTTTCTCCAATCTTCTTCTTTCTTCTTTTTCTTTCTCAGTTCTTCTTTCTTGTTCTTCATGTCGATTTAAAATCGAAGATTTGAGCTCGTTATTAATGAGGATGAATCACTGAAGTTTCATAAGTTGATGAACTGAGTGAAGTGGTGATAGTGCTGATGTCGATTTAGCTTCGGAAGAGGAATGAATGGTAAGATTAAGAGATTGGGATTTCTGGCAGTTGACGAAGGTTTTATTTGAGGTAACAATTGAGATGGATTTTAAGAAGATTATTAGAAGGAGAATATTATTATACTAATTGAAGGATTCAGTTACACAGAATAAGATTAATCGAGAAATTGAAGAAGCTATGATTTGTATGATGAACTCATAGAATGATTAGAAGATGAAATTGATGTTCTAGGATAATGAGTTGAGATGGGTAATGAGTGATTGGATGATTTAGAGTGGAATTACAGATAAAGTTAAGTCCCAGAGGATGAAATCGATGATGGTGATTGATTTGTTAGGGTTTCTGAGAAATTGGATTTGTATTTTGAGATCGAGTGGATAGGAGAAAGATCAAGGAAAGATTGATGGGGATGGTGTTAATTCGAGTGTTTGATCCAACCTCAAAAGAAAATTTAATTTAGAGAATGTGAATTTAGGGTTTTATATTTGAGTTATATGATATGTGATTTTGAATTTACTTGATTGTCTATGACATGTGAAATTGGATTTACGGCTTAGTTTGATATTGCTGCGGTTTTTGTAAAAGCATTTTTTTTTGTGCGTTGATGTGCTGTGTGAAAAAAGCAGTCAGATATTTGGTAAAATATTAATTAAAGTTAAAGCTGATTATAAAAGAAATCTGGTAAAATATCAGATTCAACTATTGTTGTTGTAGCAAATGACAAAAACATGCATATCTATTAAAATAGTTTTATTCAATTTTATTGGGTTATGTAGGATCATAATATCGCGACATCAATACCTCGCGAGATCAATAAACGACAGTATTGCGAAGGTATCGCAGATAAGTAATATGAATGACGCAATGAATGACAACAGCCAAAACACGAGAAAGATGTGAAGACCTAGCGAGACTAGGAGAGTTGCGAGATTATATATTTGTACACTTGCGATATTTCGCAAGTCATTCCCGAAAATAAAGGATAGCTTAGTTGTCATCCACTATGTAATACCCTATATAAAGAGTTGAACAGGTCTATTGATAGAGAGATCTTTTTTCAAGTGTTGGGCAAGTCATTAAGAGAGAGAAAATTTAGAGTGATTGTAATTCTTTAACTAATTTCCATTTCATCTTGTAAGCATTTTTAAAGAGTTTAATCAATAAAAAATTACAATTGTTCATCCCAAAATGATTTGATTGTATAGATTCTTGTGAGGGGTGTAGTGTAGGATTTCCTGTAACTACATATTGGCGCTAGAAACAGGGAGAGAGTGAAGATTGCCACCGTGATTTGAAAGAATTTGGAGTAATAGGGAAGGAATTTCATATAATTTTCAACAACTTACTGAAATTGAGAAATGGCTAGAAGAAGATATGCATCAGAACAACCAACAACTGTTAGAAGGAGTAGGAGACTTGCTGGTGAAAGGAGAAATGAAATGGGGGAATCCTCAAGAATGAACACAAGAAATAATGAAGAAAATCAAATTCAATCACCAATTCAACCAGTACCGAATAGAACTGTGGATTATGATAGAGTAAGCGTGCATACTTGGAGATCAGACTCTGTGGACGAAAGGGGAGAAGAACAACAATTGGTGAACAATGGACAAGAGGAGAGAGACCGAGAAGGGATTGGAGAAATAATTCATGAAAATGAAGAGATCGCAGCATTAGAGGCATTGAGACAAACAATACATGAAGAAAGGCGATTAGAGGCAGAGGAACGTGCAAATTTGACAAGACAAAATCATGAGTTGAGGATGGAAAACATGAGATTACAAAACATAAGGTCGAGAAGTACTACAAGGTCAAGCTCAAGATCAGTTAGAGAGGAAATAAGGAGAACTTTACCTATAGAAAATGATGATGAAGAAAATCGAGAGGAAGCGCAAAATCCAAGCGTAGAACATTGCTAGAGAATAGAAATGATGGAAGATCGTTATATCCCACATCCCGAGACTCTTCGAAATGGGAGAAATGATGGAAATCAAGGAAATAGGCAGTGTCAGGGGCGGAATAATCCAGCTGATGAAGAAAATCAGGAAGAAGGAAGAAGAATATTGCATGGGAGAGAAGCACAGAGGAAGCAAAAAGAGATTGAAGATGAAATTGAAAGACACTATGCTGAACAAGCACGTCTAGCTTGCGAGAGGGAAAGATTAAGAACAGAAATGGAAGAATAGGAATTGGAAGAAGCAATTCGCCAGAATAATCATGATAATCGAGAAAGAAGGCGATAACAAAATCGCAACAATGGTAATATCAATGAAGAATATGAAAGAGTACAAAGGAGAATCGATAGGCAGCAAAGAAGAGAAAATGATAGATATAACGGTGTGCGAATTCGTGAAAGAGATGAAGGAGAAGATCGCAGAGAAAGACGAGAAGAAAATGATGAACAAGAAAGTCAAAGCAGACATGAACACAGGAGAAGAAAGGCGGAACTAAAAAGACCAGTAGATTCAAATTCTGATGTAAATGAACAAATCCGGAGAGAATTAGCAAAAATGAGAGGAATGCTGAACAGTAAAAAGGGAGGAGGAAAGAGACAATTGGATGAGGCCATCGAGGAAGCTACGAAAACTCCATTTACACAAGAAGTACAACTAGGAGGAATACCCCCAAAGTGTAATTTACCTGCGTTAACCAGCATTTTTGATGGAACAACTTGTGCAATACAACACATCAAAGCTTATGTGAGGTGTATGTTACAATGGGAAAATCATGATGCTATATTGTGCAAGTATTTTGCATCAAGTTTGACAGGAGAAGCGTTGAAATGGTTTGAAGGTTTACCAAGAAACACAATCACATCATTCAACCATTTACAAGCTATATTTTTAGGGGCGTACATAAGTAATAATTCCTCGCGACCGGGTATTGAAGATGTATTTGGGTTAAAACAAAGGGTTGGCGAAAGTTTTAAACATCTGACCGTGAGGTGGAAGACAATGTGTAGCGATATGGCTGGTCGTGTGGATGAGAGATATCTTATTTTATCATTCATTAATGCTATGTTCGCAACCAATCTGTTATACATTCAGGTTTTTAGAGTCAAGAATACAATCACAATGACTGAGTTGCGAGAACTTCAGGAGGAGTACATTGCTCTAGAGGAAAAGCAAAATGAAATGGAATCATACCCTGTTGCGAATGCAAGTTCAAGAGTTGTGAATGCAAGTTTGTTACCTAAATTGATAAACACAGTGGCGAGCACCTCACAGGGTCAACAAGAAATGGTAACGGATGATGGTCGGCGAAAGTTAGTAGCCATGGGAAGTCGTGATCAGGAAGAATTTGAAAGAGAGAGAAACTTCTATAACCGTGGCGGAAATAACAAAATTCAAAGACTTGATCAGCCGCAAGAAACTTACGGAGGTCAGAGGCAGAATTATCATAGAGGGCAGCGAGGTCATAGGGGAGTATGGGAGGAAATCAAGATGCCCCCGCTGAATGCTAGTGTGGAGAAGATATGGGAAGCTATAATCCTGATGGAAAATATACCTGCACCATGGAACATGGGGAATGAACCGCCTCCGGGTGATAGAAGTCATGAATTATGTTCCTATCACCATTTTCATGGACACCTAACAAATGATTGCAGAAACATAAAAAGAATCATCCTCGAATGATAGACCAAGGGAAGCTAAATCATTTCTTAAAATGTGAAGAGAAGACTCAACCATTACCACCACCACCAGAGAAATTCACAGAGTAAACACAACAAAAGGGAAAGAAACATTTGTAGTAGAAGTTGGAGCGAAATCCAAAAACTTGTTCGCAACTCTATCGTACATTAAACAGGACAATTGAAGATTTTCATGATAGTGTTCTCAGTAGGGTTTTCGCAAGAGATGCTGACAATAGAGAAGTAATGAACATCGCGAAGACATCGCCACTAAAGGAATGGCAAACGCAGATTATTTCTTTTACCGCAGAAGAGGTACCTAAGGGCGGAGAGATGCATGATAGTCCATTAGTGGTAAGATTGGAGATAACCCAAAACCTGTTGATGATGAAGATGATGAGGCGGAAAATTCATGGGCAATCAATAGAATCTTAATTGATACTGGAAGACTATGGGAGGGAAAGACTATGGGAGGGAAAGACGAAGATCTGATACCATACTTACAAGACTATGGGAGGGAAAGACGAAGATCTGATACCTTCAACTTATAAGATTTATGGTTTTAATGGTACTGCCAATAAACCTAAAGGAGAATCTCATATCCGAATACCACTGAAAGGATTATCAACTGAAATTGAACAAAAAAAAAAATTAACTTGAAAATGTACAAAACATTTTTGAGTGACAAGGACATGTCAAAAGTACAAATAATATGATGATCGAAGAAGGGGTTCGCGAAAGTCTCGCGAGACAGCATATATGAAAATCTGGTTAAAAAATTACAGCGAGATCACAGCAAACAAAGCAAGACTATGCGATAATTTCGCAAAGATAATGACAAGAAATAATCAAAAATAAATGATATATACGAATGAGACGAACCTTTATGGCGTACACCCTAGTTCGCGAATGATATTTCGCAAGAGGCAAATGTAAGACCTAAAGTGCATCATATAAGGGGGTATCTCTTGACATGACTCAGGGAAAAGGTTACACCGCCCCTGAAACCTGAGTCATGGAAATTTGGGGTCAATAAAGCCCATCCGGGGGAGATACCTTGGATTTCCAACTATATATATAAGGTTATACCCTGGTTGGATGACCGAGGGTCTCTTCCAAGGAGTCAGTGTATGACCAAGGCTCCGAGGTACACGGTTGAGCCAAGAATGCCTGGGGAATTTGAAGTGTCTCGGCCATTCTTGGAAAGTCTTGGCACATGCTGCACTCGGCCCAAAGAAAACTCCACTTAGGGTGCAGTCTCGTAACCATAAGCCCTATAGGTATAAGGGATAAGAGGCTGCGAAAACAACTGGTTGTTGTTAAGACCGGATGGGAGGAGCTAGTCTTGTATGGCCGATGTACGCCTCCTTGAAGGGGCAACCAGGGAGATGATAAGGGCGGCACCCTCCATTAGGGAGCTGATAAGTGTCTTAAGACGCAAATGTCATGGGGCTTTATTTTCGCAAGAAAATTTAGGCTTGTCATATTTGTGCGATGATCCAGAAGAGGCAATAATACTAACGCGAGGATAAGACGAGATCAATGGGTCTTTACATGAAAATGTAAAGACGTCCTGCGATTTCGTCGCAAGACGGCAATGTCATGGGGCTTTATCTTTGCAAGAAAGTTTAGGCCTGTCATATTGTCGCAATAAAATTATCCTGCAGAGGCAACAATACTAAAGATATGATAAGGCAAGATCAATGGGTCATTACATGAAAATGTAAAGACGTCCTGCGATTTTGTCGCAATGACGAGGGGTGGCGCAATAAGACCTTTAACTAGGAAGGCAAAATAAGACCACACAAGAAAATGAGTAAGAAAATAAGCTTGCGAAAATGATTATATGCAAACAAATAAGTTTGCGAGTATATACATGGAAACAACCAGGAAAAATTTGCTTGCGAAGACTTAGCAACAACAGTTGCAAAATTGAGGCATATTATTACTTAAAGGTTCTCGATTAAATCTCTCATTTGAAAACAAATAACATAGGCAAATATGGGAATGAATAGGATATAAACTTGTTATTTATTTTCATATGATAGACTTACGCACTCATAATATTGATTAACTGTATTGCAAGAAAGAATTGTTCTTTTAACATGTGCGGAAAGGGACAACAAAGTAGAACTCGTATTTGAAGGTCCAAGAGATTTACAGTAAGAAATTACAAAAATAGGAGACTAAAAGGATAAATGTACAGATATTACAAAAAAAAAAAAAAAAAAAAAAATGGAGCTATTTCTTAGTTCATTCTTCTTTTTCATCAGACTCCTCATCGGACTCCTCTTCTTCGCTAGTATCGCTATCAGAGACATCCAAGGAAGGATATGAAGACAAGGATATGAAGAAAGAGGAATACTGTGGTCATCGCAGACTGTCCTAATAGTTTGATTGCGAAAGCGGACAACATCATTCTTGAAATTCGCTACAATAGTTTGTAGTTGCTTCTTCAACTTGGAATACTTGTCATTGCGAAGAGAGAAGTCCTTTGCAAGTTGTGCTTTCTCAGATTCAAGTTCTTTAATTCTTGTCTGAAACCTCTTCTCAGCTTCTGCGAACATATGACAATGAATTAGTAACTTAATAGCAATTTCACAAAAAAGAAGCGGTAAAGTAAAGAAGAACAATTAACAACTCTCTGTCAGAAATCATATCTTTAACCAAGGCAGTATGTTCAGCATGAAGGCTAACATTAACACCTAAGTTATTTCCGGCATTATCTAGAACTTTCGCAGCCCAAGCGAATTCATCGTCACTATTTATGAGAAGAAGAGAACGAATTTGATTCTCTCTCTCGTTAAGTATGGCATTTTGGCGAAGAGATTCATCCCGTTCAACTTGGACTTCAAGAAGAGTTTTTTGAAATCTCGCTAATGCTTGGGCACCTTGATTAGTAATGCGATCTTTGTCATCCATAAGGTTACTAATTTTCTTCCTTAAAATATTAATTTTGTCGTGGGAACTAAGGTATAGACGTTTAAATCGGTTGGCTAAACCTAAACTAGATCTATGATCAATTTCTAAGAGGTGAAATCTGGTTCGAAGTCCGTTTAATGGAAGAGATCTAATTTTGTTATTCAAAGAACTGTTTAAAGATTCGTTGAGATGAGCAAGAAGAGCATCACTATCCATAGGCTCGGGAAATGAGTGAAGAAGGATGGCTTCATCAGAAATATTATAAATGTCTGCGAAAATGATATGTCAGATAAAGAAAAATAAATGACAGAATAAAAACAAGGAAAAAAGAAGAATCTTATACCATAGAGTTGTTGATCAGCACTTTGAAGGCTAGATATTTTATTCTTCTGTGTGGAAGATTCAGCTTCCAGTTGTTGAATCCTTTCGCGAAGAACCGCAGCTGCACTTTCTAACTCTTCATTCTTCTTGCTAAGTTGAAGATTTTTCTTGTGAAGAGTGTTGCGCCTTTTTTCAAGATCTGAGGCAACAACAAAGGAAGCTATCCCGGACTACAAAGAAAGAAAAAGAAATTATCAAGATATGATTTAAAATCAAAATTATGAAGAAATAAAGAAATACATACGTACCAAGGCACCAAGTGTATTTAAGAAGCTGGGAGTCACTGATCTGGAAACCCCTTGGAGAGAATCGTTACCCTCTAGCAAGGAAGCATCACAGATATTTGCGAGAGCTTCGCATGTACTAGAGAGGCGATCATCTCCAATTCCTTGCATGGAATCTGAGAAGATATTAGACAGTAGCGCCATAGGGGATTCAGTTAGATGATCCTCCTTCGCAAAAGAAATATCAACTTCGTCATCATCCTCATCGAACTCTCATTGGATAGAGGACTTGAGCGAGAAGAAGAGTGAATCTTCCGTTTTTTAGAAGGTGGAGCAGTGGATTTCCCCTTGCGAAGAGGACCTTTACCCTTTCCTTTGGCCTTCGCAGCTTCAGAAGTTTCTTCTCCGGCAACTTCAACACCAATCTTTACACACGAATGAAGATAAGAAACAGAGGCAACAATATTGTTAAAAATAGCAAAAGAAAATATTTCTTACTTCATCCGTGATTGAACGGAGTATCGCCAGGGTACTCGCCTTTGGATTCCTTTCGTAACTTCTTCTCAATTTGGTGATCTAAAAAGTTCGCAAGATTAGATATAAGAGGAAGTGAAGATTGCAAAGTAAGTGAAAGTTAGGAAATATACCTCTTTTGCTTTCCCGGGCCAATTAAATACCCAAGGATAATAGTTTGCGAGATTCGCAGGGAGTACATCGGAACCTGAAATGTAAGGTCCATTCAAAAATAGCGTAAAGACGCACCACTTGTCGTCTTTGGAATGGCGAGGAACATTGTTCTTTCCAGAATGCCAATCGATATCTTGCATGAGTATCTTTTCGCTAGGAATGTTCTCTTTTCTTTTCAACCGTGCACCCCAGCGAGACCTATCGTTCTTCATATTTATCACTTCATAATTTTCAAAAAAAGTTTTCTCTGAATACTTTTCAAAGAACTATCTCTAAGTTTGCGAATTTAGGGTCTCTGACTTCATCAGGAATAGAGATCCCTTACCAGCGCCACGATTGGCGAATTCAAGCATTAAATGGATGCAATCCCCACTTAATTGATAGATAGCTCGCGAGAACTTCTCATGAGAAAGAATTTCATAGAACAAGGGCAATTCGGGATTGTAGAGAGGAATGGGAAGACCTGCGAGGAGCTGACCTAGCAAAATTATGATTTTCTGATCATCACAATGATGATCAGTAAACAATTTTGCAGAAAGAATAGATGAAGATTCTTGATTGGGAATAGTGGATAAGGTGAAACCATTCTCTTGTAAATTCTTTTGAGTCTCACCCAAAAGGATTTCGTATCTACGACCAGATGGAGCCATTCTCAGAATATGGGAATGAATAGAGAATTGAAGATCAAGAGAAAGAAAAAAGGAAGATTCTGATGAGCGAAACGTAAATTGCGGAGGAGGAGAATTGAAGAAAAATTGCAGAGAGAAAGTAAAAAGAAGAAGAGGAGGGTGAGAAAACTATATATAGAGAAGAGTTCTCGAGAAGATAAATGCATTTAATGCGAGAGGAGATGTGAATGGTCAAGAATAAACGGTTGAAAGAGACGTGTCAAGAAAAGAGTGGAAGAAGAAACACGTGTAATAAATTCTGTATAAAAGTATGGGGTCATATCAAAAACAGATAAAGATGAACAGTTGCGGCATTTCAAAAATACTAGTTCTCATGACATTCTCTTCTTCGCAGAGAAGACATGAGAAGAGGCAAGATGTAGGATCAGAATATCGCGACATCAATACCTTGCGAGAACAATAAACGGCGAGATTGCGAAGGTATCGCAGATAAGTAATATAAATGACGCAATGAATGACGACAGCCAAAACACGAGAAAGATGTGAAGACCTTGCGAGATCTAGAAGAGTTGCGAGATTATATATTTGTACACTTGCGATATTTAGCAAGTCATTCCCGAAAATAAAGGACAGCTTAGCTGTCATCCACTATGTAATACCCTATATAAAGAGTTGAACAGGTCTGTTGATAGAGAGATCTTTTTCGAGTGTTGGGCAAGTCATTACGAGAGAGAAAATTTAGAGTGATTGTAATTCTTTAACTAATTTCCAGTTCATCTTGTAAGCATTTTTAAAGAGTTTAATCAATAAAAAATTACAATTGTTCATCCCAAAATGATTTGATTGTATAGATTCTTGTGAGGGTGTAGTGTAGGATTTCCTGCAACTACAGGTTAAAAATAACTAGATGACTACTGCCGCAGTGGGAGGCCGACCAAAAAATTAACGCAAAACTAAATTTTGTACCCGCAATTTAGTTCCGGAGTCGGACTTGTAAATTTGTAAAGCGAAATTGTAAATCAAAGAGATGTTCAAAGCCATCTTGCATAGGCTGTATTCAATATTGCACCATCTTGCCTTGCACCAAGTCAGTGTTGCACCACAATGGTGCAGAATCTTGCAATCCTTCCCTGCATACATGCATTCCTTGTAGCACCACAACCTGAGACACTATCCATTAATTCATTTCATTGCTTCAACTGCAATCTGTCCAATTCATCCAGCTCACTGCAGACCACCATTCTAGCTCAAGCCATTTGAACTGCAAACAATCATTAGAAACTGCATCTTCTCTTCTTTCTTGTATCAATATACATTCTTTGACTACAACAGCAAATCCTACACCATGTAAGCAGCTCCTCAACTAGCCATTTAACACCACTTCAGCCACACCATCAAACTGACATCAACCACCATTCCACCTGACCTGCAACTTCAACGCTTATGTTCCTCCGAGCATCAACTCCAGATATTGCAACAACATACTCCAATGCTCTTGCAAATCTTTTCTTCGTCCTTTCTAGCGCTGTTTTTAACCTTGCAACCACACACTCCAGCCCTATAATCTAACTCATCACCCAACATCAACAACTTCAATAAACTCAGGTGCAATTCCACTCCCATTCCCTTATACGCGAGATGTAACAAAATGCCACCAGTTCAAGATACTCAACATCAACTGCATTCTTGAGATAACTTGACGTCTCCAACTCGACCTCTTCATATAGTGCTTGTACCCCTTAACTCCCAAAAGGATAAGGTGTCCACTCTTCAAAACGCAATCAATGACTTTATGGTATAAAATTTTACGAAATTAATCCGTACAAAAACATCATGAATGCACTAGGCAGTCCACTGACATTCAAATTTTTTGCTTTTGTTCCAACTTCTATAACAAATGTTTCCTTTCCTTTTCTGACACTGTACGTTGTGCATCTCTGGTGGTGGTGGTAAAGTACGCTGTTTCTTCTCCTTTTAGAAAGTGATTTAGCTTCCACTGATCAATCATCCGAGAATAATTCTCTTTACGTTTCGGTCGTTTGTTTGATGTCCATGGAAGCGATGGTAAGAACAAAACTCATGACTTCTGTGCTTTGGTGGTGGTTCCATCCGCGTTCCAAGGTCTTGGTACATCTTCCATCACAAGTATAGCCTCCCAGATCTTTTCCACGCTAGCATTCAATGGAGGCATCTTAATTGGTTCCCATACTTCTGCGGCTTTTACGCCACTCCATGGTTATATTGCCTTCGTCCACCATAAGTTTCTTGCACATGATCTAGCCTCTGAATCTTATTATTGATTACGGTTATAGTAGTTCCTTTCTTGTTCAAATTCCTCCTGGTCATGGCTTCCCATAGCTACTATCTTCCCATTTGTCTTTCATCATCCTTCCACCAGCACTGTCCTTGCGAAGTGCTCGCCACTGTATTGATGAACGAGGTAACAAGCTTGCGTTCGCAGCATTCGAGTTTGTGTTCGCGATTTGGATAAGAATTCATTTCATTGTCTTTCTTCTAAGGCGATATATTCTTCTGTAACTCTGATTCTGCCATCGTGATTGTATTTTTGACTCTAAAAATTTGAATGTATAACAAGTTAGTCATGAAGAGAGCATTCACAAATGAGAGGATGAGATATCTTTCCTCAAAATCGGCCATCTCGCTACACATGGTTCTCCATCTTATTGTCAATTGTCTTAAGCTTTCTCCAACTCTTTGTTTCAACTTGAATACATCTTCAAGTCGCGTGAAGTTGTTGCTTGTGTAGGCTCCCAAAAATGTAGCTTGCAGATGGTTAAACGACGCGATCGTGTTCCTTGGCAGACCCTCAAACCATTTTAGTGCTTCTCCAATTAGGCTTGACGCGAAATATTTACACAGTATAGCGTCATGATTCTCCCATTGCAACATACACCTCATATATCGCAGGTTGTTCCATCGAAGATGTTTGTTAATGCGGGGAGATTGCACTTAGGAGGTATTCCTCCCATACGTACTTCTAGCGTGAAAGGGTTCTTCGCGGCTTTGCGATGGCCGATCAATTGTTTCCTTCCTCCTTCCCTTCTATTGTTGACAATCCTCTCATTTCAGCCCGAGTTCTCTTAAGATTTGTTCATTTGCCTCGGAGAATTTGACTCTCTTTGGTCTTTTTAGCTCTCGCTTCTCTCCAACTGTTTTGACCTTCTTGCTCGAAACGACGCTCTTCTTCGTTTCTTTCTTCAATTCGCACGCCATTATATCGGTTGTTCTCTCTTCTTGGTTGTCTCTCAGCTCTCACCTGCGCCCTCTCATATCAGTTTCTTGCTCCTCTTCTCTCGTCTTCAGAATCGGATGATCTCCAAGTATGTACACTTACTCATCATAACTCCGGGGAGTTCGGTGGCTGATTTTGATCTTCTCCATCATTTCTCCTATTCATCCTTGATGATTCTCCTGTTTCATTCCTCCTTTCTCAGACAAGTCTCCCACTTCTTCTTAACCGTTGATTGCCCTTGTACATTTCTTCTTCTAGCCATTTTTTCTTTTTCAATGAATTCTTGAGGATCTTCTCCAAATCTTTTCTCTGTTAATCCAAATTCCTTCCAATTTCTACGTCAATAAGTCCTGTTTCTAGCGCATATGTAGTAGCAGGATTTCCACACTACACCCCTTACTCGAATTTGCTTAATTAATCCATTGGGAGATGTAAGATCAAGAATATTTATTGATTGAATTCATGAAGTGTTTACACGGGGAAAATAGAATTACACTTAGAAGTTAAAACACTCTTAAACTTTCTCTCTCCTAATGACTTGCTCAACAATTCCAAAATGACTCATTTAGCCCTTTATATAGGGTAATACAAGATAAGTTCCCCTTTATTTCGGAGTGTCTCGCGAAGTGTCGCAGTGCACAAACATTCACTCTCGCGACACTTCTTAACTCTGCTTGGTCTTGTGTCTGCCAATTGTTTTGGGTGTCGTTATTTATCGCGTCGTTTATTGTAGCTCCCTGCGACTCCCTCGCGACACCGTCGTTTATTAATCTCGCGAGCCTTGTACATTGCGATATTATGATCCTACACAACTAGCCATTTAACACCACTTCAGCCACACCATCAAACTGACATCAACCACCATTCCACGACTGCAACTTGCTTATGTAGCATCAACTCCGGATATTGCAACAACATACTCCTCTCTGCAACCACACACTCCGACCCCTATAATCTAACTCATCACCCAACATCAACAAATTAATCCATTTGCAGTTCAAGATACTCAACATCATTTGCATTCTTGAGATAACTTGACGTCTCCAACTGACCTCTTCACTACCCCACTGAAATTAATCCGTACAAAAACATCTACTATCCACTATAAGAGTTTTTCACGAACATGTATCAACAAATTGGGAGTAAATAAATTAAAAAAAGAAGAAGTTGGGAGTGCAGAATATCAGTTTGATTCTCCATCTCCAATAATTCAATAGGAAGGATTCAAATTATTGTTATTACAACAAGACCCAGCTTTGGAAGAAACTACAGTGAGAATGTTACTGGGATGCTAATAACTGTGTCTCCCTAAAATGGAGCTGTAAATGCTTAATAGAAGCCGTAAAATGTGCCAAGCTGAACAACTAACTTTAGGATCTAGTTCTAATGTTTGTTAAGGACACGCGTGAACTTTATTGTCTAGTTCCAAATCCAGTATGTATTGAGCTGCAGTGATATCAGTGGGGGATATGCTTAAAAGCAAATTATATGGCTGGAGTAGGAGTTGGAAGAATTTAAGACTCGACACTTGGGTATGATTAGGGTTTAAAAGTATAATTTCCACTCCACCGGTGTGTTTAAACCAAAAGCTATTTAAAATTAATCTAATTTCCATTTCCATTCTACTGGGGCGGGTGTTTAGACCAATAATTACAGAAAACCTAATAGTATGCAAACAAATAGCATGTACGTAGTGTGTCCTTATTTTCTAGTTTCTCCAAAGTACCGTACTGGACACGACACTGAGAAAGGCTTTAATGCAATCTAAATATAACGCCATTAACTGTCGATCATCGTTTCGTAAACGAACAAAGAACTAATTCTCTCCTAAATGAACAAATAACCAATTCTCATTTGAATGAATAGAAAGAAAAATAAAAAGTGGTGCTTTGTAATGCAACGTAAATGCCTAAATAACACTAAATCACTAATCTTTTATTCTAGTTTCTAAACAACTTAAACTACCCATATATTAAACAACAAAGGATTCAAACATAATTCAAGAAGCATAAGAATTGGAAAACACGAACGTACCATATGAATCCTTCTTCTGAGTTAAAAGTTTTTGGAGATTTAGGGCAAGACTATGAATCCCTTTTCCGGTTTGGTCCAGTAAATTAAATTCAAACAATACCCTAACTTGTTCTATAGGGCTTACTAACTTAACGAACAAGGATACATACTCCTTGCAAGATTTGAACTACCTTCTGGATCAAAAACTATAACCCAGTCATAACCACCAACTGTGAATCTGTCACTAATCATAGATTTACCAACTCTCATTCCCTTTGCTAGAGAATATCCTTTTATCTTAAACTCATGACAACCTTCCACAGTCTCATAAACCCACTGCGATGCCAACAGTGATGCTAATGGCAACAATGATATATCCTGATTAGTAGTATTAAACCCCAAGTACTCTGAACACGAATGTACGCATATCTGGAAAGCGAGTAATTTAAGAACCTGCAAATAAAATTGTAAGAGGAAGTGGAAGAATTTTCATTCACTTGGTATTGAGCAGAAACCATAGACGGTAAAATTTACTAGATGGTAGTTGATAAATTAAGAGAATCCTGAGATAGTCACTCTTGGAATTTCCTCTCTAGCAAAGCCTATACAAACATATTGTATTTTGATTATGGAGGTGGATGGACATGGAATACTAGATGAACAATATATTAAATACAAATTTCTCCATCCTAAATTACCACTTAGCATTCAAGTTGTCTCAAAAAAATAAAAATTATAGTAACAAACCTAAATTTGAAGAAACTACACTTGTAATCCTAGAGAAAAATAAGATTCAAATGACTCATGCATGCATGCAGATATTTCAGTACACATCAATCACTAGCACGGATACATTTACAAACTCATTAAGAAAGCAAAATGAAAGGACATGAAACACGCATATCATCATAATACTCACATTCAACAATTGAATCTTGAACTCTAATGCTCCAGGAGATGAAGATGGTGAGAATTCTATCATTTTCTCGGAGTGAGAAATAAAGAAGAAGATGAAGCGTAAGATGGAAAGGTTAAAAATGTGATTATGTTAATTATTTTCCTATTCCGATTTTGAGGACCCATAAGGGTATTTGTGGGATGAACTAAAAATGGGCAAAGTAAAGATGCAATAACAACCACGCAATCCATAACTAAAGGATACATAAACTTAGTAGAATTCTTGTATCGCACCACTTCACTACTGCCAATTTGTAGCTTCATAACCAACTTCTACATAGCATCCCCAGCACAACTGAAACCCAGTAGAAGCTTCATCTCAAACCTGTCACTGCCAAGACCATGTGTCCTAACATACATCTACTTGTAGTAGTTCAAACCATCTTTGTACTGCAATTACCATCACTTCCCCGTAACTTCCAACCTAGCATTCAGTCACAACCCATAGAAAACTCTAGCACTCAACTGCAACATTCAACAGCTCCACCAGCTTCAGCTTCACATCACCACCTTTTCCAATTATTCACTACAAACCTAGCTATATTCACTAAGCTTCAACTGCAACACCTTTTCCAATTATTCAAAACTTCAATCCCATTCTCTCATAGCTCCATAATCTTCTTTGTTTCACAGCCAATCAGAATTGCACGGAAACCCATTGAACACCACGGACCACTATCTCAGGCCAACATCTTCTTCTTGCCTGACACCAACATAGCCACCACTTCAATTGAATCTCCCTTCTTCACTACACTGAGAACAACCATCAGAACACCCTTGGAAACAACAGATTCATCTTCTCAGGATACCTGCAACTCAAATTCAAGCTACCATTCAACCAAAACTGCCAACAAAATATGTACGAATCTTCTTACTTTCACTGTTGACCTTCTCAAACCCTAGATTTAAATTCAAAATTCATTGTTGACTGAGATCGTAATAACGAATTTAGGTTTACATTTGTGTTGGTTGGCCTGGGATCAGTACTGTTACTTGATGAAGAAGATAAATTCTCAAAAGAAGAAAAGTTCGATGGAGAGGAGAAAGATCGATAATGGAGAGAGGAGGGAAAAATCGACCGAACTAACTGAAATTGAAGGAAAAATCAATGAAATTAAACAAATTAGTTCACTTTGTTCCTCAATACCAATTGTGCATGGTGATGGTGGTGGAGATGGTGATGATGGTGGAGATGATGGTGGTGGACTGAAGAAGAAGATGAGAGCAGTTTCGATATGAACTTCTTGTTTATAGACCCTGGATTTGCAGTCCACTATTCTCAGACGCACCGGTATCGAGGGTAGTAGCCTTTCTCTCCAGCAAGCTTTGGGATCCTTTAATTCTCTGTGTGGGTTTGTTTTTCCTATTTGTACTAATGTTGCCACCAATTCCATGAAATCATTGGCAACTATTTACTTTGATGCTGTGAGGAAGAACTTACCCACCAATTTTGTTATGTCTGAACGTGATTCTGTGCTTTGGCAATGTCACCAAACAAAACATGCTTGGGATTTTCTGATGGCGATTCCAATTGTGGGGCTCAATCAACTTATTGGAGCTAGGCAATTTAGTGCATTTCTCCGGTACATATTAGGGATCCGCCTTTTTGAGGTGGATGGTGCTTGCCCCTTTTGCAAGAGGGAAATTGATGTTTTTGGTGATCATGCCTTGCACTATGTGAATGAAGTTGGGTTTAAGTTTAGACATGATTTGGTGTAGGACACTATTGCGGACATGTGTTTTCGTGCAGGTGTTCCAGCCAGGAAGTAGGTTGACTTTGGTTTTCTTGCAAATAATGGCACGGCCCTGAGACCAGTTGATATTTTTGTATATAATTGGGATAATGGGCGTGACGTGTGTTTGGATGTGACTGGTGTTTCACCTTTTACCGGTGGTGGGGTTCGTTCCTTTTTCCCAGGTATGGCCATTAAGAACGCTGTTACTCGTAAGAATGCTAAATATTTGAAGATCTAGAAGTGTATGTCTCAAGTCTATGGTTTTGGGACGCTTGCCTTTACCACATTAGGAGAGTTGGGGGATGATACTATATACTTTTTGAAGCGCCTTCGCAATTATATTGCTAGCTAGTCATTTCGTAGAATAGGTGTAGTTATCCAAAAAGGCGTTGGAGCTCAGCTGGTTGCTAGGCTTCCAACTAATTTCTTACCAGAAGATAATCCTTCAAAGTTGTAATTTTTCCAAAATTGTTTTTAATTAATAATAATAAAAAAAAGATCTTAATGTTGAAAAAAAAATTGAGGTGGCCGGGATTCGATCCCGCGACCTTTGTGTCAATTTGACAAAAATTCCAGCTATAAGAGGGGCATTTTTGATTTTTCAGCCTGGACCATTTTCAATCTTTTTTTGTTAATTGATCACTAAGATTTTACAAAAAAAAGTGGTCATATAAAGGTCCTCCCTCGCTTCACTCGGTCGGCCCAATTAAATTTTTTTAATATTAAATATAAATATAAATAATATTAAATTCACCAATTGTCACTATTATTATGATTATTAAAAAAAATATTTCACTTAACCACTTTTTAATATTATATATCTATATAATTTTCAAACAAAAAATGAAACTAAAATTAAGTAATTATTTAATACTTGTTTTTATTTTTATTACTGACAAATTAAATGAATGAAGATAAAAAATAATACATATTTAGTTTGTTGGTAACCTAACTACAAGCTGGGCACACCAACACCTTTTGAATGGCAATACCTAATCTATGAAAAATAAAACTACCTAAACCGTTACTAACATCATTGTTAACTAGGCAATTCTTCAACTAAAAAAAAACACAAAGTATCTGCACCAAGTTCACCCAAAGTAGAAAGCTAACACACCCAAACCATAACCGTGTGAAAAAAATGCACTGTTCCAAGTATTTATTTCGTTTGCGTGAAACAACATTTGAAATAGCTTGGCCTGGGATGAAAGAACGTGTACCCTCTCCCATGAAAGGCGAGAAGCCTATGACATCCATATAAACATCCTGACCATTTTCCCAATTATAAACGAGGATATCTGCAGGACGCAAATCTCTATTATTATCTGACAAAACCCCAAAGCAACTTCCTTGAGTGTAGGTACGCCAGCCTTGTAACAAATGTCAGCAATTACATCACGGACAAGGTCGTGCCGAAATTTGATCCCAACATCTTTGGCACAATGAAGCGCATGATCACCAAAAATATCCATTGGCTTATTGCAACTTGAATACAGACCTTCCTCGACAAACAAGGGAATACCGAGGCGATAGAAAACTACATCCCCGAATTGTCTTGGTCCTAAACACTGATTCAGCCCACTGATGGGAACAACCAATAAATAATCTTGAGCATGTTTAACACGGTTGCATTTCCACATAATAAAATCTCTTTCAGACATAGAAAATTAAATGGTAACATTCTTCTTTACCGCATCAAAATAAATAACTGCCAAGGAGTCCATGCATGTAGGGGAAGTATCATCGACACAATAGGTAGAAGGTAGTCCACATATCTGGATGAACTTTTGAAGAGCCAACTGGTAAGCATCACATTTGTCCATTGAGAACAAACTCCCAAGAATCACTTTTTGAACTGAAGCAGTTTGATTTTGGGAAGCCAGATAACAATAATTACGTGTGTCTGCCATAATATAAATGCCTAAGCCACCTGCCTTGATAGACAAAGTAACTAATCTTTGTTGTAAGGGTCCACAGCCAGCCGCATCTCTTGTTACCAAAAGTCTTAAATACTGAAATAAATGGTCATCAAAAAGATCAGCGGCTTGTTGAAGGGCAGCAGGATTGGTAGTCCTCATTGAAAAATATAATCTTGACACACCGGTACAATTACGAAGTAATAACATTTCACTCTGGGGGTCCTTGAGTTTCTTGATGGCTGACATTAGGTGAACAGTCTTATTAACTCTACTTAACAAATTTCAAGTCCAAACTCACAGGACCTCCCAACAGTTTAATGACATTAGTAGGCCCACCAATATCTTGTGGGAAAACACCAATATCAACACTACGGGGGTCAACTGATAGCAAAAAGACTTCCGTTTTCTTAATGTTGAGGTGCAAACCCCTACCTGGTCCTTAAGCTTCTATTATGCTCAGGGCCTTGGCTACCTCAAGAGTGTCACCAATGATGGTGCCATCATCAAGATACCAGGCGTGTAAATCAGCTTACAACGAGACGCAATGGATTTCACAAGGGGATGAAAAGTCAGCACAAATAACAAAGGACCAAGATAGTCTCCTTGATGGACACCAAGAGCCGAAGACAAAACATATTGATCGTAATAAAGTCTTGCTGGCTTAGCATAACAAAATTCAACCCAACGTGAAATACCTGGACAATGGAGCCTAATTTCCCTTATTAGGTGAGATCTGGATACCATGTTGAATGCATTGGAGAAGTCAATAAGAAGCATTGACATCGTGTATGAGTGACCCTTTCTTATCAGCAAACTATTCACAGCATGTAAAATGCCCTCACCTCCAACCGGCACGCCCACACCAAACTGATGGTCTCCCAAATAAGACGACATGGCACTACCAACAGAATGAGCATCAACTTTTGAAACTAGCCTACGCCAGATAGTGCCAACCGCTATTGGCCTAAGCCCACCACCAGGTTTCATTAACGGTGTTAAGGGGGCGCTAGCAATGAATTCACCAAAACACTAGAGCATTTTCCCGACAACCAAAGGTTGACTACCCCTGTAATAGAAGCCAACAGATCATCTGCAACTGCTGCACCTGCGCCACTTAAAGCATCGATTAAGTGCTGAGCATGCAAGCCATCTCTTTCACTATCTTATTTTTGTGAATTATTTCTTCCATGACTCTATGCATGCGGAAGCTCGCCTATTGTTGCTTGCATGCGACCTCGGTGCATTGACTTGATGAAAATTTCAGATTTGTGTCTTCTTACGGAAATGATCACAGAATCTCCATCCGAAGTCGAAATGAGGTGGTTGACCTCCCATTCTTTATATAAGATAAATAGCTAACTTCTGCAAAAAAGTATTTCTTGATTTGGAGTCCGTTTGATAGGTGAAAAGGACCTGACACCGAGAATTCAGAACTTTTCAGGAAAAATTATGTAGGTTTTCATCTGTCACGTAGTCGAGAGTTTTGGCCGCCATTTATAGCTCGCCAATCGGATTGAGGTTCCCTTTTAGTATGTTATAGAAAACTTCCATACGAATCGTTCGTTATGTAGCTCACCCCCAGATTATTCACCAATTAGCGCCAGTTTTAGTTCTTCCATGGGGCAGTGTAAAAACGTTTCTGACAGAGTTTTTGTAAAACGACCCGTAACCTTTCCAAACCAGATGCCACATCCCAAAATACTTTATTTTTATGAATGTTTAGACTTATAATAGGCATGATTTATGAATTTCATGATTTGTAATTGCACCTCCATGCTTGAACCATTTTTTGCTAATTATGATGCTTTTGGTGATTTTTCAGCGGGGGTACGGCCCAAATAGAAAAAGACTTTAGAGATTACCATGGGTAATATTGCTGATGAGATATTTCTCCATATCCGAAATCATGAGAAGACCCATTCTGATGCGCTGGTTTAAAGCATCCCAAGTGACGTCGCTATGTAGAATCCCAGTGAGACGAGGATTGTACAGACTGAGTATCCGAATATTGGTGTTCCCTTTCAAACTTGGTAAAATCATCTCTAGATATGTGTTAGAGGCTTCACAATCCCATCCTCTTATGCTAATCTAGAAGTCTCGTGGCTTCATCATCATCTTCGGGCAATTCAGGAGCACCAGAAGAAAGCAGGCGCCTCTTCCAGTTTGGAGGCAGTTACTAAACTGGACTTGAAGTTTAAAGACTTTCTTAGGAATTGAAAGTTGCTTATGCTTCTGTGCGATTTTTTTTTGTGGGTAAAGGGAGTTTTTTTTTTTTTTTTTTGAATGATTTGCAAAGGTATTTTGAAAGGGAATAATACTTTTCTTGACTAATCAATGGAAATCCTAAGTATGAATGCAAAATATTGCAAACATTTTGGAGGAATTACAAAGGTTGCAGAAAACAGGAAAATATTGTAAAGCGGTGGTAGAATGTTTAAGCGTCGAATGCTTCGAGCCACTTGCCATGTATGACCACCCCTTCTGGTTTATCGGTGTTGATAAGCTTGTAATAACCACCTAATATGGTTTCAATGACCAGGTATGACTCTTGTAACCTTCCTGACCGTGTCTCCGACTTGGAAGGAGTTGGACTTTGCTACCTCAGGCTTATCTCATATTTCCAGGATAATTAGGTTACTAGTTTTCTTATTTTCAGTAGAGACGATTCCTACCCACTTAATAAAATATTGAAAAGGATCAGCTTCCCATTCACATCGCTGAGTCACATTGGGGTTGATATCCGGGTCAAGTCCCCAATTATTGATCAGGCGTGAGGCAGCTGGTTGGAGGAAATCGGATAAGCGTGACTTACTTGTGCACAGAATCTACGAACATATGACCCCATATCCTCTCTTGGAAACTGCTTCACATTCAAATGCAATATGCGGCGAAATTCGTCTAACAGGTCGTCCTCGGGATTCGCCATCTTGTTGGAAAGTCTTGGAGGTTTTGTTGCCAACAAAGAAGGTTCACTTGTTTTCATCTTGTTATTGTGAATCCATGGGCTTCCCGGTACCATGTCATAATTCGGATTTTCTTTGATAATGTGAAACTTAACATATGTCTGAATATCATCCATGTTTACCTCAAGAGTGATGTGACCTTATGTACTTTTTGAACTTCCTTCAGAACCTTTGATTATGGATAGTGAATACGTAGCTTCATGTCTGGGGATTCCTGCCGTCCTCAAAGTCTTGATAGTGATGATGTTGACGTCGGTCCCCGCATCGATTAATACTCGCTCAAATTTAGCATCCTTGAGGCAAACAGTAGTGAGAGGTCCCCATCCAGTCTTCTCATTGTCTTTGATAGCTACATCTTCCAAAGTAGCTTTTTCAGCAAAGAGTAAACGCTTACCAGACACAACACGATTAAGGGCGGAGAAAATGTCTTTGCATTGTGCTCTTGAGAGGTGGAGAATCTCGCACATATGTTCCATCACAGACTGGAAATTTTTGTTGACCGAGTCTCTGGAAAGAGTAAAATTCCTGACAGGGAGGGGGTCTTTGTGAACACCTTTAGTCCCCAGTTGCAGTTCTCCTGAATCTACTTTTTCCTTAAAGATGCGCTTCAAGATGTTGCATTCACTAGTGGGGTGATTGAAAAATATGTGAAAACGACAATATTTCGGGTCTGACATCTCTTCAGCAGTTGGTGGACGTCGCATGTGTGGTAACTTGATAGCTCCGTCTTGTATCCATACGTCTAACAGTTCGAGGACTTCCTCCATGGGAAAGGGAAAACTGGAGATGTTGGATCTGTGTTTGGTTGTTGTTGTTGTTGCTGGCGCATAGCTTTGGTTAGATTTGATTCAGAACGCTTAGTGTGCAATGTCGGCTGAGGTGTAACCTTCCTTTTAGTCCTTTCATCGGTGACAACACCAATGGATGGTTGAACAGAGTATTGCTTGTTTACTAAGCGCCTATCTCTGCGAGTGTCTCCACGACTTTACTCTCTGGCGGGCCTCGTTCTCTCCAACAGGGCTGGAGCCGTCGTTATCGACCTCTTAGCAGCATCATGTAACTCAGAGAAGGTTTGGAATCGTAAATTTTCTAACAAGGCACGATAGTCATGGATCATACTATTGATACAGAGCTCCACTAATTGTAGTTCAGTTACATTCTGATTGTGGCAGTCGAGAGCTTGAGTCTGGAATATTTTCACAAAGTCGTCTGGGTGCTCGTTATTTCTTTGGAATATTCTGCCCAATTATGAAAGTATGACTTGCTCCGAGACAGAAAGATATTTTTGTAAAAAATATTGACCATCTGAGACCAACTGGAGATGCTGTTGGGGACGATATTGTTGTACCAGGTGTAAGATCTCCCAGTATGAGATTTGGAGAATTTTTTGAGTTGCAACACCTGATTATATTCATGCTCTCCTAACGACTCCAGGAATCGGGAGACATGTTCTCTGGCATTTCCGGTACCATCATATAATGAGAAAGGAGGAGATGAATACCCTCTTGTAAGTGGAATCCTCTGGATCTCTATTAGGTAGGGAGGCTGGTGTTGATGGAATGAATGGGAACCTTCTTTTAAACGGTTCTATAGGAGACTTTCGAGCTCTTCCCGAGTGATGAAGTTTTGATGTGGCTGGCTCCTTTCTGGCATGTGGTAAGTGATAACACGTACCTCATCATCTTCCTGAGTGTTGACTCTGGAGGTGCTGGCTCCGCCAATAGATGCATTCCTAGCTTGTTCCATTTGGTGATGGCGCTGCTCGGGTGTTAACTGTTCCGTTAAAGTCTTCAGATAGGTGAGAACTTCCTCTGAGTGGTGGCCATGGCTACTTGCGTAATAGCAAAGGTATCTTGCCTTTTCATCAAATCAGCTATGGTTGGCGGTGCCTGCTCCTCGTTCATGGCATCCTCGGCGGTAGAGAGAGGAGTATTGGTGTTTTCAATGGGCGTGTTTGGAGGAGTGATCTCTGGAGTCCCACTACTGGTGTTGTTGGGATTTGGCATACCTTCTGAGCCTGATCCGCCACATATGTCGTTTGGATTAGGGGTGGCTGTTGAGCTTGCATTGGGATTGGTTATCGAACCAAACCTAAGATCCACCATTTCGTTTTTCTTTCACACGATTGAAGAACTAAATTTGTAGCCGAGAGATTGACCTCCCACTGTGGTCGCCAATTGTTAATACTCAAAAATCGCTCATAGGTAAAACAATGTACTGTCAAAGTACTTTCTTTAGGTTCGAAAATAGGGAAAGCAAAGAATGTTGAGTAAATCAGTAGTGATTGAATTGGGTGTGAGGTTATTCAACTATGGAAGAATAAAAGCTCGAGAATCATAAACGTGTTATGTCTTTTGAATAGACAAAGTAGTCTATTTATAGTTGTATGGAACACTCACGATTTCCTCGTAAGTAGTGGAGATTATGGAGAGATTGTAGGATCAGAATATCGCAACATCAATACCTTTGCGAAATCTTTGAACAACACATTGCGAAGATATCGCAGATTAGTTACACAAATGACGCGACAGATGACGACATCCTAAATACGAGAAAGATATGGAAAACCTAGCGAGATTTAGGAGTGTTGCGATATTTAACATTTGTATACTTGCGAGAATATCGCAAGCCAGATTCGAAAATAAAGGATAGCTTAGCTGTCACCCACTATGTAATATCCTATATAAAGAGCCGAACAGGCTTAAGATGGAGAGAGATCTTTTTGAGAGTGGAGAGAAAGTTTTGAGGAGAGAGAAAGTCTAGAACAGTAGTTGTATTCTTGATTTCATTTTCTCCTTGTAAAAATTCCTAAACTCAATTAATAAAAAGTGTGATTGTTGATCTTAAAGATGTGTTGATTATTATGAATTCTTGTGAGGGATGTATTGTGGGATTTCCTGCAACTACATAATGGCGCTAGAAACAGGGATTGGCATATAAGATTAAAGATTGTTATTAAGATTGTTCAAATCAAGAAAATGATGAAACAAATCGATAAATCAGTTTCAACCAAGGAATGCAACAGAAGGTTGGAGTGTAGTTTGATTACAAAAACAATGATTAATGAATTCCATGAAAAACATCAGAGGGAGAATACATAAACAAGATTTTGAAGGAAAGAAAATCATGACGGTGGAGAAGGTATCACCCTTGAAAGATTGGGAAAAGAAGAAAATTACATTCACAGCAGCAGAATTACCAAGAGAAAATTTGAGCCACACATCTCCTTTGGTAATCACAGTAACCACACGGAAAGAGAAGGGGAAATCAGCAAAAACTATGGAAGAATGGGCGGTAAACAGAACTTTGGTGGGTACAGGGAGTTCGGTGGATATAATGTTTTACCATGCATACAAAGAAATGGGGTACAAAAATGAAGAGATGTCTCCCTCAACATATCATATTCATGGCTTTGGCAAATCTACAACAAAACCGAAAGGGGAAATAGAAATGCGAATTTTGCTAGGAGAGATTGAAACACAAGTGACACTATGTGTGGTGGATATGGAATCGCCATACAACATGTTGTTGGGAAGGCCATGGATACATGCAATTAAAGCTGTAGCGTCAACATTACATCAATGCATTAAATTTCCTATGCCGAGTGGGATTGGTGAAACTAGAGGGGATGCTGATAAAGCGAAATTATGTTATCAAATTGAAGTGAAGCAGTATGAAGGACGTGCAAAGAAGCGAAAAAGTCGCAGAAAAATAGCGAAGGAGGCAAAGAAAGAAGAAGAATTTAGAACTTATATGATAAGAGCAGAGGAAGGAAAAGGAATACCCAGTGAAATTTCGGGAGAAGGGAATGAACTTGCGAAGGAGATAAAAGAACCAACACCTATGGGAGAGCCTAAGAACAGTTACACCGCGGCGGAACCAACAAAGGAAGTGAATGTTGGAACCAAAGAAGAACCCAAAATACTAAAAATTGGGACTAAGATGGAGGCAGATGAAGAAGAAAGAACTATTAGACTGTTGCGAGAATATAAAGATATTTTCGCATGGAACATGGATGAGATGCCTGGAATAGATCCGTTTGTGGCGTGTCATAGGTTGGAGATTGACAAAAATACAAGGCCATTCAAACAAAGAATCAGAAAAATCGCAACAATGTATCAACCCCAAATAGAAGAAGTGTTGCAGAAGATGCTTGATGCAGGAATCATAAGACAAGCTAAATATCCGGAGTGGATAGCAAACATGGTTATGGTCCCAAAGAAGAATAAAGGGATAAGAATTTTCATAGACTTTACCGATGTAAATAAAGCTTGTCCGAAAGACAGTTTTCCGTTAGCAGATATTCCACAAATGGTTGAATCAGCAGCAGGAAATGATAGAATATCTTCTCTATACGGATACAAAGGCTACAATCAAATCCCTATCGCTGAAGAAGATCAAGAACATCTCGCTTTTTTTTCGCTCCAAGAGGGTTATCTTTGTTATACAAAAATGCCATTTGGTTTGCGAAATGCTGGAGCAACATACCAAAGGATGGTAGAGAAGGTGTTCGCGAAGTGGATACACAAAACGTTAGAGGTGTATGTAGATGACATGTTAATAGAAAGTAAAGAAGCAAAAGATCATGTCCAATATCTGAGGGAAGTTTTTGAACAAATGAGGCATTTTAACATCAAAGTAAATCCAGAGAAGTGTATCTTTGGGGTTGCGTCAGGAAAATTTTTAGGCTACATTATATCAAAAGAAGGAATACAAGTTTATCCAGAGAAAGTGCAAGCAATTCGTGACATGCCAACACCAGCGACGGTAAAAGATGTACAAAAGTTAAACTGACTCTTAGCTTCGTTAGGAAGGCTCATTTCGCGATCATCAGACAAATGTAAACATTTTTTTAACATACTCAAAAAGGGGACGAAGTTTAGATGGACAGATGAATGCGAGAAAGCTTTTCAAGGAATAAAAGAACATTTGATGAATATATCTATTTTGCAAAAAGCAGAACCAGAAGAAGAATTATTAATCTATCTTGCGACAACTTCACACGCATTAAGTGATGTGTTACTGCAAGTAGACTGTAGTTGCAGGAAATCCCACAACACACCCCTCATCATATCTTGATAATAATTTCTAGATCTAAACTTATTTGATATGAAAATAGAGATAAAAATCCTAAAATTATAAATGGAGACACAAGAATTTACGTGGTTCGATCAATGTGATCTACATCCACGGGGTTAGGGTTTTTCACTATGATTGTTGAGGTTACATTAATATTACATTTACAATCTCCATTAATGGATATTTTGTGGAGCTCTAGATCTAGTTTTAGGGAAGAAGATGATAAAGAAAAATAAAGTCTCTCTCTAAAAATATCTCTCTCCTCAAATAATATCTCTCTCCTAAAATGTGTATCCCCCTTTTCTCTCTCCTGCTCTCCTCTTTATATAGTGTTTACATAGTGGATGACAGCTCATGTACAACTAATATTTCCCTTAATTTCAGATTTACCTTGCGACATCCTCGCAAGAGTATAAATGTTAAATCTCGCAGACACTCTAGTTTTCGCAAAATCTTCGTACTTTCTTCATGTTTACGTTATCGTCATTTCTGAAATCACTTTGCGACATTTTCGCGACGTTGTTGATGAAGATTCCGCAGGTGTGTTGTTGCTGCGATATTTGGATCTGACGAGGTGTCAAACTCGCAAAAATAAATTTCTCTACTTCTCTTTAACTAGCAAGCAGTATAATGTAAGTAGGATCGTCCCAAGGGAGGTATGAAGTTCAAGTTGTTATGCAAATACTCTTAGCAAAGATGATTTTGTTGTAGAAATCTTTGAAAATTGTAAAATGTATTCAAATATGAGATGTAATTGATTAAAGGTTCATTCTAGACCACGGAATACAAACCAAATTGATAGATAGCTATGTTCTTCACATTATCATGTTACTAACAACCCTAGAATAATTAGTATGCTCAACTATTCCGTTATTATCTTCTAGCTCACCGGATACGGAAGCGCTCGACTACCGGTTCCTACTTGCCAAGTTTCCTAGAGGTACGCTTACTAGGTTTGACTTAAACAAGTGCTCTAAGTTCTGTGAGATAAGGTTGCTCCTAGTGATGAACTCAAAAGCATGAATCACCTACTAGTGTTGATTTCTACATATGGGTACTTAACAAAGTCCCATCATCAATACCCACATATTACTACTTGTGTTTATCTTCTCTAGACAATTACGGGTCGAAGAAAATCTAAACTAGCAAATAGATTAAGAATTAATGATTCAATTTCGAACTTAAACCCTTAACAAATAATCCATAGACAATATTAGCATGGTAGAAATCAATCAATAACATAAATAAATGCAAGAGAACAAGTTATTTCATCAATTATAGATTCATATTTCGGGCTTCGAAATCGCCCTTAATCAAGAAGAGTTTTAGTTACTCATAATATTGGAGTTCATCATCAAATATATTAATTGAAATAGAGTAAATGAAATGAATATCAAAACGGAAGCAAACCCTAGTGCGGCTCTCTGCAAAACTCCAAGAAGAATACGTATTATCCAAGTTGTAGAAGTTTCCCTTTTTGTAGCCTTTTTCTCCTTCCAAAACTAGGTTAAGTCTCAAAAGCCCATATCCAATGTGTCCACCAAGCCCACACAAGAGAAACCCATGTAAGAAAATATGTCAAAAATAGTTAGCCGGAAAGCTGGGTATATCGCCGGAACTTGGCCGGAAAAGTGACCAGGCAATAGCTCTGGTGACCTGTAAATGCAACTCAGGTGATTGGTCAAGCTAACAGTCAACCGTCAAAGTAAACGGCTGACTAACAGTGTTAACTGAGTCAAGTCTGAGTTAGAAGGGTGAGTCGAGTCGGCTCATTGGCTGGTCCATTCTCATCACTGGCTTAAGCCCATTGCACAGGCCTAGAATTCTATGTCGCGCCATGATGGAAGTACACTCTGCACTGTATCCTGCATTTCGTCTTAGCTCCAATTTCAAACACAGCCAACATCACTCACTCCATCTGAGCTGCTTCATTCCATAACCAGCTACAATCATTTCTTCCACCACTCCAATTTCATTCCCATGACAAACATCATTCAGTTGAAAACATCCATCCATTTCGGTGCCTCCATAACTCGCCATCCGAGATGCCCGTACTGTAACCACATGATTTGTAACCACCAGCTACAACATATCTTTTGTACAACTCAACCTTGAACATATTCTCCTTCATTAAGACCCCGCACATGTTCGAAACCCTTGAGCACAAAGAACTATAAGTGTAGCTTCACCCGCACGGCAGAAGAACACCTCGGCTCGACCGCCGGCTACTCTCATTTCCATCACCATTCAACATGGCTTCACCGTCTCGAGTTGCAGCAGTAGTCACCATCGTCATTCATCATTGGTCCCTGTGTATGACCATCTCAAGCTCCAACTATCTCCACGATGACAACAAGCCATTCGACTTACTTCCCCGTCCATCACCAACTACAACAAAGAAACACGAACCATCTCGGACCGAAATCATCACCGATATCATCTCTCCGCCATGCTAACTACCAGTTCACCACTTCGACTCGAGAAGAACTGAACTCTTCATCCACAGCAGCATTTCAACTTCCTAACTTTCCCGGGTTGCAAAGACTCTCACAAAGACCACCGCAATTGACCATTTCCCAGTCATCTCGATTTGCAAACACCCGCACTTCAGTCCACACCAAAGCACTGCATTTTCTCCATTCCAGCCTTACCCGCAAAACAACATATCAAACCACCAGTGCCACTGAGGCAACATCAGCAGTTCCATCTCATTATATCTCTGCAGCTCCATTTCTTGCTCTAGCTACAGGTCATCCTCAACGTTGCTGCCATCACCCCTGACTCCGAATATGATCATTGCCATCCTTTGTATACTCAGCCAAGACCAAAACAGCTCGATCTCAAGTTCTCCCTCATAATCCACATCATATTATCACCATCACCTGCATATCCACCTTAGTAGCGTCGACTCCACAACCTGCAATCCCCATTGCCTGTAGCTCCTGCAGTTCCATCTTAGCTACCATTCATCCCTGCTTCGCAGCACCAGAGCCACGCAACAGAAGCATTCTATCAAAACTGCAGCTGCAATTCTGTTATTAGCACAACAGCATATTTATCTCCCCTGTGTAAACAGCCTCAAGTCCCCTGTAATGCATTGTTGCTAACACTTCAGAGCCACCAATCCTGTATTCACAGTTCCTGTAAGCTTCTAAATCTGTCCAAGCCAATGCCAAACATTCACCTCCTTGAAACTGTCAAGAATTAGTCATCCCGGCATTTTCTCGAACAGCTTGTATGCAATTTGCTGATGATGTACATATGAGAGTTGTTGCTGATTTCTAATCCTCCATGTACTCGATCCCTGCAATATCATTCAGATTCACACAAACCCCTCTTTCCTAACTGTTCAGACTCTCAAACACCCATGATTTTCGATCATTCATCACCTCACTGAACGGAAGCAAGCTCATCTTCATGGCTGATTTCTAGGCAACGATCTTTACCCAAATTACCAAATGAAACTCATATTAACGGCCACCTCATTCTTCTCAATGTCTCTTATTGATGTTCTCGAATTTTCGGTGACTCCTCGGTTAATTCCATCAAAGCATCGAGAAAACCCTAACTTTATTAACAACCACAGTAACATCAGCAGCTGTAATTCCTCTTCATTTTGTTCTTGACTGCAACAAATTAAAAACCCCATCTTTTAATGGTGCCGCCTTTCTCTCTTTCCTCTCGGTTTCAGATGTGTAATAATGAGAAGAAATTCTTCTCTGAATTTGAGGCTTGTGTAGGAATGAGACTGGTTAACCCCACTCATGTGGGGTAGATAAGGGGGTACACATAATAACTCTAGGCACCCACTCATTAGATAATAGACACCGAGAATGTCTTTTCGTTGCTTCTCTAGACTACGGTAGTTGTCTCCTATCGCCGGCTTGGCTCAGCTCCGCTCCCAATATCAGTTGCACATTAGGATTGATGCTTTTGCTCTTCTTCGAATCCTTCCGCCAACAACATCCGCCTCTTACTCCTCATATTCACTTCTTTTATTCAATGAGAGTCATCACTAAAGTTGTCGTGCTTTTCAGACAGTAAATTTGCATCACTAAAGCCGACATACTTTTCGGACGGAGATGAAGAAATAGAAGCACACTTTGAGAAATAATCCGCCTCCAACAACAGTTGCACATGAGATGAGATTTTTGCGCCGTTTCTTCTTCTTTTGTTCCAAGTGACTCCAAAGTACCTAAATACTCAAAACCAAACATAAGATACATAATTTACAAGAAAACTAGCAGAGAAAGCATAAACAACAGATAAATATAAAGGTGTTTTAGACACCTATCAAATTCCCCCACACTTAGACTTTGCTAGTCCTCGAGCAAATCAAACAAAATAATTCTAAAACATACATACAACTCCGTCTCGTCGAGGCTACGGTTACTTTAAGCATGAATAACAGGCCTTTAAACCCCTAGGTGTCCCTAGTGGACGAGTTTTAGTCTCGTGAAGGTTTACAAGAGGTCTGCCTACAAAACCTATATTTCCAACTCCGTCTATTTGTGACAAATCAATGAATGAATCCAAAATGACTACAGGAGGAGGTACCTTGCGCAAATTTAGTTCATATTTAAGTAAATAAAGCTCTAATTAGATAGTCGAACAAACCACAATACTCGGAAACTAACAAACCACAATCACAATGAAAATATTAAGAAGATGGAAATAGATGTAGATATTGGCGAATGTTCACAAGTGATCGATGTTTCCCATATCATCGAAGGTCACTACCAAGATGAACCTATGCATCCTATTGGATTGAGCTTTTGGTCAATTCTAGTGTCAACACACTAGCATATACAAGGGAACCAGTGGTCAACAAACTTATTTCTACATCAACTCACTGGCATATACAAGGGAACCAGGAGTGACTTTATTCAACAATAATACTATTTTTGTTTTCTTTTCTTTTTCACTTTTCTTTTTTTTTTTCTTTTTTTTTTCTTTTTTTTTGTGACAGCATGATTCGATCTTTTGGATCTAAGCGCATGCTTCTTGTCAGCAAGTACATGATAGTTGCCTTGGATCCTGCATTCCACGCTTGTTTAGGCGGACGAGAGACGGGGACTACGTTTCACACATACTGCTATCCAAGTGTCTTTTTATTCCGTTTGGTCTAATTGGTCGGTCTCTTTTTTTTTTTTTTTTTTTTCTAGCAACTCAATCACTCTATTTCATCCTAGCAGTAATAACACGTCGATGTTTAGTGACCCACCAAAGCACTTAGAGAACAATAGATAAATATGGAAAATAAAATAAAAATAGAATGCGATATGGTGATATTCCGAGATATGGTAACGACTATCATGTTATTTGTGATTCCTGAGCTATGTTCGTTCTTGTTAATTAATAGGTTCCTCAACTCCTGCAATCAAAATGATTCCATCCACTAATGGTGTCATCCTAAAGGCACAAGTTTCTAGATTTCGGAGTTCAAAAAGCACAAATTTTTCTTGGTTTTTTCTATTTTTATGATATTTTTTTTTTTTTTTTTTTTTTTTTTTTTTTTTTTTTTTTTTTAAAGGCATAAAACAAACTAAAACAAACTATACAAACATATAAATGCTCCCCCACACTTAAACTTTACATTGTCCTCAATGTAAAATTGAATAAATCCAAAGAAAATTCAAGGTGGGAAATTCAGCAAACGAAATGCAAAAACAAAGAAAAATAAAAGATAAAATGCTGAAAAAAAATAAAGAGATAAAGGTAAAGATACAAAACCGGTGGGTTGCCTCCCACTTAGCGCTTGGTTTAACGTCGTCGGCCGACGTTCGGCTCCAATTACTCCTCCAGAGGGAGTGGGTCACTCAATGTGATCATATCCCGATTCTCCGTCACAACCGCTCATAGTATGGTTTCAAGCGATGGCCGTTAACCTTGGAAATCAGCCCTGTTTTGGGACTAGTTATCTCAACTGCACCATGCGCAAACACATTAGTAACAACAAATGGTCCAACCCATCTGGACCTAAGTTTACCCGGAAACAATTTAAGACGAGAATGGAATAAAAGTACTTTACGCCCTATTTCAAAACTCTTTCGGAAATCATTTTATCATGGAAAGCCTTGGTCTTTTCTTTATAAATGCGTGAACTTTCATATGCATCATTTCGTATCTCTTCTAACTCATTGAGCTGAAGTTTCCTATGTTCACCAGCTGCATCTAATTCCATATTACATACCTTGATAGCCCAATAAGCTTTGTGTTCAAGTTCGACGGGAAGATGGCAAGGTTTACCATAGACAAGCCTAAAAGGAGACATACCGATGGGTGTCTTATAAGCTGTCCTATACGCCCACAAAGCGTCATTGAGTCTATAACTCCAATCCTTCCTTGTGACATTCACCGTCTTCTCTAAGATGGACTTAATCTCTCGGTTGGAAATTTCAGCTTGTCCACTCGTTTGTGGAAGATACGGTGTGCCAACTTTATGAGAAATGTTATACTTCTTTAGAAGAGCGTGAAAAGATCTCTTGAAGTGCGAACCTCCATCACTAATCACCACTCGAGGTGTTCCAAACCAAGAAAAGATATGTTCCTTCACAAACTCACAAACAATATGAGAATCATTGGTAGGGGTGGCTTTAGCTTCCACCCACTTAGAAACATAATCTACAGCAAGAAGTATAAAAAATTTCCCATTGGAATTCACAAACCCCATAAAATCGATACCCCAAACATCAAAAATCTCAACAGCGAGAATTGGTGTTTGCGGCATTTGGTTTCTAGCACCAAGGTTGCCTGTCCTTTGACACCTATCACAAGCCTTACAACATAGATATGCATCCTTAAACAATGTAGGCCAATAAAAACCACTTTCGAGAACCTTGAGGGCTGTCCTCTTGGCTCCGAAATGGCCACCACAAGCATATGAGTGACAAAAATTCAGTATTGATTTTAACTCGGATTCGAGTACGCACCTGCGGATCATTTGATCGGAGCAATGCTTCCACAAATAAGGTTCATCCCATATATATTGCTTAGCAATCTTCTTAAGCTTGTGTTTTTGAAATGTAGACATGGAACTAGGTACTTGTCCCGTCACCAAGAAGTTAACGATATCAGCGTACCATGGAGTTGTGCCACCAACCGCAAAGAGTTGCTCATCCGGGAAGCTATCATGCAAAGGAATCGCTTCTTCGGACACAACCAATCTGCTTAGATGATCCGCTACGGTATTCTCACTACCCTTCTTGTCCTTGATTTGCATGTTGAACTCTTGAAGAAGAAGTATCCACCTTATGAGCCTTGGCTTAGCATCCTTCTTTGTTAGCAAGTATCGAAGTGCAGCATGGTCAGAGAAAACAACCACCTTTGTACCCACTAAATAAGATCTAAACTTCTCGAGTGCAAACACTATGGCCAAAAGCTCCTTTTCAGTAGTGGAGTAGTTGATTTGTGCTCCGTTGAGAGTTCTAGAAGCATAATAAATGGCATATGGAACTTTGCCATCTCGCTGTCCCAACACGGCTCCAACGGCATAATCACTTGCATCGCACATCAACTCAAATGGCTTGCTCCAGTCCGGTGGTTTGATGATTGGTGCGGTAGTCAACAACTCTTTCAAGGTGTCGAAAGCTTCCTTGCATTCCTTGTCACAATCAAAGGCCACATCTTTTTGCAAGAGTCTACACAGGGGGCATTGCAATCTTGGAGAAATCCTTGATGAATCTCCTATAAAAACCCGCATGACCAAGAAAAGAGCGAACCTCCTCACATTTGTGGGGTATTGTAAGTTCGAATCAAATCTATCTTAGCCTTGTCAACTTCTAACCCCTTAGAGGATACAACATGACCTAGCACAATCCCATGATTGACCATAAAGTGACATTTTTCCCAATTAAGCACAAGATTAGTTTCTACGCATCGTTTAAGAATAAGTGCAAGGTTATCTAAGCATTTGTCAAAAGAATCACCATACACGCCGAAATCATCCATAAACACTTCTATGATGCTTTCCACATAATCGAGAATATACTTACCATACAACGTTGAAAAGTGGCTGGTGCATTGCACAAGCCAAATGGCATACGTCTATACGCAAAAGTGCCAAAAGGGAAAGTAAACGTCGTCTTTTCTTGATCTTAGGAGCTATTACAATCTGGTTATAACCTGAAAAACCATCAAGGAAGCAGTAAAAAGCATGTCTAGCCAACCTTTCAAGCATTTGATCAATGAATGGTAAGGGAAAATGGTCCTTTCGGGTGGTGGAGTTGAGCTTTCGGTAATCAATGCACACTCTCCAACCGGTCTGGATTCTAGTTGGAACCAAGTCATTATCTTCGTTTTTCACCACCGTGATTCCGGACTTCTTTGGAACGACTTGAATCGGGCTCACCCATTTGCTATCGGATATGGGATAGATCACCCCTACTTCCAACAACTTCAGGATTTTCTTCTTGACTACTTCCATCATTGGAGGGTTCAAGCAACGTTGAGCTTCTCTTGTTGGTTTTGCCCCCTCCTCAAGAAGTATTCGGTGCATACATGTGGAAGGACTGATTCCTTTGATATCGGCAATAGTCCACCCAATGGCAGACTTGTACTCTCTTAGCACTCGAACAAGCTTCTCCTCTTTCACCTTGGTAAGGTTGTTGGCAGTGATCATAGGTAACTCTTCCTTGTCACCTAAATACACGTATTTAAGGTGATCCGGAAAGAGGTTTCAACTCAAGAATAGGTGCCTGCACAATCGACGGTAAAAGTTTCTCATTAGTAAGCGGCAAAGAAACATAAGACACATTATATTTTGGTGGTGTAGGATCATAATATCGCAACGTACAAGGCTCGCAGGATTAATGAACGACGGCGTCGCGAGGGAGTCGCAGGGAGCTACAATAAACGACGCGATGAATAGCGACACCCAAAACAATTGGAAGACACGAAGCCTGGCGAGGGTTAAGAAGTGTCGCGAGAATGAATATTAGTGCATTTGCGACACTTCGCGAGACATTCCCGAAAATAAAGGATAGCTTAGCTGTCATCCACTATGTATTACCCTATATAAAGGGCTCAATAAGTCTGATTTGGGAGAGATCTTTTGGAATGGGGAAGCAAGTCATTAGGAGAGAGAAAGTTCAAAGAGCGCTTTAATTTCTAAGTGTAATTCTATTGTATTGTGTAAACATTTCATGAAATCAATTAAAAAATATTCTTGATCATATATCTTTTAATGGATTAGTCAAGCAAAACTGAGTGAGGGGTGTAGTGTGGGATTTCCCGCAACTACATATGCGCTAGAAACAGGGAGATCATTTGTAAAAGAGAGAAGATTGTAATTAAAGTTGGTTGAATCAGGAAAATGAGAAAGGAAAACCTTAAATCGGATGAAAAAGATATGGCATGCAGTACAGACACAAGAGTAATGATTAGTGAGTTTCATGAAAATATCAGAGGAAGAATACACAAACGAGATTTTGAAGGAAAGAAGATTACGGATAGAGAAATAACATCACCTTTGAAGGATTGGGAAAAACAAGAGATAACATTCACGGCGGGGGAAATATCCAAAGAAAATTTGGATCACGCATCTCCATTGGTGATCACAATAAATGCGTATAAGGAAGGAGAGGAATTAGAGAATGCAGTGAAAACATGGGTAGTGAATGGAGTTTTAATTGATACGGGAAGTCTGGTGAACATCATGTTTTATCACGCTTACAAAAGATGGGATATAAAGACGCAGATATGATTTTCGCGGCATATAATATCCAAGGTTTTGGTAAATCCATAACAAAAGTTAAAGGGGAGATAGAAATACGTATTCCGTTAGGAGGAATCGAAACACAGGTGACGTTGAGTGTAGTGGATATGGAATCACCATATAACATATTACTAGGAAGACCGTGGGTACATGCAATAAAAGCTGTGGCGTCGACGCTTCATCAATGTATCAAATTTCCTACACCAACCGGAGTCGGCGAGATCAAAGGGGATGCTGCTAAAGGAAGAATATACTATCAAAATGAAGTAAAGTGTTGCGAAGAACAAGTAAACAAGCGAAAGAGTATATCAAAGTATCGCAAGAAGATGGCAAGGGCGGCTAAAAAAGAAGAAGAATTCAGAGTTTACATGATAAGAGCGAAAGAAGGAAAAGGCATACCTAGCGAGATCTCGGGAGAAGAAAATTATCTCGCGAAAGAACCAAAAGGACCGACCCCTATGGGAGAACCGAAGGCCAGTTACGTCGCGGCAGAGCAAACCAAAGAAGTGAATATTGGAACTAAGGAAAAACCCAAGATGCTAAAGATTGGAACTAACATGGGAGCGGATGAAGAGAAAAGAACCGTCGATCTATTGCGGGATTATAAAGATATCTTCGCGTGGGATATGGATGAAGTGCACAGTATAGATCCATCGGTAGCTTTGTCACAAGTTGGAAATTGATAAAAATGTGAAGCCATTCAAACAAAGAATTAGAAAGATAGCAACAACATATCACCATCGAGATAGAAGAAGAAGCTGCGAGAAGATCTTTGGATGCGGGAATTATTAGACAAGCAAAATATCCCGAATGGATAGCGAATATGGTTATAGTTCCAAAGAAGAATAAGGGAATAAGGATTTGCATTGATTTCACCGATCTAAATAAAGCTTGCCCTAAAGACAGTTTTCCATTACCGGACATTCCACAAACCGGGTCGAATCGGCCGGGGAATGAAAGAGTATCATCCTTTGGACGGATACAAAGGTTACAATCAAATTCCTCTAGCCGAAGAAGACCAAGAGCACACCGCTTTCTTCGCTCCAAGAGGATTATCTTGCTATACTAAAATGCCGTTTGGTTTGCGAAATCTTTGGAGCAACGTATCGAGGATGGTAGAAAAGGTATTCGCGAGAATGGATACATAAAACACTAGAGGTATACGTAGATGACATGTTAGTAAAAAGTAAAAAGGCGAGAAGATCATGTGCGAGACTTGAAAGAAATTTTTGAACAAATGAGGCATTTCAACATCAAAGTCAATCCGAGAAAAATGTACCTTTGGAGTAGCGTCGGGAAAGTTCTTGGGTTACATTATATCAAAGGAAGGAATACATGTTGACCGGAGAAAGTAAAAGCAAGTTCGCGATATGCCGACACACTGCGACGAGTAAAGGATGTTCAAAAGTTTGAATGGGTTACTAGCATCACTAGGAAGGTTCATCTCGCGGTCATCGATAAGTGTAAACACTTTTTCGGTGTTACGAAAAAGGATCGAAATTTAAGTGGACGGACGAATGTGAAAAGGCTTTACAAGGGATCAAAGAGCATTTAATGGATATATCCATTATGCGTAAAGCGTAAGAGGAGAGGAATTATTAATATATCTCGCGACAACATCGCATGCCTTAAGTGCGGTTTTTTCTGCGAACGGACGCAGAGTAGAAAAACCAATCTATTATATCAAGCAAAACTTTTAATGTTGCAGAAAGAAATTATTCAAAGATTGAAAAACTAATCTGGCGTTAGTCTATGCGTCGTTTAAACTTCGCATATATTTTCGAGCACATCTTGTTAGAGTGGTAACAAAGGTACCAATTGAGTCGATAATGAAAAATTCAAAAAGATCGGGAAGAGTCGAAAGATGGAATGCTCAAATAAGCCATTGCAAACTCAAGTATGAAATATTATCTTCAACAAAGTCACGGGTTGTCGCAGACTTTTGAGAATTTCCTTTGGAGGAAGATGAAGCGATGGATGAAATGATGGATGTAGAAGAAGAGCATGGAGATCCAAAAGACTTGTTAACCGAGCAGACCGGTGGGAAATATTAGTGGATGGATCATCAAATGGAGAAGGTAAAGGAGTGGGAATTGTTGTGATTTCGCGAGGAAGGCAATAAGTTAGCTTTTGCTTTTAGATTGGAATTTGAGTCTACCAATAATGAAACGGAGTACGAAGCTATAATACATGCTTTACGATTTGCAATAGAAATGAAACTCGGAGAATGTGAGGATTACCGGTGACTCGCAATTGGCAATTTGTCGGATAACGAGAAGTATGCTACAAATGATCCATCCCTACGTAAATATAGGAAGCTTGTAGAAGTGTTGTCAAAGACAAATACCAAAAATAAAATGGAGGCATATATCAAGGAGAGATAATAGACTGCAGACGCTTTTGCCTTTATATCAAGTATGATGACAGACCCAAGCTGCGAGGAATATCAAAATACGACGCCATCGGCGCCATCAATTAATAAAGAGGAAGGACAAGAAGCAGATATAATGATGGTGGTAGATGAAATGCAATGTCGCGAGGAAGACTGGAGAGTAGAACTTCACGCGTACTTAATGAAAGGCGAGGTACCAAGAAATAGATTGGAAGCACACAAGTTAAAGAGCCGGGCAACAAATTATGAATTAAGAGATGGAGTACTTTATCGGCGTTCTTTTGATGGACCTTCACTTCGATGTCTAACAAGGAAAGAAGGAGAAACCATATTGAAGATGCTGCATAGTGGGGATGCCGGAAATCATAGCGGCGGGAGATCTTTGGCATATAAGGCAAAGACACAAGGATATTATTGGCCATATATGCATGAGGACGCGAAAGCAATATCCAGGCGCTGCGAAGATTGTCAAAGACATGGGAAGAAGATACATGCACCTGGAGCACCATTAAATTCTTCGAGAAGTGTGTGGCCTTTCGGAAAATGGGGTTTAGATATTGTGGGACCATTTTTACCGGGAACAGGACAAAGAAGGTACTTAATTGTCGCAACGGACTATTTCACAAAATGGGCAGAAGTGAAAGCGGTCCAGCACATTCGCGATAAGGATGTTTTTACTTTCATATTTGAAAATATTATATGCAGATTTGGGATCCCCGCACAATTGGTATCTGATAATGGGAAGCAGTTTGAAGGGCAAAATATAGAATTACTGCTTAATGCATTTCAGATAAGATGTGGAAAATCAACCCCATTATATCCACAAGCTAATGGCCAAGCGGAGGCAACAAACAAAACAATTGCTGATATATTGAAGAAAAAGTTGGAAGGACACAATAGGGGATGGTGCGAACAAGTACCCAATGAAGTATGGGCTTATAATACAACTAGAAGAGAAGCCACAGGAATGTCCCCTTTTTGCTTAACTTACGGAGTTGAAGCAGTACTCCCAACAGAGGTCGTGATTCCGACAACCAAAAAAGAGGTCTGGGATAAAAATCTTAGCGCCGGCAACATTCTAATCAAGTTGGATGAATTGGAAGAAAAACGAGAGAAGGCATTGCGACACATGGA
Organism: Papaver armeniacum; assembly: GCA_023531295.1. Taxonomy (NCBI): domain Eukaryota; kingdom Viridiplantae; phylum Streptophyta; class Magnoliopsida; order Ranunculales; family Papaveraceae; genus Papaver; species Papaver armeniacum. Next base: position 422,341 of record JAJJWW010012495.1, read on the forward strand.
GAATTATCAGCGAAGACTGGCTAGAGAATATAACAAGCGTGTAAAAATACGTGAATTCCAACCAGGAGACTTGGTGTTGCGAGAAACCCCAATATATCAACGTGAAAGCGGAGGCAAGTTGGCGAGAAAATGGGATGGACCTTATATCATCAAAGAAGTAGTTGGTACAGGGGCATATAGATTGATAGATCACGAAGGAAAAGATGTGGGACAAAAATTGGATAGACCATGGAATAGATTATATCTAAAGAAGTATTACCCGTAAAAATGGGAGAGGAAAGATGAATCAAGATAAAGTACTTCTTCGCAAAATGTTTGCGACATTCAATAAAATGCAGAGAAAATCCGCGAAGATCTCGCGACAAGAATAACAAGAAGTCATGAATGGCTTAACAAAACAACAAGAGATAATGAATGATTAAATGAATGAATCAGCGAATATCTCGCTAGCAAAATAGCAAATGATGAAGAATGATCGAATAAAAGAATGAATGAATGGGACGAACCTTTATGGCGTACACCCTAGTTCGCGAATAACATTTCGTAAGAGGCAAATGTAAGACCTAAAGTGCGTCATATAAGGGGGTATCTCTCGACATGGCTCGGGGGAAGGTTACACCGCTCTTGAAGCCTCGAGTCATGAAAATTTGGGGCCCATGAAAGCCTATCCGGGAGAGGTACCTTGGATTCCCAACTATATATATAAGGTTATACTGGTTGGGCGACCGAGGGTCTCTTCCAAGGAGTCGTGTATGCTCAAGGCGCCGAGGTACACGGTTGAGCCGAGTGCCGGGATGGATGAACCTACCCCGGCCATTCTTGGCAAGTCTTGGCATATGTTGCACTATCGAAGAAAACTCCACTTAGGGTGCAGTCTCGTAACCATAAACCATATAGGTATAAGGGATAAGAGGCTGCGAAAACAACTGGTTGTTGTTAAGACCGGATGGGAGGAGCTAGTCTTGTATGGCCGATGTTTCGCCTCCTTGAAGGGGCAACCGGGGAGATGATAAGGGCGACGCTCTCCATTAGGGGGAGTGTCAAAACAGACGCAAATGTCATAAGGCTATGTTTTCGCAAGAGAATTTAGGCTTGTCATATTTGTGCAATGATCCTGCAGAGGCAATAATACTAACGCGAGGGTAAGGCGAGATCAATGGGTCTTTACACGAAAGTGTACGGACGTCCTGCGATTTCGTCGCACGACGGCAATGTCATGGGGCTTTATGTTCGCAAGGATATCTAGGCCTGTCATATTGTCGCAACTAAAACATCCTGCAGAGGCAAAAATACTTGGAAAATGATAAGGCAAGATCAATGGGTCTTTATATACAAGTGTAAAGACGTCCTGCGACCTTGTCGCGACAAAAGGTGGCAGGGGAAGACCTCTAATTAGGGAGGTCTAACTTGGAAGACCACACAAAAATGATAAGGCAAGGTCAATGGGCCTCTGCATGAAAATGTAAAGGCGACTCGCGACTTTGTCGCCGTGAGAAGAATTAAAATCAAATCCCTGAATGGGATGGATTTACTTAATAAAAAACTCAATGAGCGAACATGCTCGCAAGGTGGTCTTAACTAAGAAAAGAAGAAAGAAATATGGAAATTACTCAATCAAAAGAGTTAAGTCATTCAAACAAAAAGGAATTCTAACAAATTACAAAGAGAATTTAACTCTCTACATCTGCATCATCAAATGCAAAGGGTGGTTGAGACTTTTCTCGCGCCTTTATCGCCTTCACATCCGCCGGTTGATGGATTTTCTTGAGAAATGTTTTCATCACCTTTGTTCTCGCCAATTCTTTGGACTTTCATCGAAATTTTTCTATTCGGATCTTCATTGACGACTTCCTTATCCAGGGGAGATCTTCGCCGCTTTCATAGTCATAATCACTATCGGGAGGATTAGGGACTTCATCATCACTTACTTCCGGAGGATCAACATGTATAGGATCAAGAGACTTAGACAAGAAAATCTCATTCACAAGGATTTCAACTTTGAGGGGAAATTGACGAAGCGGCGCTTTCGACGGTTTTTACTATCTATGTCTTTCTGATCAGACATGTAATCAAATCTACGTTCGCACGATCGCGAGAACGAGCGAGGAGGAAGCGAGTAATCCATTTTCTTTGCGAATTTTGGAATAATCTGATTTGAGAGTAGAAACGACGACACGAAGCTTCTTCTCTTTAACCGCATAATAAACACGCAATAAAAGATTAAAAGAGATCCTTACAAAGATCTTTGAAACTTTCCAGAATAAATAAATGAATTAAGGTAGTCAAATAATTTGACTACCTTCCTTTGAAGAGTAAGTTGTTGAATTAAAGCCGCGAAGTTATTCCCAGACAGTCCATGGCATCATCAAATGAGTCTCCGACTAAACCTTTCAATCGAGATCGCAACTTCTTGTCATTAGAAATAAGTATGGAATTTTCGGTGGCGAGTAGAGTTGGATTTTTCTAATTTGGTGCATTGTTCTGGAATTGCTTCGCTTTTACACTCAAAGTTATTCTACCTTGAATAAGTTTATCTCTCTCGGAGGAACTCTCTTCAAGTTGATTTTTCAAAGTATGAATGATCTGTTCTTGTTCTTTGCATAGTTTCGACAAGCATCATCTTTGTTGCGAGTAGATTGCCACCTTATTCAACAGAGAACGTTTCTCTTGTGAAAGAGTACTATTCTCATCTGATAAAGTTTCCAACTCCAAATTAGTTTTAGTCAAAGAATAAGAGAGGCGAGATAAGTTATTACTTAATGAGTCTTGCTTTTGCGATAAATCAAAATTCTCTTTAGACAAGTTATTTATTTGATGTTTGCATAGGTATGAAGATTATCTAAGAGATTATACTGCTCCATCCAAGCATCTCTTTCAACTCGAACTTCTTCAACGATAGACTCGTCGATATATCTCCATTATTCGTTTTGGTTTAATACTTGGAGGACGAACAAGGGTTTGAGTTGTAAAAAAAAAAAAAAAAAAAAAAAACTCGCGAAGAATTATCACGATGGCGAGAGCATACCTTTTAATTCTTCATTCTTCTTGCGAAGATTATCACGATCAAGTGAGATACTGAGAAATTTTTGATTTTCAAGATGGAGATTATTGCATTTCACAGACCATAACTTGGAGATCATCCTTGACTTATTAATCTCTTGAGCTAAAGATGCTTGCGAGATCCTATCAGGACCAAGATGCTTACTTAAAATCTCAGACGTTGGATTTGACAGGATCAGAAGAAGTCTTTTTGGCATCATTCACGAGATCAGAAAGGACCTTAAAGGCCACATCTATCCCCTCCAAATTTTCCGAAGTTAGAGGAATTTGTTCAAACAAAGAAGACGAGTCGTCTTTTGTCAAAGGAACCTCATGAGAAGAGGAGGTTTCGGGAGAGAAGTGATTGGAGAAATAGCAGGGACATTGACAGCAGGAGGAGGTATAATATCGTTTGTAGTAGGACAATTGAAAGGAACTTGGTCTATGAGGAGTTGAGGTATAGAAATATTGTCGCCAGTAATGTTACCAGAAGAAAGAGGCACAAAATCATCTTGCGAAGATTTCGCAACAGGAGACGAAGATGTAAATGGAGGAAATGGAACGTTGGGGGTAACGGGTTTAGAGTGGCGGAGCCTTTTTGGGAGTATTACCGGTAGTTTTATCATCCTGCGAATGACAAATTAAATAAGAAACAGAGGCAACAATGCATTGTTAATAAAAACAAATGTTTCTTAGATACCTTGTCACTCACTGGATTGTCTTTTTGAAGCCATAGATTTTGCTCGCGAAGAGGGCTTTTGTTGCGTGAGGGATTCTTGTTGCGAGGTAGGTTTCGATGGCGAGCCCAAAGAAAGAAGAGGGTCCTTCACGGTAAACTTAGTTCTGGATTGGTTCTTGCTAAACAACAATGGCAGAAAGAGAACTACAAAGTTAATCATACCAGTGTGATTTCAACAAGAAAAGCAAATTTGATCAACCACAAAATCAGCCAGATATGGCAAAATTAACAAACACGGACGCCATGAGAGCAACAACTGCTAGGGAATAGCAAAAATGGGGAAGAAGACGGTAAGAGACAATAATAGGCAAACACTTGCGAAGAACGATGAAGAAGAAGAACACTTGCGAGACGATGAAGAAGATGAAAAGGAAAAGGAAAATTCTTCACTGGGGATGCTCCTATAAATAGACGAGAAAAAATGTTATGACCGGTTAACATTAAATGCACCGGTAAAAGAGGTAAATATGGACACGTGGAAACGGTCACTACTAAATCCAAGGAAGCCAGACGAAAAGAACTTTAGTAGAATCCAAATATACAACATATTTCCTAATAGGCGAGAATAGCTTGCGAAACTGATTATTTTCTGTAATTCATGAGGCAAGAAATGACACTTCGCATATGTATTACAAAGAAGCTTCGGAACTTCACAAAAGAATAGAGGCAAGTACGTACTTTTTAAGAAAAGTATTCTTTCGCTCGTTCCTTCACCAATTGAAACCAAGGAATATGACAACAATGAATTTTTCCTTCAAATCGCTCTTCAAGCAATATTCAAGGAAAAAGAGGCAAGATGTAGGATCATAATATCGCAACGTACAAGGCTCGCAGGATTAATGAACGACGGCGTCGCGAGGGAGTCGCAGGGAGCTACAATAAACGACGCGATGAATAGCGACACCCAAAACAATTGGAAGACACGAAGCCTGGCGAGGGTTAAGAAGTGTCGCGAGAATGAATATTAGTGCATTTGCGACACTTCGCGAGACATTCCCGAAAATAAAGGATAGCTTAGCTGTCATCCACTATGTATTACCCTATATAAAGGGCTCAATAAGTCTGATTTGGGAGAGATCTTTTTGGAATGGGGAAGCAAGTCATTAGGAGAGAGAAAGTTCAAAGAGCGCTTTAATTTCTAAGTGTAATTCTATTGTATTGTGTAAACATTTCATGAAATCAATTAAAAAATATTCTTGATCATATATCTTTTAATGGATTAGTCAAGCAAAACTGAGTGAGGGGTGTAGTGTGGGATTTCCCGCAACTACAGGTGGAACTTCTTGTAATGAGTTAAGAGATAAAACAGCCTCTTTAAGCTCATCACAAATAGACAATTCACTTTCAATGTCTTTGTATTTTCCATAACCTAAACCTTCCACTATGGTGTTTTCTAACGCATCATCACCATTTAATTCAAACATCTTTTGAGCTAGAGAATCAATAACATCAATAGAAAAACATGAATGCACGTCACTAGGATATCTCATCGCCTCAAAAATATTGAAACTTATGATCTCATCATCAAATTCCATAGTTAAAGCGCCCTTGAAAACATCAATCTTTATTCTAGCGGTTCTCATGAATGGTCTACCCAACAGCAAGGGAGTAGACGATGGTGAATCTTCATCCATCATGTCAAGAACATAGAAATCAGCTGGAAATATGAGTTGATTAACCTGCACCAAAACATCTTCAATAACCCCTTTCGGGTAAGAATTAGACCTATCGGCAAGTTGTATAACAATACCGGTATTCTTAAGAGGTCCAAGATTCAATGACTCATAAACGGAGGCAGGCATAACATTAATGGATGCTCCTAAATCTAACATAGCACGTTCAAACCTGATTTTACCAATAGTACATGGTATGGTGAAACTACCGGGATCTTTCAACTTAGGTGGGAGTTTCTTTTGAAGATATGCCGAAGCATTCTCCCCCACACTCATTACCTCGTTACCGGTCAATTTGTGCTTGTTAGTGCACAATTCCTTCAAGAACTTTGCCCAACGTAGAACTTACCTTATCGCCTCAATTAGTGGAATGTTCACTTCAATCTTCTTAAAGATTTCCAAAAGCTCTTGGTACAATGTCTCCTTGTTCGACTTTGCAAACCTGCTAGGAAAAGGCGGAGAAGTAACATAAGTAGAAACACGAGTTTTAGAGTTAGAATTTGTTCAAAGGTCAGCCTTTTTAGGGATTTGTTTCACCCTCTTCTTTCTCCAAATCGGGTTCATGGGACACCGGTGATGTTTCCGGTTTCTCTACTTGCTTCCCACTTCGTAACTCAATAGCATTGGCATTCTCCTTGTGATTTATTGGTTGCGAAGGAAGTTTTCCCTCTGCTTATGCTTCCAATTTGCTCACGGCATTAGCTAATTGACCCATTTGTGTTCGGATGTCCTTCATATCCATTGCTGACTTTTGCTTATCTTGCACCATTGTGTTGAGAATGAGATTCAACTTGTCATCTATACTCGTACCTTGAGTTTCTTGTGGTGGTCTTTGCATGAATTGATATCCTCCTTGTTGATTGAAAGTAGGATTTGCAGCAGCTTGCTTGTTGGCATAGCTGAAATTCGGATGATCACGCCAACTTTGGGTTGTATGTGTTGGAGTACGGATCGTACCTCGGCCTTTGCTGATTTTGGTACATAGCACTTGCTTGCTCAACATCTTCGGTATATGATGATGGTATAACAGCTGCAGCTATTTGATTCATCATCCTCTCCATGTTGCCCATCCTTTGTTCCATGTGTGAAGAATTGCCAACTTCATTCACCTTCCTTACTGCTGATTCATCTCGAGTGTAGAATTGTTGAGTGTTCGCAGCCATATTCTCCAACAAACTTGTAGCTTCCGCAATGGTCTTGTTGGTAAGTGCACCACCACTTGCGGCATCGATCAAATTTCTATCATTAGAAAGCAACCCCTCGTAGAAATATTGAATCACAAGTTGATCACTGATTTGGTGGTGTGGACAACTAGCTAAAAGCTTCTTGTAGCGCTCCCAATACTCATGGAGAGTCTCTCCCGATACTTGCCTAATACCACAAATCTCCTTGAGAATCACAGCTGCTTTTGATCTTTGGAAAATACTTCTCAAGGAACAATTTCTTCATCCCATTCCATGTGGTTATGCTTCCAGCGGGTAAGCAAAAGAACCACTCTCCTGCAGTATCTAAAAGAGAGAAAGGAAAAGTTGTCATCATAGCCATATCCGCATCTGCAGTTGCTTGCTTCATACTAGTCACAACATGATGGAATTGTTGCAAGTGACGATTAGGATCTTCTCCCGCTAAACCTCTGAATTTGGGCAGCAAGTTAATCAATTGTGGTTTCAACTCAATGGTTCCATTCAAATTTGAATACATAAAGGTCTGGCCGATCTAGGTTTGGAGAAGTGAGCTCCTTGAGTGTTCTTGGAGCAGGTGGTCGACCTCCCATTGTGTTGTCTTCCTCTTCGTCCGAGTCCGAGAATTCACTTGGTGTAGAACTTTGAGGAAGTGGAGTGTTGACTGCTCGAATGAAATCCTTAAGTAAAGTGCCTGAACGAAGACGTATACCAATTGGACTTGGTCTGCCCTCTCCACGCATTCACCAAAGAAATAGTACCTGAAAATCAGATTCTAAGAGATTGAATAAGTAAACTGAAATCGTAACCAAAAGCAAAAATAACAACTAAGAATAAAAATAACAACTAAACTCGCCACTGCCTCCCTAAGAAGCGGCGCCAATTTTGACGAGGTGTCAAACTCGCAAAAATAAATTTCTCTACTTCTCTTTAACGGCAAGCGGTATAATGTAAGTAGGATCGTCCCAAGGGAGGTATGAAGTTCAAGTTGTTATGCAAATACTCTTAGCAAAGATGATTTTGTTGTAGAAATCTTTGAAAATTGTAAAATGTATTCAAATATGAGATGTAATTGATTAAAGGTTCATTCTAGACCACGGAATACAAACCAAATTGATAGATAGCTATGTTCTTCACATTATCATGTTACTAACAACCCTAGAATAATTAGTACGCTCAACTATTCCGTTATTATCTTCTAGCTCACCGGATACGGAAGCGCTCGACTACGGTTCCTACTTGCCAAGTTTCCTAGAGGTACGCTTACTAGGTTTGACTTAAACAAGTGCTCTAAGTTTACGTGAGATAAGGTTGCTCCTAGTGATGAACTCAAAAGCATGAATCACCTACTAGTGTTGATTTCTACATATGGGTACTTAACAAAGTCCCATCATCAATACCCACATATTACTACTTGTGTTTATCTTCTCTAGACAATTACGGGTCGAAGAAAATCTAAACTAGCAAATAGATTAAGAATTAATGATTCAATTTCGAACTTAAACCCTTAACAAATAATCCATAGACAATATTAGCATGGTAGAAATCAATCAATAACATAAATAAATGCAAGAGAACAAGTTATTTCATCAATTATAGATTCATATTTCGGGCTTTGAAATCGCCCTTAATCAAGAAGAGTTTTAGTTACTCATAATATTGGAGTTCATCATCAAATATATTAATTGAAATAGAGTAAATAAAATGAATATCAAAACGGAAGCAAACCCTAGTGCGGCTCTCTGCAAAACTCCAAGAAGAATACGTATTATCCAAGTTGTAGAAGTTTCCCTTTTTGTAGCCTTTTTCTCCTTCCAAAACTAGGTTAAGTCTCAAAAGCCCATATCCAATGTGTCCACCAAGCCCACACAAGAGAAACCCATGTAAGAAAATATGTCAAAAATAGTTAGCCGGAAAGATGGGTATATCGCCGGAACTTGGCCGGAAAAGTGACCAGGCAATAGCTCTGGTGACCTGTAAATGCAACTCAGGTGATTGGTCAAGCTAAGAGTCAACCGTCAAAGTAAACGGCTGACTAACAGTGTTAACTGAGTCAAGTCTGAGTTAGAAGGGTGAGTCGAGTCATTTCGGCTGGCTGGTCCATTCTGTCACAGCTTAAGCCCATTGCACAGGCCTAGAATTCTATGTCGCGCCATGATGGAAGTACACTCTGCACTGTATCCTGCATTTCGTCTTAGCTCCAATTTCAAACACAGCCAACATCACTCACTCCATCTGAGCTGCTTCATTCCATAACCAGCTACAATCATTTCTTCCACCACTCCAATTTCATTCCCATGACAGCATCATTCCAGTTGAAAACATCCATCCAGCTCAGTGCCTCCATAACCTGCCATCTGAGATGCCTGCACCTGTAACCACATGACTGTAACCACCAGCTACAACATATCTTTTGTACAACTCAACCTTGAACATATTCTCCTTCATTAAGACCCTGCACATGTTCAGAAACCCTTGAGCACAACAACTGCAATTCTGTAGCTTCACCAGTAACGGCAGCAGCAACACCTCAGCTCGACTGCCAGCTACTCTCATTGCCATCACCATTCAACATGGCTTCACCGTCTCGAGTTGCAGCAGTAGTCACCATCGTCATTCATCATTGGTCCTGTGTATGACCATCTCAAGCTCCAACTATCTCCACGATGACAGACAAGCCATTCGACTTACTTCCCGTCCATCATCAACTACAACAAAGAACACGAACCATCTCGGACCCGAAATCATCACCGATATCATCTCTCTCGCCATGCTAACTACCAGTTCACCACTTCGACTCGAGAAGAACTGAACTCTTCATCCACAGCAAAGCATTTCAACTTCCTAACTTTCCGGGTTGCAAGCACTCTCACAAGCACCACCGCAATTGACCATTTCCCAGTCATCTCGAGTTGCAAACACCGCACTTGAGTCCACACCAAAGCACTTGCATTTTCTCCATTCCGGCCTTACTGCAAAACAACATATCAAACCACCGGTGCCATTGAGGCAACATCAGCAGTTCCATCTCATTATATCTCTGCAGACTCCATTTCTTGCTCTAGCTACAGGTCATCCTCAACGTTCTTTGCCATCACCCCTGACTCCGAATATGATCATTGCCATCCTTTGTATACTCAGCCAAGACCAAAACAGCTCGATCTCAAGTTCTCCCTCATAATCCACATCATATTATCACCATCACCTGCATATCCACCTTAGTAGCGTCGACTCCACAACCTGCAATCCCCATTGCCTGTAGCTCCTGCAGTTCCATCTTAGCTACCATTCATCCCTGCTTCGCAGCACCAGAGCCACGCAACAGAAGCATTCTATCAAAACTGCAGCTGCAATTCTGTTATTAGCACAACAACATATTTATCTCCCCTGTGTAAACTTGACCTCAAGTCCCCTGTAATGCATTGTTGCTAACACTTCAGAGCCACCAATCCTGTATTCACAGTTCCTGTAAGCTTCTAAATCTGTCCAAGCCAATGCCAAACATTCACCTCCTTGAAACTGTCAAGAATTAGTCATCCCGGCATTTTCTCGAACAGCTTGTATGCAATTTGCTGATGATGTACATATGAGAGTTGTTGCTGATTTCTAATCCTCCATGTACTCGATCCCTGCAATATCAATCAGATTCACACAAACCCCTCTTTCCTAACTGTTCAGACTCTCAAACACCCATGAGTTTCGATCATTCATCACCTCACTGAACGGAAGCAAGCTCATCTTCATGGCTGATTTCTAGGCAACGATCTTTACCCAAATTACCAAATGAAACTCATATTAACGGCCACCTCATTCTTCTCAATGTCTCTTATTGATGTTCTCGAATTTCAGTGACTCCTCTGGTTAATTCCATCAGCATCAGAAAACCCTAACTTTATTAACAACCACAGTAACATCAGCAGCTGTAATTCCTCTTCATTTTGTTCTTGACTGTAACAAATTCAAAACCCCATCTTTTAATGGTGCCGCCTTTCTCTCTTTCCTCTCGGTTTCAGATGTGTAATAATGAGAAGAAATTCTTCTCTAAATTTGAGGCTTGTGTAGGAATGAGACTGGTTAACCCCACTCATGTGGGGTAGATAAGGGGGTACACAGAATAACTCTAGGCACCCACTCATTAGATAATAGACACCGAGAATGTCTTTTCGTTGCTTCTCTAGACTACGGTAGTTGTCTCCTATCGCCGGCTTGGCTCAGCTCCGCTCCCAATATCAGTTGCACATTAGGATTGATGCTTTTGCTCTTCTTCGAATCCTTCCGCCAACAACATCCGCCTCTTACTCCTCATATTCACTTCTTTTATTCAATGAGAGTCATCACTAAAGTTGTCGTGCTTTTGGATTTAAATTTGCATCACTAAAGCCGACATACTTTTCAGACGGAGATGAAGAAATAGAAGCAGACACTGAGAAATAATCCGCCTCCAACAACAGTTGCACATGAGATGAGATTTTTGCGCCGTTTCTTCTTCTTTTGTTCCAAGTGACTCCAAAGTACCTAAATACTCAAAACCAAACATAAGATACATAATTTACAAGAAAACTAGCAGAGAAAGCATAAACAACAGATAAATATAAAGGTGTTTTAGACACCTATCAGGATCCTACATCTTGCCTCTTTTTTCTTGAATATTGCTTGAAGAGCGATCTTTAAGAAAAAATCCGTTGTTGTAGTAGTCTTTAACCTTTGTTGATGAAGGAACGAGCGAAAGAATACTGGACTTGAAAAGTACGTACTTGCCTCTATTCTTTTGCGAAGTTCCGAAGCTTTGCGAAATAAATAAGAAGTATCAACCCTTGAAGTATGCAAATTATGAAGTATCCTTGAAGAAGTATAAGAAGTACTTAATCCTCGAAATATATAAGAAGTATGAAGTATCCTTTTAGAAGTATAAGAAGTATCTGTCCTTGATTGCGAAGTGTTGCCTCTATTCATGCGAAATTATTACTCCATTTTTGATGAGGATTCTTGTTGTTTATTAGTGAACATCCACTTTGGAAATGATTCTTGCCGAGAAGATGAAGAACATAAAATGTTTTCTTGGTTATCCATAGTTGCCTCTGTTCTTTATCTATGATGGTAGAATCCTTGAGAAAGTGTTGATTGAGTGAATTGTTTTTGCATTCTTATTTTGCCTCTGTCTCATGTTTTGTGCCCATGTCATAGTATAATCTCTTCAGGCTGCCTATCTTATCTTGTGAAATAATCACATTCTGCGAAATTCTTAATAATTCTGCGAAATTCTGAATATCTCTGCGAAGTTTTGAATAATTCTGCGAAATTCTGTAAAATACTTGTTCGAATATAATAATGCTTATGTTATGAAATGTGTATGCGATGCTTATGCCATGAAATGCTTATGCGATGCTTTCATGATGCGAGTATGATGCTTGTATGATGAGAATGCTTATCTACTGCAATGTATAGCTAATGTTTGTTTTACTTAGCTCATTTTGCCGCTTTAAAATTGATGTAGCTTTAAATCGCTTCCATTCGTCATTTCTATGATTTTGTCTTTAGTGTATGCATTCCTCTTCACGTATTTATTGTCCCTCGCAGTTTCTTACTTGCACTTCATCTTTTCTTATTCCTGCACTATTAGTATCGCGAGATAGTATGATCATAATATCAAGTGTGCGGCATTTGCATTGCCTCAGTCTCATTATCATGTACATATTCGCAAGCTTGTCATTTAATCATTTTCACAAGCTCGCAAGCTTATCATGTAATTTTATTTTTTTTTGCAATGAAAGATCTCTGTTACCTAGATTCAAACTATTTATGTTAAATTTTGTCAATGCGACAAGATCGCAGGACGTCTTTACATTTTCATGTAATGACCCATTGATCTTGCCTTATCATTTCTCTTGTGTGGTCTTATTTTGCCTTCCTAGTTAAAGGTCTTATTTTGCCACCCCTCATTGTTGCGACAATATGACAAGCCTAAATATTCTTGTGAATATAAAGTCCCATGACATTGTCGTCTTGCGACAAAATCGCAGGACGTCGTTACACTTTCATGTAATGACCCATTGATCTTGTCTTATCATTTGTTTAGTATTATTGCCTCTGCAGGATATTTTTCATGCGACAATATGACAGGCCTAAATATTCTTGCGAACATAAAGACCCATGACATTGCCGTCTTTAGACACTTATCAGCTCCCTAATGGAGGGTGCCGCCCTTATCTTCTCCCTGGTTGCCCCTTCAAGGAGGCGTACATCGGCCATACAAGACTAGCTCCTCCCATCCGGTCTTAACAACAACCAGTCGTTTTCGTAGCCTCTTATCCCTTATACCTATATGGTTTATGGTTACGAGACTGCACCCTAAGTGGAGTTTTCTTCGGGCCGAGTGCAGCATATACCAAGACTTGCCAAGAATGGCCGAGACACTTCAAATGCCCCAGGCACTCTTGGCTCAACCGTGTACCCCGGCGCCTTGAGCATACATCGACTCCTTGGAAGAGACCCTCGGGCGTCCAACGGGGGTATAACCTTATATATATATAGTTGGAAATCCAAGGTATCTCTCTAGGATAGGCTTTCATGGGCCCCAAATCTCCATGACTCAGGTTCCAGGAGCGGTGTAACCTTTTCACTGAGCCATGTCAAGAGATACCCCCTTATATGACGCACTTTAGGTATTACATTTGCCTCTTACGAAATATCATTCGCGAACTAGGGTGTACGCCATAAAGGTTCGTCCCATTCACTCACTCATTCATTTTTGTCAATTCGTTCAATCATTCATTTTTTATTATCTCTTCTCACTATCTTTGCGAAATTATCGCATTTCCATTATCTCTGCGAAATTATCGCATGCCTTCATTCTTTCATTCATCCTTCATTTCTGTCACTTGCTTCATTCATTCTTTCATTTCTGTCATTTCTTTCATTCATTCTCATAATTATCATATCATTTGAAGCAAAGTAAATATTCAAGAGAAATTCTAATACATTATAGTCCTGAAATCTTTGTAGTTGTGAAATCTTTATAATTCTGCGATCGTATCGTGTTTTGTGATTTAAATCAAAAATCTTTTATTGTCTATAAACGAAATATTCTAGAGAAATATATAAATTGAATTTTTATTTTTATTTTTTATTTTTATTTTATTATTATTTTTTTTTTGTAATCAAATCAAAAATCTTTTATTTTTTGTTGAAGTAAAATGTTCACGGAAAGTGGTACTTAGCTTTTGTGGTTTGCTGCTGTTGTTGTCTCTTGTGAAGTGTATGATTTGCTTGCGAAGCTAGCATCCTTGAAATGTATAAACATCGCACAAAATATAATATCTCGCAGCAAAAAGAAATGTGAGAAATGAGATTTGAACCCTTGACCTGCCTCTTGCATATTCTCGCACCATACCAACTGTTCTAACTCTCTCTTGCGAAATTAATTTGCGAGATAGTCATCAACTTTCTACTTTGCGAGATTGGCAAAGTCTGTGCGAAATTTCTCATAACAAAAATAAATGTGCGAGAAGCAAGAATTGATCCTGCGACCTTTTGCTTGCATTAATGCCTCCTGACCAACTGTGCTAGCCCTGCCTCTGCGAAGTGTTTCTGCGAAATAATCACTTACTTTCTTCTTGCGAAATATACTTGCGAAAAATACACGTTCGTTGAGATTTGAACTCGCGACCATGAACTCATTAATTTCGCAGGTGACCAACTGTGCTGCCTCTTATTTGCGAAAGAATGAAACAACCTTGCGAAATTATTCATTTTTCCCCTCTTTGCGAAGCAAAAAATTCTTTGCGAGGGGGGAGATTCGAACCCGCGACCTTATGGTTGGATTTTACTGCCCATACCAAATGTGCTAGTTCTCTTTTGCGAAAGAAACGCATATTGCTACTCTATTATTCTTTCTTTCTTTTAGCAACAATTCCAAAAAGTGTGAAAAATTATAAGCTTATCGAGAATTGATCACGCGAACTCTAAGTCTTATTCCGAATCCCTAACCATATGTGCCAGTTTCTATTTGTGTTACAACGCACACTGTTGTAAGTTTATTCCATTTATTTCCCCTTTGTAAAAAAGAAGAAAATTATGCTCGCAAGTGAATTCGAACTTGCGACCACAAACACATATGTTGTTCTCTGGACCAACTATTCAAGAACTCCTTTGCGAAATAAACTCATAAATTTTTTCCTTATTCTCTTGTTCGCCACTGAAGATGATAATAAAATGAAAAATATGTGTCTCTGCGAATTCGAACCCGTGACCTCTTGCTTATTCGCTCCAACTCAAACCATCTGTGCGAGTTTCTGTTTGTGATAGAAATCACAGCGTTTTGTTCTTATCCTTATCTTCGTTCTTCCTTTATTTCCTTCAACAATTTGCATGTTGCTTTTTCTTCTGAACATGGAAATCTTCCATTGAAACCTTGGATTTCTTCCCCGAATTTCACCACAACAACTATTTTTTTTTTTCTTCTTCTTTTCATGTCTTTAAATTGTTGATGATGTTTACTCCCTGAAGGTGCAATTTCTTCCATGAAATTTCCGTTTTTGCTCCTGAAATTTTAAGATCTAAAAATAAATATGAACAATAGCTAATCTTCATGGAAATTTCTAGATCCTACAAGTTACAAGAAGGACAAAATCCATTACTCTCTCCCTGTTTCTAGCGCATATGTAGTTGCAGGAAATCCCACAACACATCCCTCATCATATCTTGATAATAATTTCTAGATCTAAACTTATTTGATATGAAAATAGAGATAAACATCCTAAAATTATAAATGGAGACACAAGAATTTACATTAAGAATTAGAAGGGATAGATGTAGCTTTCAAAACTTTATCAGACGTCATGAATGATGCGAAGAAAACCTCCACTGATCCTATTAGGTCTAGTGTTTTTGAATCCCTGAGTAAATATTTTGGTTTACGACACATTGTCGCGAACATCTCCGAGCAAGAAATTAAGGTCTTGAAAAATAGCCTTCTCAACATTTATTTGGATCGCGACAATCTTCGCAAGAAGAACGAAGAATTAAAAGGTATATTTTTACCTTTTTTTTTTTTTTTTTTTTTTTTTTTTAAAAAAAAAAACTCAAACCTTGTTCGCCCTTCAAGCTTTAAACCAGAAACGAAAAATGGAGATATATCAGTTGGAATCTACTGTTGAAGAAGTTCGAGTTGATAAAGATGCTTGGATGCAGCAATATAACCAATTAGATAATCTTCATACATATGATGTTGATCAAATAGATAATCTTTCTAAAGAAAATGCTGATTTAGCTCAGAAACACGATTCGTTAAGTAATGACTTATCTCGCCTCTCGTATTCTTTGACTAAAGCTAATCTAGAGTTGGAAACTTTATCGGATGAGAATGGAACTCTTTCTCAAGAGAAGCGAACTCTATTAAACAAGGTAGCGGTTTACTCGCAGCAATATGATATTTGCCAAAAATTATGTAAAGAGCAAGAACAATCTCTTCGCTCGCATTTTGAAGAGTCATCTTGCGTAGTTCTTGCGCGAGAAGGATAAACTCATTCAGGGTAGAATAACCTTAAGTGTAAAAGCAAACCAACTCAAAGATCAATGTTCCCAATTAGAAAAGTCCAATTCTTCCCTTGCAAAAGAAAATGCCTCTTCTCATGTCTTCTCTGCGAAGGAGAGAATGTCATGAGAATTATCATTTTGAAATGTCGCCACCGTTTATTTTCTATCCATTTTTTCTACCGACAAGATTCCGTGAATTTAGGAATGGCTGTTTACACGTATCTAAAATTTTACTTTTTACCTGGCTCATCCTAAGTTACTCTTCTCCCATCTATTTAAAGAGGAGTTCCCTTTGAAAATTCTTCTCTTCTTTTACTTCATCTTCTTTATTGTCTGCAACTTTTCTCTGTAGTTTTCCTTCATCGTCTTCTTCATCGTCTTCCTTCTATAATTCTTCCGCACTCTTCTGTTTCTATGGCATCAAGGTCTGTTGATTTTACTAATTTTGATTATTTCATGATTGATTTCTCTTATTGTAGTCTTTTATTTGGATATTACTCTTCTTTTAATGTTTCTCCTACCATTTTTATTTCAGCAAGAACAAGCCCAAAGACCAAATTCACCGTTATTCTGAACCCTAACATTTCTTCAAAGTTCACAATCGAAATCCTTTGCTTCTAAAAGGCAGCCTGCGAGTAGCAAGGTATTTAAGAAACATTTACTCTTTTAATAACAATATTGTTGCCTCTGTTTCTTATTTAACTTGTAATTCGCAGGATGACAAAAATGGTGGCAGATCTCCCAAGAGGTCTCGCCATTCTAAACCAGTTGCACCTCCTGTTTCCTTTCCTGGGTTTAAACTTATTACTTCTCCTATAGTACCTTCGCAGGACAATCCTCCCTCTCTGGCGATTGCTTCGCAAAATAAACCAACTCCTTCTTCTCAAGATAATCTGTCTCCTCCTGCGATATCCTCGCAGGACAAATCAATCCCTAAATTTTCCGTCGATGAAATTCTTCAAAATGAACCTTTCTCCACTTTTACTCTTAATACTTCTGTCTCGCCCCCACCTGTTAATCAGGTTTCTTCAACTGGCATTCTTATAACCAAGAATGATTCAACTTTTCCCTCCTCCTCCTCTGAGTCTATCCCTCTTACCAAAGATTTTTGATTTGATTACAAAAAAAAAAAAAAAAAAAAAAAAAATATATCAATATATATATTTCTCTAGAATATTTCGTTTATAGACAATAAAAGATTTTTGATTTAAATCACAAAACGCGATACGATCGCAGAATTATAAAGATTTCACAACTACAAAGATTTCAGGACTATAATGTATTAGAATTTCTCTTGAATATTTACTTTGCTTCAAATGATATGATAATTATGAGAAAGAAATGACAGAAATGAAAGAATGAATGAAGCAAGTGACAGAAATGAAGGATGAATGAAAGAATGAAGGCATGCGATAATTTCGCAGAGATAATGGAAATGCGATAATTTCGCAAAGATAGTGAGAAGAGATAATCAAAAATGAATGATTGAACGAATTGACAAAAATGAATGAGTGAGTGAATGGGACGAACCTTTATGGCGTACACCCTAGTTCGCGAATGATATTTCGTAAGAGGCAAATATAAGACCTAAAGTGCGTCATATAAGGGGGTATCTCTTGACATGGCTCAGTGAAAAGGTTACACCGCTCCTGGAACCTGAGTCATGGAGATTTGGGGCCCATGAAAGCCTGTCCGGGAGAGATACCTTGGATTTCCAACTATATATATATATAAGGTTATACCCTGGTTGGACGCCCGAGGGTCTCTTCCAAGGAGTCAGTGTATGCTCAAGGCGCCGGGGTACACGGTTGAGCCAAGAGTGCCTGGGGAAAAGTCGCGAAAATGTCACAAAGTGATTTCAGAAATGACGATAACGTAAACATGAAGAAAGTACGAAGATCTTGCGAAAACTAGAGTGTCTGCGAGATTTAACATTTATACTCTTGCGAGGATGTCGCAAGGTAAATCCGAAATTAAGGGAAATATTAGTTGTACATGAGCTGTCATCCACTATGTAAACACTATATAAAGAGGAGAGCAGGAGAGAGAAAAGGGGGGATACACATTTTAGGAGAGAGATATTATTTGAGGAGAGAGATATTTTTAGAGAGAGACTTTATTTTTCTTTATCATCTTCTTCCCTAAAACTAGATCTAGAGCTCCACAAAATATCCATTAATGGAGATTGTAAATGTAATATTAATGTAACCTCAACAATCATAGTGAAAAACCCTAACCCCGTGGATGTAGATCACATTGATCGAACCACGTAAATTCTTGTGTATCCATTTATAATTTTAGGATTTTTATCTCTATTTTCATATCAAATAAGTTTAGATCTAGAAATTATTATCAAGATATGATGAGGGGTGTGTTGTGGGATTTCCTGCAACTACATAGACGCAGGAGTTGAGAGACCAATCTATTATATCAGCAAAACCTTCAATGCCGCAGAGAAAAATTATTCAAAAATTGAAAAACTAATTTTGGCATTAGTTTATGCAACATTTAAACTTCGCATATATTTTCAGGCGCATAGAATAAGGGTGTTGACATAGGTACCAATTGAGTCAGTAATGAAGAATTCAAAAAGGTTAGGCAGAGTTGAGAGATGGAATGCACAAGTAGGAAATTTCGAAATCAAATATGAAATATTATCTTCACACAAATCACAAGTTGTCGCAGATTTCTTAGCAGAATTTCCTCTAGAAGATGATGAAGTTGTGGAAGAAATGATGGATGTGGAAGAAGAACATGGAAATCCAAGAGATCTATTAACAGAGCCAAATAGATGGGAAATATTAGTGGATGGATCATCAAATGGGGAAGGTAATGGAGTTGGAATTGTTTTAATTTCGCCAGAGGGCAACAAAATGGCTTTTTCCTTCAGATTGGAGTTTACATCCACCAATAATGAAATAGAATATGAAGCTGTGATACATGCCCTGAAGTTCGCAATAGAAATGAAGTTGGAAAATGTGAGAATCACCAGTGATTCGCAGCTAGTCATTCGTCAAATAAAAGGAGAATACACTACAAATGAACCATCCTTGAAGAAATACAAGAAACTTGTTGAAGAATTGTCAGCGAAAATTCCAAAAATAAAATGGAGACATATATCAAGAAAAGATAATGAGACTCATGAGATGCGTTTGCTTTTATCTCAAGTATGATGACAGACCCAACTGCGAGATGCATAAAGATACAGACACTTCTATCGCCATCAATCAATAAAGAAGAAGAAGAATAGGTAGACGTAATGATAATAGAAGATGGAGAAGAAGAACAAGTACCTAATATCGAAGATTGGAGAGCAGAACTTCATGCATATCTGATGAAAGGATAAACACCAAGAAATAGATTGGAGGCACACAAATTAAAGAGCCGTGCGACAAATTATGAACTAAGAGATGGGGTATTGTATCGGAGATCCTTTAATGGACCGCCACTCAGATGTTTGACACGAAAAGAGGGAGAAGAAGTGTTAAAGGCGTTACATTGTGGGGATGCTGGCAATCACAGCGGCGGAAGATCTTTGGCATACAGAGCGAAAATGCAAGGTTATTACTGGCCATATATGCATGAAGATGCGAAACAAGTATCAAGACGTTGCGAAGATTTTCAAAGGCACGGAAAGAAAATACATGCACCTGGAGCACCATTAACATCCTCAACAAGTGTATGGCCTTTTGGAAAATGGGGTTTAGACATTATGGGACCATTTTTACCGGGATCTGGACAAAGAAGATATCTAATTGTCGCTAAAGATTATTTCACAAAATGGGCAGAAGTAAAGGCAGTACAACACATTCGCGACAAAGACATTTTTACATTCATATTTGAAAATATCATTTGCAGATTTGGAATTCCCTCACAATTGGTATCTGATAATGGGAAACAGTTTGAAGGGAAGAACATAGAAATGTTACTCAATGCATTTAAGATAAAATGTGGGAAATCAACCCCTCTATATCCACAAGCCAATGGACAGGCAGAAGCAACAAATAAGACAATCGCAGATATATTGAAGAAGAAATTAGAAGGGCATAATAGAGCATGGTGCGAACAGGTGCATAATGCAGTATGGGCTTACAACACAACCAGGCGAGAAACTACTGGAATGTCACATTTCTGTTTAACATATGGATTTGAGGCTGTGCTACCAACAAAAGTTATTATTCCCACAACAACGAGAGAAGCTTGGGAGAAAAATCTTAGTGTGGGTATGATTTTAACCAAGCTAGATGAATTAGAAGAAAAAAGAGAAAGGGCTCTACAGCATATGGAAAACTACCAACGAAGATTAGACCGAGAATATAATAAACGTGTTAAAACACGCGAGTTTCAACCAGGTGACTTGGTGCTGCGAGAAACACCAATATATCAGCGAGAAAGTGGTGGAAAACTAGCAAGAAAATGGGATGGACCTTACATCTTTAAGGATATAGTTGGAACAGGGGCATATAGATTGATGGATCCTGAGGGTAAAAATGTGGGTCATAGACTTGATAGACCGTGGAACAGATTATACTTAAAGAGATATTACCCATAAAAGGTTTTGGGATAGAGTAGACTGCGAAATGATGTATGATTGAAAAAAAATGAATCTATATGAAAATCCTATGAAAGAATAATTGCAAGATTATACATATCCAAAACAAAGAAAGAATACGCAAAAATTTCGCACAGATAATGACAAGAGATAATCAAAGATCAATGACATACTAGAAAGGGGCGAACCTACTATGGCGTACACCCTAGTTCGCGAAATCAAAATTTCGCAAGAGGCAAATGTAAGACCTAAAGTGCGTCATAGAAGAGGGTACCTGTTGCATGGCTCGGCGAAAAGGTTACACCACCCCGGAACCCGAGTCATGGAGATTTGGGGTCAATAAAGCCCATCCAGGAGAGGTACCTTGGATTTTCAACCTAAGCTTATGACTTAGGTTGGACGACCGAGGGTCTCTTATAAGGAGTGCGGCATCTGATCAAGGTGCCGAGGTACACGGTTGAGCCAAGAGTGCCTGGGGCGTTTGAAGCGTCTCGGCCATTCTTGGCAAGTCTTGACTTATCTTTGCACTCGGCCCGAAGAAAACCCCACTTAGGGTGCAGTCTTGTAACCATAAGCCATATAGGCAAAAGGGATAAGAGGCTGCGAAAACAACTGGTTGTTGTTAAGACCGGATGGGAGGAGCCAACCTTTTATGGTAGAGGTACGTCTCCTTGAAGGGGAAACCAGGGGGAAGATAAGGGCGACACCCTCCGTTAGGGAGCTGATAAGTGTCTTAAGATGCAAATGTCATGAGGCTTTTTACTCATGAGAGTATCAATACTTGTCATATTTGTGCGACGATCCTGAAGAGGCAATAATACAAAAGAGAAAGATAAGGCGAGATCAATGGGTCAATGCATGAAAGTGTAAAGACGTCCTGCGATTTCGTCGCAAGACGGCAATGTCATGGGGCTTTATTTTCGCAAGAATATTTAGGCATGTCATATTGTCGCAACAAAAATTATAATAGAAAAAAGTTTAGGCAAGATCAAGGGGTTTTTGCATGCAAGTGCAAAGACGTCCTGCGATTTTGTCGCAATGACAAGGGGTGGCAAAATAAGACCTTTAACTAGGAAGGCAAAATAAGACCACATGATGCAACAAAAAATTTAAAAATTAACTATTACTTATGCAGATCATTCATCGCAAGAAAGATAATGAAAGGCAGTATGGGAATTATTAAACAACAAGCATTATCTTCCTCACTAGTAAGCAGAATGATAAAAGAGTAAATACATTTCAAAGTTGACTGAAGTACACCATTTGCAAGAAGTTATAAAGATGAGGCAACCCAAAGAAGTAAAATTACATAAGAAATTCAAGCTTCATGATTAGTTTTGCCAGGAGAAGATGAAATATTTTCATCAATTTTTTCGCCAGAAGGAGATAATGGACGTTATTCGCCAGTTTTCTCATTTTCGCCAGCTTTTTCACTTTTGTCAGTCCTTCCTTCATTCTGGTGTACTCTAGTCTCTTCTTCATTTGGGTTATAATCAACAGTTGCATCATTAGGAGGAATTTCTTCTTCATTTGCGAGATCTTCGCCACTCTTATAATAATAATCACTATCAGGAGAACAAGGAACTTCATCGTCATCTACTTCCAAAGGTTCGACAGATGTAGGAGGAAGAGATTTGGACAACAAGATATTGTTCACAAGAACTTCAGCCGTGAGATGAACTTGGCGAAGGAATGCTTTCTGATGATTCCTACTTTGCATATCTTTGAAATAAGCAAGATAATTAAACCTTTTTTCTGCCCGATCGCGAGAACAAGCAAGGGTAGAGGCAAGTAATGCATTCTCTTTGCGAATTTTGGCGTATAAGATATTGGGTTAAAGCAAAGCAACTATTCTCCAAGTGGTCCATTGCATCGTCAAACTTATCTCCAACTAAACCTTTCAGGCGAGATCGAAGATTCTTTTCGTTAGAAATGAGTAAGGTGTTTTCCTTCGCAAGAGAAGTGTAGGATTCTTCGATCTTGGAGTATTGATCTTTGAGTTGACTTGCCTTTACACTTAAAGTTATTCTACCCTGAATAAGTTTGTCTCTCTCAGCAGTAGACGATTCTGTTACTTCTTTAAGTTTATTTCTCAATGAGCAGAGAGATTGTTCTTGATCGTTACATACTTTTTGGCAAATGTTAAGTTGTTGCGAAGAGATCGCCACCATATTTAAAAGAATTCGGTTCTCTTGAGATAGGGTTTTATTCTCATCTGATAAAGTTTCCAACTCCAAATTAGCTTTAGTCAAAGCATAAGAGAGGCGAGATAATTCATTACTTAATAAGTTTTGCTTCTAAATTAATTGAGTATTCTCCTTGGTAAGGTTATCTATTTGATCGACAGAGTATGTATGAAGGTTATCTAATTGGTTATATTGATCCATCCAAGCATATTTATTTACACGAGCTTCTTCAGCGACGGATTCAAACTGATATATCTCCATTATTCGTTTCTGGTTTAAAACTTAAAGGGCGAACAAGGGATTTAAGAAAGAAAAAAACGGGGGGTGGGGGGGGTGGCGAAGATAAGAAAGTTGTACCTTTTAATTCTTCGTTCTTCTTGCGAAGATTGTCACGATCTAGTGAGACATTCTGAAGCTTTTGATTTTCAAGATGAAGAGTGTCACATTTCAAGGTCATGGTTTGGAGATTCTCCTTCAAAGTTTCAACTTCTTTCTCTAAGGATGTTTGCGAAATCATTTTGTCAGAACCAAAATACTTACTCAAAATTTCGCAGACACCAAATTTGATAGGATCAATGGAAGATTTCTTGACATCATCCAGAACATCTGATAAAACCTTGAAAGCAATATCTATTCCTTCCAAAGTTTCTTTAGTAAAAGGGAGAGATTCAGATGAAGAAGTGGTGATGACAGAAGGTTGGAGAATTGAATCATTCTTTGCTATAGATGCGTCATTCGAAGATGAAATTCGAGAAAGATTAATGACAGGGGTTGAGGTGGTGTCAAGATGAGAAGTATTGACAGCAGGAGAAGAGAAGGATTCATTCGCAGCAGGGTTATTAAAAGGAATTTCAACTACAGAAAGATCAGTTACAGGGGAGAAATCTGTGGCGATGCCCTCACGAACAGGAAGTAAGGATTCAGCTTGCGAAGATATTACAGGAGATATTGAAGGATTAAACATAGGAAATGGGACGGAAGTTTCAACATTTTTAAGGTGGCAAGATCTTTTGTGGGATTTGTTGACATTTCCATCACCCTGCGAATCACAATTCAGATAAGAAACAGAGGCAACAATATTGTTATTAAAAGAATAGTGTTTCTTACCACCTTGCTATTCGCAGGCTTTCTTTTGTTTACAGCAACTCTTTGCTGTGAACCCTTGGGAATATTAGGGTCTTGGACCGTAAATTTGATGCTAGAGGTGCTTTTGCTGAAACAGAAACAATATGGGAATTACATAAAGATGAACAGAATCAAATAAGACAATTTCAGTAGATGAGATCAATTTCAGTAAGATTAGTTTCAGCAAAGTCAGCAAACCTTGATGACTCCATAAGAACAGTAGCAGAAAGATGAATTCGTAAAAAGTTGCAAATGATAAAAATTTACAGAGAATGTGGAGATGAAGAAGCCAAAGTAAAAGAAAGAAATTATTTCTATGATAGATCTCTTCTCAAATAGACAAAAAAGTGATGACCGGTTAAGCATTGAATGTGCCGGTGGGTAGGGGAATATTTAACACGTGTAAGCGGTTATGCTTAATTTGTGGAATCTTGTCGGTAAAGAACTTAAGGAAAGAAATGAACAGTTGCGGCATTTTGAAACACTAATTCTCATATCATTCTCTCCTTCGCAGAGAAGACATGAGAATAAGCAAGATGTAGGATCAGAATATCGCAACATCAATACTTTTGCGAAATCTTTGAACAACACATTGCGAAGATATAGCAGATTAGTTACAGAAATGACGCGACAGATGACGACAGCCTAAACACTAGCGAGATTTAGGAGTGTTGCGAAATTTAACATTTGTATACTTGCGAGAATATCGCAAGCCAGATCCGAAAATAAAGGACAGCTTAGCCGTCACCCACTATGTAATATCCTATATAAAGAGCCGAACATGCTTAAGATGGAGAGAGATCTTTTTTAGAGTGGAGAGAAAGTTTTGAGGAGAGAGAAAGTCTAGAACAGTAGTTGTATTCTTGATTTCATTTCCTCCTTGTAAAAATTCCTAAACTCAATTAATAAAAAGTGTGATTGTTGATCTTAAAGATGTGTTGATTATTATGAATTCTTGTGAGGGATGTATTGTGGGATTTCCTGCAACTACAGAGATGAAGAGATGGGAATAGTGGATGTTAGAGCACTGGTCGGTCGAACTCACAAGCGTTTCTATCTCAAGCTTGTTTGTAAAGTTTAGTTGTCAAAACTATAAGTCATGAATTCTAGTCTACTTATAGATAAGTCTCGGATTAGGATAGAATGTGTAGTTGAGCTTTAGACTTCACGGCGTTCATCGATTGAAGACGAAGAACTACTAAGGGGAGCTTGTGGAACTTCATTAACAAAAGTATGTGGAGACTTGAACTCATCTATCACTCAAAAGTCTATTTCTACTCTATCTCATATTTGAGAGAAAAGTCGTATAGCTATATAGACTTCAATTATACACATTTGATATTTTGAGCTGCGTTTAACTCGCTTACATATTTCTCGAAATATGTGTTGGTAAGATTTTGCTTTAACCAAGTTCATCTTAAATTCTTGACGAAAGTCAAAAGATGATCATGTAAAAATCGTCTAGTAACATCTTATATGATTTGTGTGAGACAGTCATTTGGTGTAGACTCGGAATGTTTCGTATTGATCATTTGATCGCTTGAAAATTGCTTTGAAGCTAATGGTTTGTATGAGACAGCTATTGTCGTCTTCTAAGAATGTTTCAATGATTGAAATGGGAGTTTAGAACAATTAACCATGATTGGATATGGCAAAATATGCGTATTTGTATGCTAACTGTTGTAGATATATTCCAAGTCCGGAAACTTAGTATGCTTACCCGTATGCGTACTGGTTTAACACTTGAAGTTCAGGAACCTAGTATGCATACCCGTATGCGTACCGGCGTAATAGTTCAAGTCTTGGAATTCAACTGAGTTTGGTCATGAATGACAGTATGCGTACCCGTTCTCATACTAGCTGACATACCAAGTCCGGGAACTCTAAGTATGCGTACACGTTTGCATACTTGGCTGGGTTATGTTCTAAAATCGGTTTGTTCATGAACTAATACATTATAAAATAAGGAATGCAATCTTTTGCAAACCGTGGCTATAATTTTCATGAATTGATTCGAGTGAAAATTTCGATTTTGCTTCAATTGTGTCTTGTATACTTCTATGAGAATATAAACAATCGAACAAATCTATAACTAGTTTCATTTAAGTCATTTGAACTAGTTGTGTTAAGATGAACAAGGTTGATATGAAAGTGTTCATATGGCTAACTTCGGTTAACTATTGTTGACCCAACCAAGTGTACACGTTTAGGTACGGTTACCCATATCGAAATGAAGGAAAATTTCATTTGTGTATAACAAGCTAAGTTCGATCTAACAGTTGAAAGATATTAGCTTGAGTCTAATTAGGCTTTCATCTAACGGTGAATATTGAATGCTTTGTTAGGTAATATTGATTGCAAACCCTGATTTGAAGACTATATAAGGGAGAACTCTAGCAACTGGGAAACCTAATCCCCACACCTCATGTGTGATACTAGTTGTGACTAGAGTCGATTCTCTTTTAACCTAGATTTTTCCTAAAACCGTTATAGGTTAACG
Organism: Papaver armeniacum; assembly: GCA_023531295.1. Classification (NCBI taxonomy): domain Eukaryota; kingdom Viridiplantae; phylum Streptophyta; class Magnoliopsida; order Ranunculales; family Papaveraceae; genus Papaver; species Papaver armeniacum. The sequence goes on from JAJJWW010012495.1 coordinate 448,870, forward strand.
ACTTAAAGACATCATTGGGATTGTGAAGCCAGACCCAACTATTTTCTCTGTAGTTGCGCGTTATGATATTACTTTGTTCTATCGTATTGAGTACTATCTTCTCTAAGATTTTCTCGAGATTTAATTGATAGGTAAGATAAAAAGTATCCAGAAATATCTTCGTCTCATAGTTTGTGATAATATAATATCTTGTTTCGCTACCATACGGTTAAGATTATTGTGAGGTGATTGATATTTCTAGGCTTTTCTTCGGGAATATAAGTCTGGTGTATCAATTGGTTCATGTTCACCTTGATTTATCAAAAGACGGAACAAAACTCATAGGTATTTCTGTGGGAGACAGATTTATCTATTCAATAGACTTTTCTGTGTGAGGCAGATTTGTTTATCAATTGTTCGACTTTGGGTTATAGCAACTCTTAGTTGTGGGTGAGATCTGTTAGAGCACTGCTCGATCGAACTCGCATACGTTGCTATCTCAAGCATGTTTTTCAATGTTAGTGATCAAAACTATAAGTCTTGATTTTGAGCCTATTTATAGATGTCTCGGACTAGGACATAGATTCTGTAGTTGAGCTTAGACTTCACGGCGTTCATCATTTGAAGACGAAGAACTACTAATGGGAGCTTGTGGAACTTCATCGACAATGTGTTGAAGTTCGAGCTGAGTTTATCTCGCTTACATATTTTTATATACACATTTGAGATTTCGAGCTGAGTTTATCTCGCTTACATATTTCTCGAAATATGTGTTGGTAAGATTTTGCTTTAACCAAGTTCATCTTATATTCTTGACGAAAGTCAAAAGATGATCATGTAAAAATCGTCTAGTAACATCTTATATGATTTGTGTGAGACAGTCATTTGGTGTAGACTCGGAATGTTTCGTATTGATCATTTGATCGCTTGAAAATTGCTTTGAAGCTAATGGTTTGTATGAGACAGCTATTGTCGTCATCTAAGAATGTTTCAATGATTGAAATGGGAGTTTAGAACAATTAACCATGATTGGATATGGCAAAATATGCGTACTTGTATGCTAACTGTTGTAGATATATTCCAAGTCCGGAAACTTAGTATGCTTACCCGTATGCGTACTGGTTTAACACTTGAAGTTCAGGAACCTAGTATGCATACCCGTATGCACCGGCGTAATAGTTCAAGTCTTGGAATTCAGCGAGTTTGGTCATGAATGAGTAACCCGTTCTCATCTTGTCGACATACCAAGTCCGGAACTCTAAGTATGCGTACACGTTTGCATACTTGGCTGGGTTATGTTCTAAAATCGGTTTGTTCATGAACTAATACATTATAAAATAAGGAATGCAATCTTTTGAAAACCGTGGCTATAATTTTCATGAATTGATTCGAGTGAAAATTTCGATTTTGCTTCAATTGTGTCTTGTATACTTCTATGAGAATATAAACAATTGAACAAATCTATAACTAGTTTCATTTAAGTCATTTGAACTAGTTGTGTTAAGATGAACAAGGTTGATATGAAAGTGTTCATATGGCTAACTTCGGTTAACTATTGTTGACCCAACCAAGTGTACACGTTTAGGTACGGTTACCCATATCTAAATGAAGGAACATTTCATTTGTGTATAACAAGCTAAGTTCGATCTAACAGTTGAAAGATATTAGCTTGAGTCTAATTAGGCTTTCATCTAACGGTGAATATTGAATGCTTTGTTAGGTAATATTGATTGCAAACCCTGATTTGAAGACTATATAAGGGAGAACTCTAGCAAATGGGAAACCTAATCCCCACACCTCATGTGTGATACTAGTTGTGACTAGAGTCGATTCTCTTTTAACCTAGATTTTTCCTAAAACCGTTATAGGTTAACGACTTAAAGACATCATTGGGATTGTGAAGCCAGACCCAACTATTTTCTCTGTAGTTGCGCGTTATGATCTTACTTTGTTCTATCGTATTGAGTACTATCTTCTCTAAGATTTTCTCGAGATTTAATTGATAGGTAAGATAAAAAGTATCCAGAAATATCTTCGTCTCATAGTTTGTGATAATATAATATCTTGTTTCGCTACCATACGGTTAAGATTATTGTGAGGTGATTGATATTTCTAGGCTTTTCTTCGGGAATATAAGTCTGGTGTATCAATTGGTTCATGTTCACCTTGATTTATCAAAAGACGGAACAAAACTCATAGGTATTTCTGTGGGAGACAGATTTATCTATTCAATAGACTTTTCTGTGTGAGGCAGATTTGTTTATCAATTGTTCGACTTTGGGTTATAGCAACTCTTAGTTGTGGGTGAGATCTGTTAGAGCACTGCTCGATCGAACTCGCATACGTTGCTATCTCAAGCATGTTTTTCAATGTTAGTGATCAAAACTATAAGTCTTGATTTCGAGCCTATTTATAGATGTCTCGGACTAGGACATAGATTCTGTAGTTGAGCTTAGACTTCACGGCGTTCATCATTTGAAGACGAAGAACTACTAAGGGGAGCTTGTGGAACTTCATCGACAATGTGTTGAAGTTCGAGCTGAGTTTATCTCGCTTACATATTTCTATATACACATTTGAGATTTCGAGCTGAGTTTATCTCGCTTACATATTTCTCGAAATATGTGTTGGCAAGCTTTCGCTTCGACCAAGTTCATCTTATATCATGTGAAAATTACCGAGTAACATCTTACATGGTTTGTGTGATACAATCATTTGGTGTAGTCTTGGAATGTTTCGTAATGATTATTTCAATATCTTGAAAATTACTTTGATGCTAATAGTGTGTGAAAAACGGCTATTGTCATCCTCTAAGAAAGTTTCAATGATTGAAACAAGAGTTTAGAACACTTAACCATTATTGGATATGTCATGTTGTGCACTCTTGCACATATGTAATCCATGTCCGGGAACCATAGTATGCGCACCCGTTTGCGTACCTGTTGGTTTGAGAAATCTGGGAACCTAAGTATGCGTACCCGTTTATGTACTGGCGTACAGGTTCATGTCCGTGAATTTCTGTTGGTATTGAAAGTTCGCGTACCCGTTTGCGTACTGACGGAACCCAATCTTAGTCTGGGTATTTAAAGTATGCGTACACGTTTGCATACTTGAAGGTTAAAGTTCTAAAATCGGTTATGAACATGAACATAAACATTTATGTAATAAGGATTGAAATCTTTGCAAACCGTGGGTATAATGTTCATGATTGATTCGAGTGAATCAAACCGATTTTGCTTCAAATATGTTCTTGTATAATTTTATGAGAATATAACAATTGAACAACTCTTTAACTAGTTTCATTTGAGTCATTTGAACTAGTTATGGTTAAGATGAATAAGGTTGATATGAGAGTAATCATATGGCTAACCTCGGTTAACTATTTGTGAACCAACATGGTGTACACATTTGGGTACGGTTACATAAACCTAAATGAGGGTACATTTCATTTGTGTGTAACAAGCTAAGTTCGATCTAACGGTTGAAAGATATTAGATTGGTTGAATCAGGTTTTTCATCTAATGGTGAATATTGAATGCTTTGTTACCAAGGTAACTTGGATTGTAAACCCTGATTTGAAAACTATATAAAGGAGAACTCTAGCAATTGGGAAATTTAATCCCCACACCTCCTGTGTGTTACTAGTTGCATAAACTAGAGTCGATTCTCCTTTAACCTTAGGTTTCTATCGAGGCCCTGTAGGTTAACGACTTGAAAGACTTCATTGGGATTGTGAAGCCTGACCCAACTATTTTCTTTGTAGTTGCGTGTTCTGATCTTTCCCGATTCTATTGTATTGATTACAATTGAAATAATTGACTCGATATTAATTTCTCCGATAGGCAAGATAAAAGTAATCACAAACATCTTCGTCTCATCGTTTGTGATTCCACAATATCTTGTTTCGCTAATTGATTAAGATTATTGTGAGGTGATTGATAATACTAGGCTGTTCTTCGGGAATATAAGTCTAGTTTATCAATTGGTTCTTGTTCACCTTGATTTATCAAAAGACGGAACAAAACTCTTGGGTATTTCTGTGGGAGACAGATTTATTCAATCTATAGACTTTTCTGTGTGAGACAGATTTGTTTATCAAGTCTTCGACTTTGGGTCGTAGCAACTCTTGGTTGTGGGTGAGATCAACTAAGGGAATCAAGTTCGTAGTATCCTGCTGGGATCAGAGATTTAAGGAACGCAACTGTACCTTGAATCAGTGTGAGATTGATTAGGGTTCAACTACAGTCCAGTTCGAAGTTAATTGGTAGTAGGCTAGAGTCTGTAGCGGCTTAATACAGTGTGGTGTTCAAACTGGACTAGGTCCCGGGGTTTTTCTGCATTTGTGGTTTTCCTTGTTAACAAAATTTTGGTGTCTGTGTTATTTCTTTTCCGCATTATATTTTGTTATATAATTGAAATATCACAGGTTGTGCGTTAAGTTCAATCAATTAGAATATCCGACCTTGGGTTGTTGATTTAAATTGATTGACACAGAACATTGGTCTTTGGTACCGTTCAAGTTGTTTCACATAATAATTTGGATCGCGGATTTCAATCTGTTTGATTTATTGATTACATTGTGAAACAGAGATATTAAACTCTTTGATATACTTTACTCTAGATTGAGTCTGACTGTCTAGTTGATTCTCTAGAAAGTATATTGGAGTAAGTCCTCTCAGATTGCCAAACGAATTGTTGGGTGTGGTTGTTAGACCCCTGCATTTTCAATTGGTATCAGAGCAGGCAAACACATTAAAGACCTTATAAGTCTGTGTTTATAGCGATCTAATATGGACAGAAGTGATATCTCTATAAACGTACCACCATTCTTCGATGGCCCAAATTACTTGTGGTGGAAAATTGCTATGCGTGCCTTTCTTCAAGCACGTGATTTTCAATCATGGGTTTATGTAGTTAATGGCTATGATGCTCCCGTTGTGGCAATAGGAAATGCGACCGTTCCAAAGGATATTGGTGCATATGACGCTGCCGAGATACTTGTTGCAAAGAAAAACTCCGACGGTTTGAATGCCATCATACATGCCATTAACCCAGATCTTCAGCACCATGTGACTACGTGCACTCGGTCTAAAGATGCTTGGGATATCTTAGAAACCGTATTTGAAGGGAATACCAGTGAAAAGGAAGCTAGGCTTCAAAACCTAAATTCCGATTGGGAAAACCTTCGTATGGAAGATGAAGATTCATTTGATGAGTTTAATCACAAAGTGTCTGAAATTGTTAATGTATCATTTGCATTGGGTAAGACTATTCCTGAAAAGGACATTGTGATGAAAATTCTCAGGTCGCTGCCATCGTTGAAGGAAATAACCTTGATACTCTTTCCAGAAGTACTCTTGTAGGAAAGATTAAATTACTTGATCTTGATAAGAATACAGTCAGAACTTCTGCGTTCAATGTTGTGACCATTGCAAGTGAAGCTTCTAGCTTGTCATGGGATGACGAATGTTGTTCTAATCACGTTGATTCTAATATATCATTGATGAAACAAAAGATCAAGGATATGGTAAAGAATGGCAAAAGATTCGAGAGATCATCTCCTCTCTCTATTGCTTATGATGATTCAAGTCATGAAAAAATATCTCAGTGTCCCAACGTCTTACATACTGCTGAAGTGTGTACGGAAGGTTCAGCCTTCTCGGCAGAAGTTCCATGTTTCGGAATGCGAATCTGAGACTGAGATCCTATAATTTCTGGATAAGTATGAAGAAATTCACCAGGAAAATATTCAACTTAAGGAGGTGTTGGATAAACTTGAATCATCACTACAGGTGAAAACTCTTGAGATTGACTGTCTTAATGATGAATTCACCAGAACCCTATTTCTAAAAGAAAAAGAGATCAATTCTCTCAAATGTGACCTGCAAAGGTTGTCAGGAAACTCAGACACAATTTCAACAATGTTATTTAGTCAAAAGGCTTTTGGAAACACAAGTGGTTTACGGTTCAAAAGTAAGACAGTGAGCACAACGAACTCTTTTGTTCCAGTCGGCTCTGGACCAAACAATCATTAGTTTTGTGATAAACATGAGTCATCTCTACAAAGCAAACCCTCTTTGCTTTGCTCCTTTTGTGGAAGTACAAGTCATCTCCCACTATACCAAATTCTGGGATTAGAAACAGAACCAAGTCGTTACTAAAACGGGTCGTAACGGCTCTTGCCTGTTCCAAAAGTGGGTGTTACATTTTTTTGTAACGGCTTTGTGGCCGTTACGAATTTTGATTGTAACGGCCCTCGTAACTGCTGTGAGCCGTTACGAATTTGCCACGTGGTAACAGCTCCGGGCCGTTACAAATTTTTTTGTAACAACGCTGTCGTAACAGCTTACAGCCATTACTACGTGGCACCTTGTAACAGCTTGCAGCCATTACTACGTGGCAGATTGTAACAACTTTCAGCCATTACGAACTTTTTTGTAACAGCAAAAAAATTACTGCCACTCAACCTTGACCAGGTCAAGGTTGACTGGCAGTTAATTTTCTGCCGGAAATAAGACGGAATTCTAAATTCAATTAGCTGCAAAAATCTGTCATTCAATCCATAGAAATTCTATTACACATTTTATAATAATAATAACTTGTTCTATTCCTTCAACAACTTAAGAGAATTCCTAAGTTTCGAGGGAATGCAACATCTGCTTAGAAACTTAAGAGAATGCCTAAGTTATGTGTAGCCTAAAGCTCATACAATATTTGTTTACAACTTAAGAGCATATAAGATAAAACTAACAAATGCAGAACTCACATAACAGTCGCCTTCTCTTGCGTAATGTTTTTATCGCAAATCTGCAGCACTTCGCCTCACCTGCTCCAACAAAACGACTCAGCACCTATATGAAATGAGTTGGTACCTAAGCCAATTCAAAAAAGAGAACAAAGTTACGTCCAACTGGTGCCAAGGATTTCAAATTATATCAGTTAGAAAAATTCAATGAAAAACAGTTCACAAACACTTTCTTAGCCAAACCAACAAGTTATCAGCCCATGGTTATGCATGGTAGAGGACAATGCATCCTACAAAGAGAGATGAGTGATCAATGCATCTTAATACAACAGAAAAGATGGCAGGGCAGACATGCTATCAACAGCTTGACAACAAAGTTTTACAGACAACCAAGGTAAAATGATAACAAAAATTCTAGAAATCTGGTCACCACACCTCAGACATGCTATAATCAGGATTGCCTAAAATACATAATGTTATAATCACAGTGATTCCTTAACTACAATTTGAAAAAAAAGATAAAAATAATAAAGAAGATTATACCCTCTTTGTCTTTCCATCCTCTGTACGCATCCATAAACCTTTATACGCTGCCCTATGGACCTCAGAAGTAAAATTAAAAATCAAAATAGAACCCATGATGTTGTCTATAAATACGGAAAACATCCTCAAATTACTCTGAATCAGCAAGCAATGAATTGGAATAGGATATAGGATATGTAAACCATTATAAAGGCAAAAACAAAATTTACTTTTGTCATAAACTGTACAATAGGACTGAAGGATAGAAAATAACTTTGGTCTCATACGCACAAGCTTCAAATAACTCAACAGCCTACGCCCTACAGTGTCCTCTTGTAAAAATCTGTTGTCATACACAAATTCACGTGACCAAATAGCTCTTCTATACTGCCGTGATCAGTCGGACTGCTACAAAGGAGCACCGTCTTATACCACCAAACATAATCATCACGAAATATATAAGACAAGGAAAAATCTTGAGCTCTTAGGTTTTTTTACAATGTTACTAAATCGGCTAAGGTTTAGGTACCAATCCACAAAACAAACTACTGATAATACGGAATAGATCGACTTACCTTTATAATATGATCCAGAACTACTATCACTACCACCACCTCCAAGGTAACTGCTACCACCCAAGCTGCGACTGGAATATAGTGATGACGAGTAAGAGCTACTGCAAACTTACCACCAAAACACAAGTAAATATAAGTTGTCAAGAGAAAAGCCTTAAAGTACAGAACTGGTAAGAGGTTTAATGCATACATCAGGTCCACGAGAGATATAATCACCAGCGTAGCTGGTGTACATTCCACTAACATCATTGCTGCCATAAGAACCTGACACCATATCATTCATGTAAATAGGAATCATACACACAATTGGTAAACACTCAGACCACCCAGAAAAGACTCGAACTCGAAACAACACCAAAAAAAAATAATTAAACTCCATAACTCCAGTATAACCCGGACTCTGATGACTGCCATAAATCTTGTGCGAGTCCTGAGCATAGAGATAACTTCTGCTGCTAGCACCATACCCCAGGTGAGATCTCCCAAGCCTAAATCATAGCGGGGTATTATAAATAGGTGCTTAAAAGAAACCAACTACAGCTACTAGCAGTAAGATGGAACTCACAAACCTGTCATTGTAAGCTTCCCCGTAATGAGAAGCACTGCCACCTTCCCCATAATCTAGCCGAGCCCTTTAGCGCGGACCAGCATCAGCATAACGTGGAGGAACATCCTCCTAAGGTAACATACACACAGAAAATAATAAGACTACTAAAAAAAACAAATAATTCCAACTATTGCAATAATTGTACTCAAGACTAAAACCCCTGAACACCAGCCAATGAAAAGTGAAAACTAACCAATGCAGAATATTGGCGTTTAGACCCTGAAACAGATTCATAGTCACGAGACCGAGCATCACGCTAACTTGGAGGAGGTCTTTCAAATCTCTGCTCATAACTTTCATCTATATTACCTCTCCTAGCAGCAGTACGAGCAGCAATTCGTGGTGGGATTTCATCGGCATAGCCAGATCCTCGTGGAAGAGAATAATCATCTCTATAAGACGATCGCCTCTCCACTGGGGCTCTAGGACTGTAGTCTATGATTCTGCTTCTTGGAGGAAGCTCATCCCTTCGACCATAATCTCTCTTTGAACTACTCTTGGTGTATGAAGGGACTGCAAGAGTCAAGAAACATCTGAATAAGGACAGCATCAAAGTCAACTAATCAAACAAGTACCAAGGATATTAGATGTGCATACTTGGTCTCCTTGTGTAGGACCAAAGTTTGATAACCATTTCACCACAGAAGATGGTACATTTATAGCCATGGCTGTTGTTGGATCTGTTTCGCATACACGAGGTAGAGACAACGCAAAGACACGATTCACAATCACATCAAAGTTGGCAATACGTAAATTAAACTCATTATAATATTTTGAAATCAGTTCATGATTGCCCACATCAAAAATTAAAATAATTACGAGTTTGCAAACCTTTCCAAATGTTGTGGAGATTGAATCAAGACCTTGTCCAGTTTGTAAAAACCCAGGACTATATGTAAAACTTATGCAGGACTCGGAGCAGGTCCAGATTTGTCTGTGTCCATCGGCTCGCCTGCAGCGAATTCACCCTCCCCTGCGCTCGCATCGACGTCAGCACCATCGGTTTGGGGTTCGTCTGTGCTTTGTGGTGGAGGTAATGGTGATTCTGCTGGAGTAGGTGGCTTTGGCACTGCTGGTTTGGGTTTCGTCATCACTGGCCTACAAAACCTGTTCCAACGAAACAAACAAAATATATTCATCACTCAGGAGAAAGTGGATGAGGCAATCAATCACGAAGCCGAACTTTCTTACAAAAGTTTCAAACAAAGACCCATACAATAAAATGGCGGACCTCAGCGAATCACGAGACTCGTCAAGTGCAGTACCAATTGCAGATTTCCAAACTACAAGAGTTTCAAACAATTTCACATCTTCAAAACAATAAATCTTTGAAATGGAGAAAAGATAATCATAAAACAGAGAGGAAAATAAAAGCTTATCCACCTCTACATTCTGCTTTGTTCCTTGTATACATTCAGTCCACATATTACGAATAAGGGCACGCCGTCCTTCAACAACTGGGTTTTCCAGAGGAAGAGTACAATAATCAATGACCTGTCACAATTAACATAGAAATTTAGCCGTAAGAATAGTGTATGGCATGATTCTAGAAATGAAATCCAACTCAACACAGTAATTCCAGAACAATCAAATCAAAATAATAGAAAACAAAACACAAACCTCCAATTTACGAAGTTCTGGTAACCAAAACGTACTTAAACCATCAAGAGTGGCTGGTGTATCACATGCTGTAGACACCCACGATAATTGTTGACGGGAGAAAGCTATAAATAGGGAGCTATTTCATGAGTTTTGGGGAGGAAAATTTTGGGGAAAATATAGGAAAAGCTTAAGGAGGTCATAAGAATCAATAGAGATTAGGGAAGATTTCGGTGAGAAAATTGGTGGAGAGAAATCAGTTAAGTTCTAGAAAATCATTTGGTGTCTCGGATACTATACGCGGCAGCTAGCATTGTTGGATTCGCTCATTAAGCTAAGTAACATAACAAAATCCTCGACAACGAAACAGGTAGCCTCCGGCACATTTTCATCTTTTTATTGACGATTTGATCGTGTAAAGAGAATTAATTGATAATTGAAAAAACATCCATTGTTTCTTAACACCATAAGTCCATTGTTATTCCCTTTGTTTGATTTGAACTCGGCTTATCTAGTTGCTGTAACACAGTGATCATGAGCTCCATTTTCATTGCTCAGATAGTTGGATACGAAGATAAATAGTGTCCACTAGATGAGCATGTGAAGGCTAAATATCATTGGTACCGAATACATCCATAATAATAGTTTTGGTGACTGATATGTTGATCCAATATTCTGTCCCTTATTAATTGATTATTTGGTAATAGTAATGATAAGTTTGATAGTTGATATATTGATTTTGATTTCATTTGATTTTCAGTAATAATAATTATTTCATATTGATTCGATTTTAATAATAATAATTTTTGTTTCGAAATTTGATTTAATTATTCAGTCGGGTATCTAATAGTTGGTATTTTGCAGGTGATAATTGTACAAAATTGGTATCTATGCATTATTTATTTTATATATTGCAATCTAAACCCCTAAAATCCCGATTATAAAGTAGAGGTCAAGTTTCGGCTTGGACGGGCTAGGTGCCTCACACCTTCCTAGCTCGTATTTTGATTCCCGGATTTTTTTCTCTGTTTTGGACTAATGCTTATTTTGGGTCCCAACTCCCTAAGTTGGGTGGCGACTTCTTATTAATAATATTTCCACGTGATTTCCATTTTAGATATTTTAGAGATCTTAACTGATTTCGACGGTATCTACACATGCATAAGTTAATGCAACAAAATTCCAAAAAACTCTTCTTGAAGTTCAAGTTGAACGGGATGAATCCATCCGCAAAAATGTTGTACTTAGCGAAAGAGAGAACCAAATTCGCTCCCTTCTTCTCATAAACAATGATGATGAATTTTCTTGGGCTGCGAAGGTTCTAGATGACGCCAGAAATAATTTAGGTGTTAAAGTTAGCCTTCAAGCTGAGCATACGGCCTTGATTAGGGATATGATTTCTGATAAAGAAGGTTGTTAATTATTCTTCTTTATTTTACTAGTTTATTTTTCATGAAACTATTATTAAGTTGCTAATCCATTGTCATATGTTCGCAGAGGCTGAGAAGAGATTTCGCAAAAGAATTGAAGAACTTGAATTTGAGAAAGAACATCTCGCAAAGAACTTTTCTCTTCGAAATGACAAATATTCCAAATTGAAGAAGCAACTACAAATTACTGTAGCGAATTTCAAAAATGATGTTGTTCTCTTTCGCAATCAGACTATTAAGACAGTTTGCGATGACAACAACATTCCTCATTCTTCATACCCTTGTCTTCTTGAAGAAATCCCTGAGAATGTGCCTTCTTTGGATATCTCTGACAACGATGCTAGCGAAGAAGAGGAATCAGATGAAGGTGAAGGTGAAGAATTAGAAGAATCTGATGAAGACGAAGAAAATGAATAAGAAGAATCAAACAAGAAATAATTCTTTGTTCTTCTTTCTCTTTTTGTAATATTTGTACATTCCTTCTTTTAATCTTCTATTTTTGTAATCTTTTCCTGTGAATTTCTTGGATCTTCAAATATTGGCTCTACCTTTGTTGTTCCTTTCTGCACATGTTAAAAGAACAATTCTTTTTTGCAATATAGTTAGTCAATATATTATCAATCTTTCATTTTATGAGCGCGTAAATCTATCATATGAAGACAAATAACATGTTTTTATTCTATACATTCCCATACTTGCCTCTGTTATTTGCGTTCAAATGAGAGATTAAGAAAATTATTTTCGAATAGTGATATGTGTTCATGCCTCAATCTCGCAGCTGTTGCTGCTGAATTTCAGCAAGTAAGGGAATCTTGGTTTCTTCCAAGATTTCCTTTTTTTTTTTTTTTATATATATATATATGTGGTCTTATTTTGCCTTCCTAGTTAAAGGTCTTACTGTGCCACCCCTTGTCATTGCGACAAAATCGCAGGACGTCTTTACACTTTCATGTAAGGACCCATTGATCTTGCCTTAACATGTATTTAGTATTGTTGCCTCTGCAGGATGGTTTTGTTGCGACAATATGATAGGCCTAAAAATCCTTGCGAAAATAAAGCCCCATGACATTGCCGTCTTGCGAAGAAATCGCAGGACGTCTTTACATTTTCATGTACTGACCCATTGATCTCGTCTTATCTTTATTTTTTGTATTATTGCCTCTTCAGGATTGTCGCACAAATATGACAAGCCTAAATTTCCTTGCGAAAATAAAGCCTCATGACATTTGCGTCTTAAGACACTTATCAGCTCCCTAATGGAGGGTGCCACCCTTATCATCTCCCTGGTTGCCCCTTCAAGGAGGCGTACTTCTGCCATACAAGGCTATCTCCCCCCATCCGGTCTTAACAACAACCAGTTGTTTTCGCAGCCTCTTATCCCTTTTGCCTATAGGGCTTATGGTTACGAGACTGCACCCTAAGTGGAGTTTTCTTCGGGCCGAGTGCATCATTTGCCGAGACTTGCCAAGAATGGCCGAGACACTTCAAATGCCCCCGGCACTCTTGGCTCAACCATGTACCTCGGCGCCTTGGTCAAATGCTGACTCCTTAGAAAAGACCCTCGGTCGTCCAATCTAAGTCATAAGCTTAGATTGAAAATCCAAGGTATCTCCCCTGGATGGGCTTTATTGACCCCAATTCTCCATGACTCAAGTTCCAGGGGCTGTGTAACCTCTTCCCTGAGCCATGCAATAGGTACCCCATTCTATGACGCACTTTAGGTCTTACATTTGCCTCTTACGAAATTTTGACTTCGCGAACTAGGGTGTACGCCATAGTTGGTTCGCCTTTGTCTGATTAATTTGTTGATTCTTCTGCGTATAAATTCTTTTATAATTTCGCGATCGCATCTTTATATTTCATAAAATATATTCTCTTCTTCTGCATAACAACTTCCTTTCGCAACCTCATCTCTGCTATTCATAAGAAAGATTTTTTTTTTTTTTTTAATTTTTTTTTAGTACAAACCCATCACATAGTTTTCTTTCACTTCCCAATTTCTTCTTCGGCAGTCAACAAGTACATTCATTATTTAAGTCTCTTAATCTCGCTACTTTCTGCCTCTGTATTTTTGAATTTTCCTGTCATTTTCTTGTCTGTTGCGAAGCCTTCGCCACTTCTTATCTTCATCATATATTGGTTTCGCAGCATTTCTTCCTCTCTCTGTTCTATTACATCTACCATTAATCTTTCACCTCTTTGTTTTTCTTTGATGTTGTGTTTCCAATTCTTCTTCTTCGCAGCTCTTTCTTCGCAAGATTCTATATCAATTTCATAACACTTCTTTCCTTCAACCCAATCTCCTTTTATGATGCCAACACCAGTGGGATGAGGAAATTTGATACATTGATGGAAAGTCGATGCCACACCTAAGATCTCATGTAACCATGGTCGTCCAATCAGTGCGTTGTATGGTGATTCCACATCAACTACACGTAATAAAATTTCGAGAAGATAATCCTTTCAAAGTGGAATTCACATATGAACTTCTCCTTTTGGTTTATTTGCAGACCGTTAAAACCATAGATTTTGTACGTTGAAGGTATTAGATCTTCATCTTTCCCTCCCATAGTTTTATAAGTATGATAAAAAGAATATTCACAGAACTCCCAAGTATCAATCAAAATTCTCGTTGATTGCCCATGAATTCTCAGCTTCATCATCTTCATCCTCGCTAGGTTTTGGGTTGATCTCCAATCTTACCACCAATGGGTTGTCGTGCATTTCTCCACCCTCAGGTACTTCTTCTGCGGTAAAAGAGATAGTTTGCTTTTTCCACTCTTCTAGTGGCGATGTCTTCGCAATGTTCATTATTTATTTATCATCGGCATCTCTTACGAAAACCCTGCTGAGAGTGTTATCGTGAAAATCTTCAATCGTCTTGTATGAGTGTACGATGGAGTTACAAAACAGATTCTTCGGCTTTGCGCCAACTTCAATCACAAATGTTTCACTTTCTTTTGCTGTATTTGGCTTGTGAATATCTGGAGGAGGTGGTAATGCTTGAGTTTGCGTTTGTCCTACTATAAAGTGATTTAATTTTCCATGATCTATCATCCTGAGAATGATTCTATTTATATTTCTGCAGTCATTTGTTGTATGTCCGTGGAAATGATGATAAGAGCAAAATTCATTACTTCTGTAGCTTGGAGGTGGTTCACTTCCCATGTTCCATGGTGCGGGTATGTTTTCCATTAGGATTATAGCTTCCCATATCTTCTTCACACTAGCATTCAAAGGTGGCATTTTGATTTCTTCCCATATTATCTTAGGATTTATTGTCCTCTCGTGAAAACTTTGCCTCTCGATTCGAAGGTCGATGACCTCCATAAGTTTCTTGTGGCTGATGACCTCCATACGTTTTGTGGCTGATCAAGTCTTTGGATTTTGTTATTTCCACCACGGATATAGAAGTTTCTCTCTCTCTCAAATTCTTCTTGATCACGGCTCCCCATAGCTACTATCTTTTGCTGACCATCTCCCATTATCCTCTCTTGTTTCCCTTGCGAGGTGCTCGCCACTGTATTTATTAACTTGGGTAATAAGCTTGCATTCGCTGCTCTTGAACTTGTGTTCGCAATGGGGTATGATTCCATCTCATTTTGCTTTTCCTCAAGAACAATATACTCCTCCTGTAGTTCTCGCAACTCAGTCATTGTGATTTTATTTTTGATTCTGAAAATCAATGTATAACAAAGTTGGTTGCGAACATAGCATTGATGAATGATAGAATGAGATATCTTTCGTCCACACGACCATCCATATCACTACACATTGTCTTCCATTTCACAGTTAGGTGCTTCAAACTTTCGCCAACCCTTTGTTTTAGCCCAAATACATCTTCGATGCCAGGTCGCGAGGAATTGTTACTTATATACGCTCCTAAAAATATAGCTTGCAAGTGGTTGAAAGATGTTATAGTGTTCTTTGGCAAACCTTCAAACCATTTTAACGCCTCTCCTGTTAAACTTGATGCGAAATACTTGCATAATATTGCATCATGGTTCTCCCATTGTAGCATACATCTCACATAAGCTTTGATGTGTTGGACTACACAAGTTGTTCCATCAAAAATGCTGGTTAACGCAGGCAGATTGCATTTTGGGGGTATTCCTCCTAATTGCACTTCTTGTGTGAATGGAGTTTTCGCAGCTTCCTCTATGGCTTCATCTAATTGTCTCTTACCCCCTCCTCTTTTATTTTTTATCATTCCTCTCATTTCCGCTAACTCTCTCAGAATTTGTTCATTTATACTAGAATTTGGATCCATTGGTCTTTTCAGCTCCGCCTCTCTTCTCCTGCGTTCATCTCTATTTTGACTTCCTTGATCATTATTTTCCTCTCGTCTTTCTCTGCGATCTTCTCTTTCACTTCTTTCATTAATTCGCACACCGTCATATCTCTCATTTTCTCCTCTTTGCCGTCCTTCAGTTCTCCTTTGTACTCTATCATACTCTTCATTGATATTAGCGTTATTGCGGTTTCTCTCACGCCTCCTTTCTCGATTATCATGGTTATTCTGTCGAATTGCCTCTTGTAGCTCTTGCTCTTCCACTTCTGCTCTTAGTCTTTCTCTCTCGCGAGCTAAATGTGTTTGTTCAGTGTAGTATCTTTAAATTTCATCCTCAATTGCTCGTTCATTTCTTTGTATTTCTCTCCCATGTAAAATTCTCCTTCCTTCTTCCTGATTTTCTTCGCCATATTGATTATTTCTCCCCTGACGGTGTCTATTTCCTTGAATTCTATCATTCTGCTCGTTTTGAAGAATTTCAGCACGTTGAATATAACGATTTTCCAATACTTCTCTTCCTTCGCGACGTTCTTCGCATGGATTTTGTACTCCCTCTTGATTTTCTTCATTAGCATTTTCTATAGGCAAATTTTGTCTTATTTCTTCTCTAACTGATCTTGAATGTTATCTTGTAGTGCTTCTTGACCTCCTATTTTGTAATCTTATGTTTTCCATCCTCAATTCATGATTTTGCCTTGTCAAATTCGCATGTTCTTCTGCTTCTAACCGCCCTTCTTCATGTATTGTTTGCCTCAATGCCTCTAACGTTGTAATCTCTTCATTTTCATGAATTATCCCTCCAATTACTTCTTGGTCTCTCTCCTCTTGTCCATTGCCTCCTATTTGCTGCTCTTCTCCCATTTGATCTACAGAGTCTGACCGCCAAGTATGTACACTCATTTTGTCGTAATCCACAGTTCTATTTTGTACTGGTGGTGTATGCTGAACTAGCGGTGGAATTTGATCTTCTCTATTGTTCCGTGTATTCATTCTTGAAGATTCCCCCATCTCATCTCTCCTTTCTCCAGCAAGTCTCCTACTCCTTCTAACAGTTGTTTGTTGTTTTGATGCATGTCTTCTTCTAGCCATTTTTCACTCTTAATGAATTGTTGAAAATTATATGAAATTCCTTCCCTATTATTCCAAATTCTTTCAAATCACAATATCAATCTTCAATAGTCCCTGTTTCTGGCGCCATATGTAGTAGCAGGAAATCCCACACTACACCCCTCACTAGAATTCACATAATTAAGTCATTTTAAGATGAACAATTATATTCTTTATTGATTAAAACTCACTAATATTACAAGGTGGAAAGGAAAATAAGCAAAGAACTTTACAATCGCTCTAAACTTTCTCTCTCCTAATAACTTGCTCCTCACTCGAAAAAGATCTCTCCCCTCTTAAGCCTATTCGGCTCTTTATATAGGACATTACATAGTGGATGACAGCTAAGTTGTCCTTTATTTTCGGATCTGACTTGCGACATTCTCGCAAGTGTACAAATATAAAATCTCGCAATACTCCTAAATCTCGCTAGGTCTTCACATCTTTCTCGTGTTCAGGTTGTCGTCATCCGTTGCGTCATTTATATTACTCATCTGCGATATCTTCGCAATGTGTCGTTTATGGATTTCGCAAGGGCGTTGGTGTTGCGATATTCTGATCCTACAGCTGTAAACTGCCAGACCAATACCCAGTATGTATCCCCCAGTTTGTGACATGATTGATGTCTCGAGTGTGTGGATCGTGGGACCCACATAAAGTAGCATGTAATGCTAGATTAAATAACTAAGTTATTTAGGAAGTTGATACATGTGAAGTATCGTGTGTATTCTATGCAGGTACTTCATTGAGTATATTCAGCATGTATGAAGCATCGTTGTTTGAGCGTCTCAAAATAGCCTCATGTCCAGCCTACTTCATGTGATGGTTTGGAGGTTGCGCAAGCAAGTCCTCCCTTGGCCGATCACATGGTGTGGTAGAGTGACGGGTGGTGATCACCATGACGCCTCACTGACCAATTAACTCCTGACTGTGGTTGTATAACCAAGCCGGTGAAGTTGGACGGACGATATGATCTTTGAGACACTCATCTGCGACCGTTGGTGGAATTAGGGTTTTTGAAGAGATGCGCAAGCATCACTCTTCAGCTTGGTCGAATCCAATCTTGGGATACAATTTTGGCAGGGCCGATCGTGCATGTGTGTAGACGACATGACGGTGTAGGCGCCCATACCTCATTGTCTTGTGAAAGTGTGATCTGGGCCACTCAATTTGTCCGGCGAAGTTGAGTGGTCGAGATCAATTTGCAACAGAAATATGGTGCCGCAAAAGCCGCGCATCATGCCAACTTCTGGCGCGCATTTCAAGACGATCAAGCTTGGTCGGTCTTGGCCGATTAGTCTGGTATACAGACGGCGAGCTGGTGTACACGTCCATACCTTAATATCCATAGAAACGTGATCTAAGCCACTCAATTTGTCCGGCAAAGTTGTGTGGTCGAGATTAGTTTGCAATCGGGAGGTGTGACCATGCCTAGTTCGGGCGTGCGAATCGAGGCAACCAGGCATGATATGCCTTGGCCGATCGGGTATGGAGATAGATGGTCCCACGGTGGTCATGTTGATACGCATCGGACCTGCTTAGTCTAATCCTGGACCCTTCATTCGTGCAGGAGAAAATGGACGCTCGTGATGTTCAAACCTTAATTAGGGTTTCACCGGCTGTGCGTCATGCCTTGTTTGGGCGCACGAACTGGAACGACCAACTATAGTTGGTCCTGACCGATCGGTCATGTATGTAGGCGAGCCCACGGTGTTTGTATTGACATGCTCTGGGCCCTTTGAATCTACATCTACACCCTCTATCTATGCCTGCGAAGATGGATGGTTGAGACTATTTTGCGACACATGTAATGTGCCGCAAACCCTAATTTAGGGTTTTTCGTCCATACTGCTTTGGCTTGGACGGTTTGGCAAGCTATGCCACCCTTTTGGGGAGGCCGACCATGCGAGGCCCGCGTTGGGTCGGTAGTGAATATTCCAATACCTGCTTTGGGTCATGGATTCAATCTAAGCCATCCAATCATGTTGGTGAAGTTGGATGGTCGTGATCGTTTCTGAGACTGATATGGACAGTCCAGGTTCAAACATGCTCAATCGGGCTAGTATAACACACCGAGAGATGTATGCTCAATCGGGCTAGTATAACACACCGAGATTTGTATGCTCAATCGGGCTAGTATAACACACCGAGAGTTGTAGCCTATACGGGTATTTCGTACATGCTTCATTATTAATGCTTGGAGGTTCGTGTTGCTCTGCTGAGAACAACACTCAGTCGTCATGCCGCACCGGTAATGAGTACAGGAAATACAAGGCTGATTATGCATTAATTAATAATGCTATAAATTCACAGGGTATATGGGATTGTTGCCACATGTTCCAACCTGGATGAATTTCGTGTATTTAATTCACAGAATACTGGGATTGTTGCCACATGCTCCATTCTAGGTGAATTAGTAAAGTGAAGAAGTATTCATCACTTTTTAATGGCTTTATATTTTGCAAGATGTTAGCGCATAATTTTGGCCTTTACAATTTTAGCCTTAAATGAAAATCCACCATCAACACTTATAAAATTTAAAGTGGTTGCGGAAAAGTCTATTGAGACATGCTTTAGGAATTTGAGCACTGAAGAGACCTTAGTGAATAACAAGAGCACCACTAGAGATTAAGTTATTTACTGTATTACTTAATCTAGTATAATAGACATCAATTTTTGATTTCTTTCATTGATTATATTGGTCTATTATGAATAAAACTATTATGAATAAAATTATTTAATTGGTAATTTTTCTTGTGATAGTTTTTGGTTTACATAGCTTGTGCTTAATTGCTTTTACCTTATTGCTATGTATGTTTATGGGATGTTTGATTTCGGTTTTACTACCTTAATATTCGATCTCATATATTGTGAACCCTCATGGTTTGGGTGACTTTTTGATTTAGCGGGATTAAGTTCTAGCCCTTGTAGGTAGGCTTTATCAAAGGATTATGAGGGGTTCTAATAGAAATAATATGTGAAAAAGTCACAATGTGTTCAATCGTTTTTGGTTTAGCATAAAAGCATATGTGTTTCGACGGTTTTCAACTTTTGCTTGCAATTGTTAAAACCGGTTTTCAACCTTTCTCTGGTAAAGGTTGAGGTGTGTTGTTATTCTTTTGTTCACGCATAAGGATGACAACGTGGTGATATTTCGATTTCAATTCTCCCTGGACGAAGATGCAATCATATTGGAGAAGTGGATGCGAAATTTGAGGTAACAATCTTGTTAGTTAATTGTTTTCCTGTTTAAGAAAAGCCTGAGTTTATATTATATATATTTGTTGCTTTTGCTTAACAAAATTTCGGTTCAATTGATATTTATTCCATGATGTATGTGTGGATGTGTGTTTCAATTGGTTCCGGTTAAGAAAAACTATTGTTATCTTGCTTTATTGTGTGGTATCAATTGTTTAGGCTTACAAAATTTCGGTACAATTGATGTGTGTGTGTGATTCAATTGGTTCCGGTTAAGAAAAATTATTGTTATCTTGCTTTTGTATGGTATCAATCATTTAGGCTTACAAAATTACGGTGCAATTGCGGTGCTTATAATGTCTATGTTGTTTCAATTGCTTCCGGTTGAGGTGAATAATTATGCAAGTTGATTTATTTTGGTTTGTATGAATTATTTATGGCTTAAAGAAATAATATGTGTACGGGATGAGTTGTTTAGTCCAATTCAATTCCGGATAAGATAAACTAAGCTAATTCTGATCTTAGTTAGACTTATCGAATTGAGGTTTCGGTTATTCAAGTCTAATCGAATGCCTAAACAAAAAATGCTAGTTAACTAACCTAGTACTTGTCTTGTTTAAAATTGAAAAGTCTAAGTTTATGGATAATTAGAACTTGATGAGAAAAATGGGACTAACATGCTTAGTTGTTTTTGAAAAATCTGTTTAGCAAAGGGACTAACATGCTTAGTTGTTTTTGGTTTGCTAAACTAAATTGGAAAAAAAATTCGGACAATTGTTTCCTTGGTAACATATCAAAATAAGACTACTTGTAGTTTCGGTTTTGATATTGGTTATCAGAACATGATATGTGGAACCCTCGTGCCTAACTCTACAGGTTTGCAAGTCTATTCTGAGATTTGTAAGATTCTTTTCGTGTTGTCATTTATTTTTTCGTTTCTTTGTCATTTTTGTGAAAAAAAGGGGGAGAAATATATGGAGTAAACAGGTGATGCTGGCATTGATATTTATATTGATTGGCATCGCTAGGGAAAAGAACATTGGTACTTGAATGTTTTTATCTAACGAAAGAGTGAAAGCACGGACTAAGGGGGAGTAACATGTCATATGTTTGGTATAACAAAGATGTGCGGATTGAATATCTACCTATCTTCCTTAGGGGGAGTAATAGCTTTGTTATTAGAATGTCAACATCGACATTTTCAAGGATTGAATGTAAGAAGTTTCACTGTGCTGTTGAATCGGGAATCAAGCAAATTGTAATGAGTTATTGTAATTTGTTTATCCATATGATGTAAGAGTTTTGTCACTAAAATTGACAAAGGGGGAGATTGTTAGAGCATGGCTCGGTTGAACCCACCAAGCGTTGGTATGTCAAGTTTGGTTGTCATATTTTAGTGAATCAAAACTCATGTTAAGAGTCGCTTGATTATGTACTAGAGTAAAACTTCGTATAGGTTAGATTGAAAGTATTAGGATATGAGACATTACAAGTACTGCGAAGACTTGAAGATGTGAAGAAGCAAGGAGCTATAACGACAACAATCATCCTTCCACTTAAGGTTAGTGATATTTGACTTGAACTGTTTCATTCCCTAACATATCTTTCAAGTCGTGCATATTGAAAACATAACTGCGAAGCATATTTGAACTCTATATAGACATAGTATTAAGGAATACAATACGAGGTTTATTGCTTAACCATTAAACTTTGTAGATAAGACATCGCCATAATCATTTGAATGCTATTGTGATTATGTATGGGTATGAGGTGAGGATTTCATCCTAGAGAACAATGTTTACATTTGTTCTAAGGAAATAAGTTCATAAACTTGTTTGTGAACCGAAAAGCAAATTGCCAGGTGTTATTGGTTTTGTTATTCATTGCATATCTTATGAACAACCAATATGTGTGATAGAGTATAACCGCTCACAACTTGATGTGTTCTTGGTAGAACTGTTCACAAATATGTATTGGTATAACTTTTATTAGTAAAACCGATCTTAAGTAATCACCCGTGGTATGATCGGATTTTATATGTCTGACCTTGTAATGGAAAGGGAACTGATCCTTGTAAGGGAAAGGGAACCGATCCTAGTAAGGGGTGCAGTACATCAAAGGGAACCGATCCTTGTATGGGGTGCAACAAGGTTTATAGCAGAAAGGGGAACCGGTCCTATGGATATGTGCAACACATATAAGTTAGATACCATATATATGTGAGGAACCGATCCTAGTACCTAGTCAACCGAACTTTTGGGAAGCTAGTGTGACTATGCACAGTACTCACATGGAGGTAGAACCGAAACTTGTTTTGGTAGAACCGTAAACCCATTATTGTGATTGAATGTTGGTTTGATCAATCACATAGTTCTTGAAAGTCAGATGAACCAATTCTAAACTTGTCTGGAAGTGTGGCAAATCGATTTCTAGGTTGTAAGTGTGAAAAAGAACTTACAAAGTTAAGATGTCGACAAACTTTGAACACGTGTTGTGAATGTTTATTTCTATAATTGTTCAAAGATATTCCTAAACGGCTAAGGGAAGAGAATCCCAGGATCGAAACATAAGTAAGTTAAGAATCTTTTAATTAAGGTTATTAATTTCATTTTGTAGGGAAATTATAGAATTAGTAATGTGCATTTACTAATTAGATTTTCCGAGAGATTTCGATCGTTATTTTTGGACAAAGCATTTCCAGGAATTATGAAAACCGAATCTGTGCTTTTATGAATATCTTGAGAATATTTTTGGTTTTGGAAATTCCTTGGTGTCCAAACTTCCTTGTCTATAAATACACGAAGTTTGCCTTTCTAGCAAAAGTAACAATAGATTTACTCTTTTGTTGTTGTTACTGGTGTAGCCGCCTATTCGGAGAGGAGAGTTACCTGATTAGGAGAAATCTCTTACGGCCGCTCAATTTAAAGTATTCTTTTGGATTGAGAAGCTCTAGCGCGACCTGTTGGTTGGAAACTAGATAATTGTGGTTTATCTTAGTTTTCGATTGATTTGATTGACTAACGGTGGTTGAAATCTGATTGCACCTAGTTTGTTTATTCTTGAGAATCTTCTCTTCTGATATAAGATTCACTCAAACTAGTTTAGAGTTTCGACATGGATCTTTAGACTGTTGTTAGTTCTAAAGACGAACTTGTGATAATCCATTGTTAACAGACTCCGTTCTGTGCGTGATTGATCACAAGAGATTCAAGTGATTGTGTGCAGGTTTTTATTGAAGATTTAAGAAGATTTGAAGACAAAGAAGATATTGAAGATCTGACTTGGGTTTTATAATCTTTGGTGTGCACAATACATGTTTCGGTAAAAGAGGATCCAATTAATAATCGGTTTATCCTTGTGGTAGATTGGATTGATTAATTGAGTAGATAGACATCAATACGTTTCCTTGTGATTAAAGGTATTGATTGGCTTAATCTTAAACGATTACCTTTGGGTGATTGAACATAAGATAGATCTAAGGACCTGACGAAGGAGTTTATGTTAAGATAAATAGAAGAGCCTTTGTCCGACTCATATCACTTGGTTGAATAGAGTTGATACCAAACAGATTTGTTGTTCCTTTATTGTTTGGAATACGAACCAAAGGAATTGTTCCAAGTACGTGACTTATTCACAAGTCGGAGGCGTGGGAATACAGACGGAACTAAGTGAACTATAGGGTTAGTTACTTGGTCTCAACTATACGAAGTGAGGTGTAATTTTGTGTATTGGCTTAATCCTAAGAGTATTCAATTCTGGACAAGGTCCCGAGGTTTTTCTGCATTTGCGGTTTCCTCGTTAACAAAATCTTGCTGTGTCATTTACTTTTATTTTCCGCATTATAATTGTTTTATTATAATTAAAGTAAATCACACAAACGTTAATTCCTATTTACTTGATAAGCAATCCTATTGTGTTTGGTTATGTCCGAACCTTAGTATCAAGTAAACATACTTCGTTGTTGTATTGTCTCGATCTCGTATCCATAGACGATCACACGAAGTGTGAACCGATTAGTTGTATTGTCTCGACTCAGTCCATAGACAATCACATTCGGAGAAAGGACTTATAGGTAGGAAAAGTTTTAGCTTGAGGTATATTTGGGTACCCTCGCCTTTTCAAGATGCAAACTAACTACAGAGTGCAACTTTCTAGAGATTAACTGACTAACTTTTAAGATGAAAAGATGCAATACATAGCTTAAACACTTCAGAGTATTTACACAATCCTATATGACTAACTTTCAGATGGAGATTTACAGATGGTAAAATATGATAAACTGAGAAGTTAAAACAGAAGAGAAGAGAACTTAACAGAAATCTAAACTAGAATATAAGATGCGACTAGATTTGACTGAGATTGATTAGAACTACTTTTAACTAACAGGAAGAGGTATGACAGTAAGTAGTGACAAAAAGTTGCATACAACTGAATGTTACAAAGTAAATGGGCTACTCTATGCTACTGTAAAAGCAAGAGAAGTAAGTAAACCAACTGCTTTACAGAATGATGGTGTTCTAGAACCAATACAGGAACAATAGAACAATGAGACACTAGTGCAGTTATGAGAGTGCAAGTAATCTGAAAAAGATGTAGAAGTAAATGCAGAATGGTTGGAGTTTAAAAACTAAAGCTACTACTATAACTAAGATTTTACAGGGCTAAACTAATCCTTACAAGGATCAATAAACTTGTATCTAAATCTAAATCTAAAATGCAGATTATAAAAATAGATGGAATACACAACAGAGTTATGCTGAAGATGGCAGGAAAATATAAAAAGTATGCTACAATCTAGAATTGAAATAAATATGTACAGAACTTGAACTGAAATAAGTAAAGTGGAAACAAAGAACAATTACATCGCAACTGAGTCACCGGCAGCGGCGCCAAAAACTTGGTAGGCTACGAAAAGATACCTACAATTATATTAACTGCAAGTGCACAATGTCGATATGCAACACAGAGCAAGTACAGGTCGATCCTCGGGGACAAGGTGGGTGTAAGGTTGAAGCTACGTTCTTACTATAACTGATTCCAAACAAGAGTAACACGAAGAGGGAGGTTTTGTTTGCGTTGATACGACAAAGTGATGGATGATTATACAAAAGAAATAAGATTACAGAGCATTAAATGGTAAACTAGGGCTTTGAATCCACCCTCAAAACGCATAGAATCTCTAATTTGATATACTAGTTCTCCATTAATCAAGGAGCTATAGAGATGCTAGCCTCAAGCTACCTTGAAGATGTGATATAATCACTTGTACACATATATGAATTAACCTCAGTTAATATGTCAATCCCTAGCATTACTTGTCTTTCTAAGGCACAAGTAATCAAAGATTGAACTAAAATCAGTTCACATAGGCTTGAATTTTTACAAAGAGTTAACCAAACTACCTAGGATGCTTGACATACAAGGTGAAAGCAAATTGACAAAATTCAGAAATTAAGACATGTTTATCAATAAAATTCCATGAAGAAGAACAAATAAAATCAAATAAGAGAATTCTAATTATTAAATGGTTTCACCTCTGCCCTAGCAGAGATTTTAGAACATAACAAACATTGAAATAAACCCAAAACCTAAAACAACAATCAATTGCACCGGCTACTCCGGGCTTAACTTCAGAATACATTTGCATTCCCTATTTATACAAGATTCTCCCCCAACTCTTCAATCTCATTGATAACAACAATACACATAAAATTAGGGCTTAAATGCTTGACCCCTTACTACAACTCACCATCTGATGTAGACATGAAACTGAGTCA
The DNA here is from genome assembly GCA_023531295.1 of Papaver armeniacum. Classification (NCBI taxonomy): domain Eukaryota; kingdom Viridiplantae; phylum Streptophyta; class Magnoliopsida; order Ranunculales; family Papaveraceae; genus Papaver; species Papaver armeniacum. The sequence continues at coordinate 474,700 of JAJJWW010012495.1, forward strand.
TCCACTGTGTGTTGCGTTTGCTCCGCCTGAATTTTTCTTCATATCTCGACAATTTAGACTTTCATACCCATACTTCTAGCAGGAAACGTAACAGAGAGGGGAAGTTTTTGGGCGTGATAAAGAAATGATTTTGATGTGAAATGGTAATGGATTGAGGGGAAACAACAAGTGGCGGATGAAATAGGTAGGACACAGTAGAGGATGGGATTAACAGAGATATGTGAAACGAGAAGAGCAGAATGTTCGGTGGTGAAAGAGACGGGGAAAGAAATGATTATGATCATGGAATTAGATAAAGAGTATTAAAGGATGCATTAGGATGTTGGACGTGATTACCTCTCATAGGAATAAGAGATAAAATGTTTGGACCTCCTTTTGGTCTAAAATGTGAACAAAACTCTGCCTTACATTTGGCCCATTGAATTTCCTTCCACTTCTTCTTAGCCATCCACTTCTTGGCCACTATTGGTACAAACATTTCCACTTTCATAATACTTTGCCGCTCTAGTCTCCAGATTTCAGTCACCTGCTTCCTCTATAGACCTCCCCATATTTATTAATCCTACAAATACAAAACACATACAAAATATCAATATATACAACAAAATGATTATTGATGCCCCGAGACGCAAAATACCTGATTTGACTTAAAATAGGACATTAAAGCACTTGAAATGTAATAAAAGACACCAAAATGATCTAGAAGTATGCATTATTAGGCACCGATCAAGTCTCTCGTAAAATTGTTACCTCATTTGTATAGATTTTCTTATTTTTATTTATTTTCGTTTATTAATTCTTAAAATCGAGTGAACGACAACCTTCTTACCACTATATAAAAATTACATCAACTTCCCCAGAGATATGGCAATTAAGCACAAGTTCAAATAAGAACTCTCCCCATAAATTATCATTCCCGAAAGAACAACAAGAGCGACCTTAGCTTTCACAAGAAAAGAAGGATTTCCTTGGACATTAACAAATCACATGAAACATGAATTTGTATCCAAAATACTCAATTAAATTAACCACAAGAGAACCCTTGATTAATTTAATCGGAAATGCTCAACATAAGAAAACTTATGGAGCCGCACAGTATTTACACAAAGATGTGGATCATGAAAACCAATATTGCGGAATATTCAAAGATTCATTCTATCTTTCATCACTATTTGCATAGAGACATATAATATACTTAATCTTTGTAAACAAAAGTTCATCCTATCTTCCATCAATATTTGCATAGTGACATAATAGGCTTAACTTTTGTTTGTCAAAAGTTCATTCAATCTTTTATCAATATTTGCATAATGACATATGAAAGACTTAACTTTTGACCACGTATGGGACAATCATAGTTCACGGACGCAAACCCACATATCCCATAACAAGTTGCAATATATAAAACCATAAAGATTAATACTGCAAAATCATCTTCCAAATAAACTTTAGAATTTAAATAAATAAATATAAAAACATTGCAAGATGAAAATTGTTGGAAATAGCTATGTGTATTCACAATAATGGCTATTCCAAACCCTAGTTATCCTTCTTAAAACATAAGAAAAAATTCTCATAAGAAGTTTCCTAGACATTAAGAAATATAACTCTTAGGAAGAACGCAACTGAAAATCATCAGACATAACCAGCAACCAGAGATCGAACAAAGACAAGTTCATCAATTGCTTTCTTCAGTTCGTTTTTCCAGAAATTCAAGATTCTTTGTTGCAATTCCAAGTTGTTCATGAACGACATCAAAATCTCGAAGAAGATTTACTACCAGTTAAGATGACATCTGAACGGGCAGTTTGTTTTCATGATCAACAACATGGTAGCAGGTTATGAAAACAGGGTTCTCGTGAAACTCAATAGCCTTGCCCTTCTCAACTTCGTCTTCCTTGTTGCATCCATCCATTGTGCACGCCACAAAAATTCAGGAGAACTTTTGACGTTACGGAATGTGTATATATCAGAAGAGGATGAAAAACATGATACATATATATATATATATATATATATATATATATATGAGTCAATCATAGGGAAACCCTAGGGTTACTCGTATACGTTCGGTAAGGGTCAGGTGTACGAGCACTTATGATTACAGACCAGGATCAAGACCAAGAGAGTAATGGAGCCAAGTTTAGAAGTAGTTTTTGATAAATCAAATCAAATACACATTCTAAGCAAATTGACAGATAGTCTTATCTCAAAAGAACATAAGATAATTGTTGATAAAATATATTACAAGGGGAAGAAAACACGAATTTTTTCAAGGCAAGCAAAAAACAAAAATTTCTCAAGAATTATTGATCAAATATATTACAACATGTAATAATATACTGGAGCAAGGCTTAACAGTAGTATGATCATCATTATATAAATAAAAAAACAATGATAATAATACAACAAAGACTATTTTCTCAACACAAAAAAACTTCTTGAGAATTATGAGCATCCTCCCACAGTTACCAGGAGGATGCTATTTTGAGCAGTCAAGTTGTATTTTGATGAGCATTTTGCTCATCAAGGATTTTGACTTCTTCCCTTTTTCCTTCATGGAGATTTTCAGAAAAATCAATAGGGTTAGTCAAAAGAGAATTAAAAAGAGGAGGACAAGAGATACCTGAAACTGCCGCCTTCATTGCCTTCTTAATGGTGCGTTTAAGTCTGTTTATACTCGTCTTGAGATCCGATACTCGATTATTGATGTGAATGTAGTCTGGAGCAGACATTTTAGATTCAAGACTTTCTTCAGAGAGAGGAAAGGAGCTTAAACATTTCTTCTTCCTCCGATGACTTTTTCTCTTCACAGGGTAATTTAAAGAGTCAGTTGCCCATATGACGTTCTTCCCTTTACAATTGTAGGCAGGTTTCGTGTCATATTTATAATCAAGAATTGGCTCATCACAGCACTTTTCTTGATTGCAGATAAGACCTTTTACTCCAGCAGAAACAAGTTTAATTACTTCTTTAGACATCCATACAAGAATGTTATGAAGTTTTTCATTCCGCGGTCGGAAACGACATCTCCTTTCAAGGTGACCTTTGTTTCCGCAATAATAACAGTTGTAGGGAATGTTCTTGACTGTTCTCATATGAGCTATTTTCGAAGGTGGACAATCCTTGTTCCTAGGAACATCAGCTGCTGAATGAGGTTTTTCACTTTTGATGTCAGTGAGATTTTCATTTAGAAACTTTTCATTAGCACAGACAAAATTGATCTTACTAGTACTTGGAGTGTCTATTCCTTTATAGCCCAAACCACGTGTATCACGATGTTCTTTACATGCTCCCAGCATAGAGGATAATTTTGTAGAGCTAGCATCGATACTTTTTAGATTATCTTCCAGTGAATTGACCTTATCACGAGCAACAACTAGATCATCCTCCAATTGTTTTTCTCTGGCGAGAAGAATGATTTCTCTGTCGTTAAAACATTTTTGTTGAGAGTCATATCTTGCTTCAGATTCTGCAAGTCTTTCTTTCAACACAAAGAGATTTCGACGAAGATTATCACATTCAGACCTTTTTGAACGTACATCTTCTTCACGATCTTTAACAGTAGATTGTAAGAGTTTGTAACCACAGTCATAACCCTTAAAGAGTTTTCTCAATTTCATATTTTCTTGACAGAGAGGTGTCAGATATTCAGCCAAGCAAGTTGTTGACTTTTTTTTTTTTAAGATATGGTCAAAGAGCTTGATATATTGAGAGACTTCCTCGTCAACACCTTGTCCCTCTTATGAATCACTTTCATCTGAAAGATCATACAACTGTTCATCTAGGCATTTTTCCCAGTTGAACACAGTTTCAGTCAAAGTAGAAGATATGGGAGATTTCTCAGAAGACTCAAGATATTGAACCAAATCAGAGTGATTCTGAACTGGTGTTGCGTTGTCAGAGATAGCACAATTGTCCATAGATTCAGATCGCTACGAACACATACTTATGAGGTCTTAAACGTGTTTGCCTGCTCTGATACCAATTGAAAAAGAGGGGGTCTAACAACCACACCCAATATTTCGCTTAGCAATTTGTATGGAATAAGTCCAATATAATTCTGAGAGCACCAACTAATCAAGCAAGATCAATCAAGAAATATATCAAAGAGTTATATTTTTGTTTCTTAATGTAATCAGCAAATCAAACATTTAGAAAACCGTGATCCTGATTAATATAAGAAACAACTTGGACGGTATTAAAAACCAATATCCAAGTGTCAATCAATTTAATCAACAACCAAAGGTTGGATTCATAATTGATTGAACTTACGCACAACCTGTAATATTTCAATTATATAAACAAATATAATGCGGAAAAGAAATAACACATACACCAGGAATTTTGTTAACGAGGAAACCACAAATGCAAAAAAATCCCGGGACCTAGTCCATATTTGAAAACCATACTGTATTAAGCCGCAACAGACACTAGCCTACTCCAAGTTAACTTCATACTGGAATGTAGTTGAGACCTAACCAATCTCACACTGATCAAGGTACAGTTGCGTTCCTTACGCCTTTTGAATTACGCTGGATTCTGCGCACTTGATTGCCTTAGCTGATCTCACCCACAACTAAGAGTTGCTACGACCCAAAGTCGAAGACTTGATAAACAAATCTGTCTCACACAGAAAAATCTTTTGAATAGATAAATCTGTCTCCCACAGATATACCTAGGAGTTTTGTTCCGTCTTTTGATAAATCAAGGTGAACAGGAACCAATTGATAAACCAGACTTATATTCCTGAAGAACATCCTAGTATTATCAATCACCTCACAATAATCTTAATCGATTAACGAAACAAGATATTGTGGAATCACAAACGATGAGACGAAGATGTTTGTGACTACTTTTCAATCTTGCCTATCGGAGAATAAATCTCGAGAAAATCTTAAAGAAGATAGTACTCAATCACAATAGAAAACAGCAAGATCAGAACGCGCAACTACAGAGAAAATAGTTGGGTCTGGCTTCACAATCCCAATGATGTCTATAAGTCGTTAACCAATAGGGTTTTGGAAAAACCTAAGGTTAAAGGGGAATCGACTCTAGTCGCAACTAGTATCACACAAGAGGTGTGGAGATTAGGTTTCCCAGCTGCTAGAGTTCTCCTTTATATAGTCTTCAAATCTGGGTTTGCAATCAATGTTACCTTGGTAACAAAGCATTCAATATTCACCGTTAGATGAAAACCTGATTAGATTCAAGTTAATATCTTTCAACCATTAGATCGAACTTACACATGAAATGTAACTTCATTTAGGTTTGAGTAACCATACCTAAACGTGTACACTTAGTTGGTTCGACAATATTTAACCAATGGTTAGCCATATGAGCACTTTCAAATCAACCTTATTCATCTTTATCATAACTAGTTCAAATGTCTCAAATGAAACTAGTTAAAGAGTTGTTCAATTGTTTATATTCTCATAGAAGTATACAAGACACAATTGAAGCAAAATTGATTTTGGTTCACTCGAATCATTTCATGAACATTATAGCCACGGTTTGCAAAAGGCTGCATTCCTTATTATATAAATGTATTAGTTCATGAACAAACCGATTTTAGAACATAACCTACTTAAGTATGCAAACGGGTATGCATACCTAAGTAGCCGGACAGAGTTTGGTTACGCCAGTACGCGTACAAGTACGTATACCATTTTACACTTCCAAACTACATCAGAAATTCACGGAACTTGAACTTCCGCCAGTACGCGTACGGGTACACATACTTAGTTCCCGGACTTCCAACAACCAACCAGTACGCGTACGTGTACGCATACCATGGTTTCCGGTTTTGGACTTTACACAAATGTGAATACACACTATGTTTATATCCAATCATGGTTGCATGTTCTAAACCCTCATTTCAATCATTGAAATATTCTTGGAAAACGACAATAGCTGTCTCACACAAACTATTAGCTTCAAAGCAATTTTCAAATGATCGAATGATCAATATGAAACATTTTGAGTCTACATCAAATGACCGTCTCACACAAATCATGTAAGATGTTACAAGGCGATTTTCACATGATCATCTTTTGACTTTCGTCAAGAATAAAAGATGAACTTGGTTAAAGCAAAAGCTTACCAACACATATTTCGAGAAATAGATAAGCGAGATAAACTCGGCTCGAAATACCAAATGTGTGTAATTGAAGTCTATATAGAAATACGACTTTTTGTCTCAAATAGGAGATAGAGTAGATAGAATTTTAAGTGATACATGAGTTAAAGTCTCCACATACCTTTTGTTGATGAAGTTCTACAAGTTCCCTTGAGTAGTTTTCCGTCTTCATTCGATGAACGCCATGAAGTCTAAATCTCAACTACACTTACTATCCTAATCCGAAACTTAGCTATAAGTACACTAGAAATCAAGACTTATAGTTTTGGAAACTAACCTTGACAAACAAGCTTGAGATAGCAACGCTTGCGAGTTCGACCGAGCAGTGCTCTAAAACTAAGAAGACCAGGTACAACCTGTGAGTTACAGATCCTCATAAAAAGGAAGAATAAGTTACTAAGAAGGCTAGGTATAAACTGGAAGTTACAGATCCTAAAAACAAAGAAAATTGGTCTAGACAAGGTGAACCTGGAAAGCACTTGGTCCAGATACATAGTCAAAATGTATCTAGACAGAAACTGGACTGGATAAAATTCCTTTATCTTATACTAATATAAAGAAAAAAGGTAATTGTTTGGTGAAGCCTTTTCACATGACAATAATACCCCCATTAACTAAACTTTTAGTTAATATTTGTATATTTACAGGAATGCCATTGTTTTAAAATAGATCAAAAAAATTAAAACTTAGATATCTTTAAAAATACACATCGGATTTTTGCAAAATTAATATATTTGGAAAGCTCTTTAAATTATCTACGTAATGAGTACAAACAAGGATGTTAAATTTTTTTTTTTTTTTTTAGATTTTTTTCTTCTATTATTATCAAATTTGGTGTTGTTAAAAGAATCCAATTCAAGCATGTGCATCGCACATGTGGCCTTACTAGTAACCTATAAATAGAGGTGGAATTCCAATTGAAAAGGTACACATTTCTAATCCTTCTCTCTCCATAAAAACCTGCTTAGAGCTCTTACTCATTGAGGCATCAGAGTGTCTTTGCACATACCCCCCACTCTCATCTACCAACTATTATTGAGGAGCCAAAGTTGATCAGGAGCAGATTCACCAAATAGCTGGAATTTCTTCATCTACCAAGAACGTATCACGAGGAATACTACTGAGTCATCTAACGGCTATAATTCCATTTGCATATACAAATCTCGAGGAGTGTTACGGGAAAATATTTTCTACAACATCTTTTGGCGCTCACCGTGGGGCGTAGAAGGAATATTCGAATTACAAATTAAGATCTATTTCTACATCACAATCAAGTTAGAGCGATGTAAACGGCAATGCCGATACGAGAATGCGACAAACTCAGAGCAATGTTGATCACCCATTTTGATAAGAAGTTAAAACCTTACCTACAACAACATCATCGGGGATGTCCCTCTAGGAAAACCTATCCCCATGAAGGTAGGTAGAGGAAATCGATGGGTACGTATTGCAACTCTCCCGTTAAGTGAATGTAATAATCTGAACAATCCCCAAGAGATTTAGATCAGCATCAAACAAACATGTTAAACTCGCATCCAAACTCCTTTATCAATAAAGGCTTTCACGTATCCTCGTGTATTGTGCAAGTGGAGCGGACGAAGTAACACTCGTATATCTGAGTCTGCATGAAATATTGCAAGAGTTAGATAAGGAAAACAGACTATTGAAGGCCTCACTGGATAAGAGACCGCAAACGAGTAATAAAAGTATTATTCTACACCAACGTGCACGATCTTCACATGAGGGTTGGTGAGCGCGACGGGTACAAAGTGATCACGATATGATACATGAATCATCAGAAAGGCAAGCTCCTGAACCAAGTAATGTCTTAAAGAAAAATGATCGCTACAAAAGGCATCATGCCATCATTGAATCTGAACGACAATCGTTATCTAGCCATTGGCTGAACAACAGGTGCAAGCAAGAGAAATACATTGACGAGCAGAGTCGAAAGGAATACCTCGAGAAGCAAAAAGGAATATTACGGGCAAAAAATGGAAAGTTTCGCCTGCAAATAAGAGAAAATTTCCATGGATGTTGTTTATGGTAGTAGTCTCTAATGTATCTTGTTATGGATGCATTCTTCGTATGCCGAATAAAATAATGACACGTATGTATCGACACGTATGAAAATGGTTGTCATAAACAGTATGTGATATGAACATCAACTGTCGACCTCAGTTGCATCACAATCAACGTATTCAATTCGCACACGTTCTCTTAGCCTAGACTCGCAAATATCAACAATCTTAAGTTGTGTGCTCACAACAAATCAGTGGAAACATCTTCATTATGTCTCTACTCCAATTCCAGCGTTACTTGTTTGCACATTCGTTCTTGGTCCATCATTGAAACTCAAGATTTCCTTAATGATCTAACTCGTTAGACCCAACATTCCAACTCGCCCGTTCAGTCAGCAATTTAGCTCATCGATCCAACTAGCGATCCTGGTCGTCGATCCAATCAATGATATATATGTTCTTTTGGATGGATACAAGTTAAAACTTACACGACTTTAAAGCAAATGGACCTACACACCGTTGCGCGTTTTACTCACGATAGTCGAATAACTGGGGCGTCTGGGGAAGACCATACCTGATAGTTAAGCTATCATGAGGGAAGTTATATTGATTGAAGAGCAGAAAAATGGATCCCAAAACTTGGAACTTCGGCAACTTGGAAATAGTTCAAAATTAACTATGGGATGCATATTTGCGATGCTGGATCAATTCATGCCTCATAAGGTAAACCTAAACGATTGCTTAATTTGTTTGCAATATTCGTATTTCATAGCTCTACAAAAAATGCATAAATTCACATACAAGTGCACAATTCATAAACAAATGCATGATGCACACACTTTGATACTAGCCAGAGTCGTTTAGAAATAACACTCGCATAGCTAAGATCGGACATAAACTTCGGGCATACTAGCCAGATCTGTTAAACAATCACTCTTGCACAGCTAGCACCGATCCCTACTTGGCTTTGATTAGAGGAAATATTTAAAAAATATTCCTTGCACGATCTTAGTCAATACTTGCGCAAATTTGCGAGCAAGCTAAACCGGTTTAGCGTAGGCTCAAGAATAGCTAGGACCTTGTTCCATGGGTAATGGAACCCCATCTCAGGGATGTGAGAACCAAACCAACTTGGCTTTGATTAGAGGAAATATTTCAAAAAAATATTCCTTGCACGGTCTTAGTCAATACCTGCGCAAATTTGCGAGCAAGCTAAACCTAAACCGGTTAGGACTGGCTCAGCAATAGCAAGGACCTTGTTCCATGGGCAATGGAACCCCAATCTTAAGGCAATGAGAGTTCATTATACGAGGAAAAAAATATATTTTATAATAAAGTTTTGCTGGCCGATCTGGAGCTAGAGCTAAAGAGAAAAATAATAAAGAATGTAAAATTGCATATATAAGCTTTATCGGAGCTGGAATGAACAAAAATCATTTTGTGAAGAAGCTTTTATGGAGCGAAAATTAAAAAAAAAATTGCAAAAAGAATCTTTACTGGAGCGAGAGCGAAAGGAGATAAAAAATTAAATCGATTTGCGAACTATCTTTAATGGAGGAAAAATTATTATATGCATGAAGAAGCTTTCTTGGAGCAGAAACGTGTAGGAAAAAATAGGGTAAAAAATCATTTACATGAAGAAGCATACTTGGGGTTGGATCAAAAAAGGAAAAATATATAAAATAAAAACTATTTGCATAAAGAGGCTTTGTTGGACATGGGGGAAAAGAGCGAGGAGAAGAAGAAGAGGAAAAAAAGAAAATACAGAAGGAGGAAAAAAAAAGAAAACAACAGCTATATAATATGAAGATCTCAAAGAAATGAGTTTCATATTTTACCTCATGCTCCCTTGGTTAGGTATGAGATATAGTGAAGCATCACTAGAAAAAGCATCAGAAGAACATCACTTATCAAGCTCTCAATGCATGTGTAGTTGCGATATTTTACAACCATCTAAAAGGTGTAGATCACGTCTCGGCATCACCATCATCATTGGAACATCAATTGGAGTGTATTCATGTAGCATTTACTGATCTATGCACAAAGATCTATATTTCACGGAAAAATATGCTAGTTTTTTATCCTAACAATGAAGTTATACCGCAACCACAATACATGCAGAAAGTCTTCCATATGCAGACATCTACAAGCTCACCTCACAAGTGGACACTTAACTCTTCCACTCATCGCAAGCACAAAATCTCACCAAGTTTTACGCCAATGCAACGAACTCTTGTCTCAAAAACGAGACCAACGCCAGTTGTTGATCCAAAAGAGCTATATATATATTATCAAAGAGATATGCCAACATGTTATAGCAATCGATGAAGTAGTCTTGCCACGTTGCAAAGAAAAGACTTTGTCGAAATGCAACAAAAATACTTGTTACAACAGCAAGTAAATCATCAAGACTTGTTCATATTAAGCTTCGGAAAACTCATCCCACCATACCAACACCAAGTGCAACCTTGTTTGGAAGCAGACCACCATGTCACTTCAACAAGCAACTTGGGGGCGTCTGAGTAAAATGCCAGAGCAGTTGACTAAAGGTACTTTTTTCTTAACCCATCAACAAGTTGAAGATTAAGAGGGGGCGATGTCTGTACCACATAGTTTGTATATGGGCCCAAGTGCCCCAGACCAATAATTCTGCCCAGTATTGGGCCCTTGGGTAAAAAATATGGAAGAATGATTATAGCCCAGTCAGCAATTATCATTCTATAACAAAACACCAGATACATATTCAAACCTGGAGGTTAAAGATCCCAAAATAGAGGGAGAGTAAGTTATGGGTAAGACCAGGTATAACATGGGAGTTACAGATCCTCAGAAAAAGGAGTAATCAGTTACTAAGAAGACCAGGTATAACCTGGGAGTTACAGGTCCTCAGAAAAATGAGGAATCAGTTATCAAGAAGACCAGGTATAACCTGGAAGTTACAGATCCTAAAAACAAGGAAAATTGGTTTAGACCAGATGAACCTGGAAAGCACTTGGTCTAGATACATAGTCAAAATGTATCTAGACAGAAACTGGACGGGATACAATCCTTCATAACTATAAATAGAGGTGGAATTCCAATCGAAAAGGTACACATTTGTAATCCTTCTCTCTCCATAAAAACTTGCTTAGAGCTCTCACTCATTGAGGCATCGGAGTGTCTTTGAAGGTACCTCATTCTCATCTACCAACTATTATTGAAGAGCCAAAGTTGATCAGGAGCAGATTCACCAAATAGCTGGAATTTCTTCATCTACCAAGAACGCATCACGAGGAATACTACTGAGTCATCTAACGGCTACAATTTCATTTGCATATACAAATCTCGAGGAGTGTTGTGGGAACATATTTGCCACAACAGGTGGCCAGTGGCTACAAAGAACAAAGTGTTGACACAGGACGAGTTAAGAAAACGCAATTAGAGAGACTGGGTTAATCATTGCTATATGTGCGTCAACGACGAGGAAACATCCATTCATCTGCTTCTACACTGTAAGGTAGCGCAGCACATCTGGACTTTTTTTCGTTCTGAATACATGTTAATATGGGTGATTCCCTCTGCCATCTCCACAGCGCTCAACACTTGGCCATGCCCTCTATCAACTCAAGGAAGAATTTATTTATCAAGGCATTACGGGCACCAATACTTTGGAATCTATGGAAGGAAAGGAATCGCAGAGTTTTCCGAGACAAATCTTTAACTATACTCCGAAACTCATCCTGAAAATAAGACATACAATCGCATATTGGCTCTACCCTCAACCTGTTTTTCAGAAGACCTCTCTAAAAGAATTTATGGTAAACTGGAAACATTTCGTTTTTGAACCACCTTGATGTAGATCTTTTTGCTGAATGACTGTATGATTTTTCGTTAGTTTTATATCTCATTTTCTTATGGTGGATGTTGTATCTCCCTTGATCGGGAATTTGTAACTTGTATTCCTGTTGCAGCTGGTTCCTGCTTTCCCAATATGTATTTATCTTTTTATTCTTTAGGATAAGATTATCGATGTTTAGCCAATTTTCGATGTGTTGTCCTTCACTTGCTCCCGTTAATAAAAAAAGCTGTATAAAAGTGTGCTTACAAGACAGCTCAACAAGTTATCCTTGGAGATTTTGATTAGGTAATTTTCGGAAAACTATTGATTTGATCGTCAAAATGATGGCATAAAAGATAAGAAAGAAGAAGTTATGCTTGGAGACTAGTACTTACATTCACCATTAATTTTAAGGTACCATAATCAGGTAAACAGAACCTAATCAGTACTAAAAAAACCAAACAACCACAATCATCAGTTAATCATCGATCAACCAGTTTTTGGCAACTCTAGCTACTACGTATGAGGTTCTTGGTATCGACCCAAACTCTAATTGAACCTTATCTTTCACGGTATTGCAAGTCGATCACCGTTATTTGCTAAACGATCACAGCATCAATTAACCAGACCTTTTTGTTACCGTAAGCTTCAAACCATGCTGCATTGATAAAATTGTCATCATTCTATACTTAACAGGGTGATTTGGAATCAGATGAAAATTGAAGAATCTACATAAGATCGCAAGTGTCATTTTCATCTGTAGATACGCGGAGTCTTTCCCAAGACAAATCCTTGGTCCAGCCTGCACAAACAGAAGGCACATGTATCATGATGCATTTGTAGTTCATCGTGTTGTCAAACAAATGAAGAAGGTTTGATTTATTGGCTAATATCTATAGAACATTGAGAAATTCTTACTTGAAATGCTGTGAATTTGAAAGGAGAAGCATTTTGAAAGAGTCCTCCTGGTTAAACCATCTATCAGGGTTAAATGAAGCTGCATCTGATCCCCAGTTGTAAACCATCCTGCCCATAGAGTAAGGCACATAAGTCACCATCCCTCCTGCTCTCAATTTGGTTCCATCTGGCAAGACATCATCCTTAGCTATGCCTTTCGGATCCTGTATATGCATGTATATGTTCTATGGTAAGTACGAATAACTTGCATTCTCGAAATAAGATTTCTTTTTGCATCTCTTAATGCCGTACCTGGGGTACAGCAGGGTATAAACGAAGTGTCTCAGTGATTGCTGCATGCAAGTATGATAATTTGCTTAGTGAATCGTAGGTCAATAGACTCACGAATTGTGCTAATCTTTCAGCGAAAGATTTTGGGTCCTCTGGATCATAAGGAACCAAAGATATTTTTTCCTCTTTTGCTTGGTCCTCTTCAAAATCTTTCAGGTAATGGTACAACTTATCTGCAACATGAGGATTCACAATCATCATGTATACGAACCAAGACAGTGTTGTTGCCGTTGTGTCACGCCCAGCAATTACAAAGTTTAGAACAACATCTCTAAGGCTTTTGTCAGTTAGGTTGTTGTCTGGATTCTCACTCAACTCGACGAATCTTGACAATATGTCATGCTTTATCTGATTAGATTGAGCAGGAATTAGTTGAGGTAATCTTATATATGGTCAACGTGAGAGTATGCCAAACACATATGGTTAGTACGGAGTAGAATTCGATATAAGAACACATGGATTTGCTTACCTTACCATTCTTGTTGCTTGTTTTAGCTTCTTGTATTTCAGCTTTTCTTTTGTGAATCATACTGTATGTAAAATCATTAATGACTTTAATGCTTTGATCAAGCAACGCTTCAGACCCCACCTTAAGAAATCTTTTGATTCTCCATAAAGGGTCTATGAATCGAAGGGTAACAATGATATTTGCAGTATCGAAAGCTCGAGCGAAGTGATTATCAGGTAGTTCAGGAGCCAAAGTCCCTATTTCTACACCAAATCCCACTTTACATATGGAATTCAAAGTCATCCTCATCAATAGTTCCTGACAGATATTCAACAAAGTGTTCATGCATGTTTAGATTATCACAACCTCAAAATTGAAACAGTTTATGTTGTTCTTTTCAGTATTGTAAACTAGGGAGTTACTGTGACATACTGACATATATATACCTGCATGTCAATTTCTTTGTTTCCGACCGATGCTTGGCATAAAATACTTGAGAGTTTCATTGCATACTCTCTGAAAACAATGGTACTGAAATCTCTCAAATTCTTAGAAGCAAACTCAAAACTTGAAGTTTTCCTTTGCTTCCTCCACATCTCTCCATCTGAATTAAAAATCCCATCTCCAAGCAATACTTCCATGTATGAATGATAAACTTCACCCTTCAGTAAGATTATTAAACATTACAATTACTAATGACCAACAAAATATATAATCAAGAAATACGCTAAATTGTTTACATGGTAATCTTACCTTTGGGTAGTTATTGAAGTTCGTTTTAAGAACATGTTCCACATTTGCAGGATCGGCAATGTAAGTATAAGTGGTAAATGGCATAGGGACCTTTACTGTTTTCGACTCCGTTAACAAATTGGCTAACCAATCATGCATTCTATCATAATTCATTAGCTGTTCGATTGCTGCACCTACGAAAGGCCATGTTTTGGGTCCTTTGACATTCCTTTGCCTCCATCTGTGAAGGAAGACCGATGATACAGCCATACTAATGAGCACACTAATCATTCCCATCTTGAAACCATTTGAGGATGAAAAAATTGACAAAAACTCTAAATCTTCCATTGAACCTTAATTAGGATATAAGTGGAATGCTGTTGGATATTGATACAAACTCTAAGGTTGTTTCGATACTTATAAAGGGTAGAGAGATAAGTGTTAAGTAGCTAAGACTTGGGTAATTGTTCAAAGGTGATGAATGTTAGCCTTATTTCTACTTAAAACAATCTTTGTATGTTAAAGTAATTATACCTGCTGAGAATGCATTCTTTCCTGTTTTGTTGCCCATTCATGTATTTAATGTTTTTCACCTAATCTAGAGATAGTATAAAAGAGGATTTGGCGATTGTTGCGGGGTTGGAATGGGAAAAAAAAATAGAGGATTCTTTAACATAAAACTGAACCATCGGGGGTTAGCCCAATTGGTCAGGAACCTGACTCTCAAGTATGAGGGTAGCGGAGAGTTTGGAGATCTTATAAAATACTCCTCTTATGTAAATCTAGTTTAATTTAAATTGTTAATATATCTTCTTTCCTATTAAAAAAAAAATTAACACTAGATTACTGCTGCAGCAGTGGGTGGCCGACCAAAGAGCGGTCGCACGAGGAGTCCGCAAAAAATGACCAGGTCACGGTGCGGGGTCCGCGATTAAAAGCACCAGGCACAGATATATGTAACATACACACTCTTAAAATGCCCAAATGTCCTCTTCAAATGCATCCCACGTTTGCACCTCTCCACGTTAGATATATATCAACTACATATCCTATGCACTAAACTTTTAATATGGAGTCCAAATTTGTTCACACTCCTCTAACGAGTGTATATTTCACATATTCTTCTGATCGGTTGATTATTTAACTGATGGATCAATAAATAGTTGGGAAATTACGTTCTTAAAAATAGAACTAATTTCATAACCTGTACTTGTTCTAATATTTTAGGAATTTGTTCATCATACGAGTATCTGCATCGGTGTTATCCAAGCGTAGGCTGAGAAAGCAATAGGCGTAAAATGATTCTTTCAGTTAAATGTACAAACATTTTAGTGTTCGATTTTCGTTATAAAAAAAAAGGTTAAATCACAGGAATGTTTGGATGTGACGACTAACCTCAGTAAATAACCTTTTTAAAAGAGAAACAAACAAAATACCAAGTATCTCCCCAGTCATACACGTAGGTAGTTTCTCTCTATCATGCAAGGTTTTTTCCAACACGTGGAGAGGCAACTTCGTCCTAATCCGAATTTTCAAGTACCCATTAAGCTGCTCTTCCCTTTCTTTCTCATAGTCCTCGACGTTCCTTTCTGGTTCACTAACTTAAACCATGTGTCCCTAATTAATTCAAAGGTTCAATTTTGTCAATATTGCCGAACATGGGTTGGATTTGAAGCTCCTACATGGGATTAGTGTTCGAGAATCATAAGGCAGAATTTTATTTCCATGTACGCTTTATGTGTTTGTTGTATTTGCATTTAGGCTTGATATTTTTGATATAACATGGCTCTAATCTAAGATTTCATCGTTAAGAGTTGATTGTTTTTCATCAAGTTAGATTCTGATTCCGATTCTTGGTTTTTGTCATCAAGATCTTAAAATTAAAATCATTTCATCACTCTTGGGTCGAAGTATTGAGTCGGTGAGCGTAATTGTCTTTGAATTAACTCGTCTCAAGTGGTAATTGAAACGGCGGGTTCATTGGAACTCACTTTGGATTGGGTATAACCCGACTGTTACTCCATCTTCTTCTCCGCGGCCAAACCGATATCGGTCCGAGATCTCGATTAGCATTGATTTACTATGTTTTTTTTTACAGGTTTGAAATTCTTCATTCGGTTCTCTGCAACTGTATTCTACGATTCGGGTGTTAACTACTGCAATAGATCGAATTTTCTTATTATTCAAGCTGCAAATCCATCGGTTGTAGTATAAAACCTTCAGTTGGATGAAATTTATAAAATCAGTAGTATTTTTTTTGGAATTATTTGAAGAAGAAATATATCGATTATGATCGATTTATTGGATATTTTGGAGAAGTTTAAACATGTAATGTGTTTATTTGACAGTACTTGATCACAATTTCTGATCAATTTGTTTGATTTCTTTACATTTAATCTCAATTTTCAGTAATTTGTAAAACAAAATTTCAATTTCAATTTCCCTGCACATTTGTTGTGACGGACAACACTGGTTATCTTTCATCACATAGGGACTCCCTTTGGTCGTCCAATAAAACTGGTTTCTAATTCCTATAGCGCTATTACGGTTGAGTCAGTTAGGATTCCCAGGGTTTTACGATGAAACTACTTTATGATGAAACTATTTACGTACATCCATATAGTCTGCTAACACTGTGGCAAAATGGGAAGCTTGATGGAGGGACCCATTCATATAGGTTTCATCTTCAATCAGTTAGGTCGAACTACCTTATGGTTGTCAAGTAGTTATAGCCTACCAGGCTACAACCCTTGTTAAAGAAATAAGAACTCATATTTACCTTGAAAACTTGATACTACCCCCGTCTCTAAAAGATAGGCAGGTTTGTGTGTAATTTTACACACAAACCTGCCTATCTTTTAGAGACGAAGGGAGTATTAATTTTCATATCTCAACGGTAATTAAGAAACAGCAACAATACCTTCCAAGTAACCAAGCAAAACTAATTATCAATGTCGATTACTAGTGGATTACCCGTGCCACGATGACACGGTATTGATGGTGGCGGTGCGGGTTATTACGAGCATCTATTCAAAAATTAATATTCCAGGAAACTTTGCATATCTTCCGTGTACAGTAAAACCTCCATATATTAATATACTTGGGGATTCACAAATTTATTAATATATGGAGGTTATTAATATGGGGAGGTATACCTAGGTAACTTAAAAAGTTTCTAGTTCAAATGTATGTAACTACTAGTATTAGATAATGTACATACATATTTATAGTTCTAAATACACAAGTACATGTATGTGTCTAGGAACTTGTGGTAACAATCAAAAAATTACGTCTTTTACTCAAACAACTATAGGTAGGTATTTTGTTTCATCATAAATTTCAATGTAACAAGCTCCATATCTCTCTAATATAGTGTGGATTATTAATGAACCCACAATTGGGGATATGAAAACTAATTGGGGGATATGAATTACTTCCCCCAACCCATGGTGTGTGCTAAGGGGTGACTTTTGGGGGCGAAAATACTAAAACACCCTTCCCTCAAAATAAAAATCAAAAAACTTAAAATCAAAAAACAAAATCATATCCCCCATTTCCATCTCCACTTCTTATTAATCTTTTTAGGGTTAAAACTTTGAAACCCAAATGTTCCCCATTCTCTTTCAAATTCTAAATTTTCCCCATTTCCTTTCAAATTCTCTTCTCCTTCTCTGTCGGAAGTGATGAAGAACATGTCGGAAATGATAAAGAACATGCCCGGAAATGATGAAGACCATAATGGGAAGTGATGAAGACCATGCCGGAAGTGATGAAGAACATGTCGGAAATGATGAAGGTCACGCCGGAAGTGATGAAGACCATGCCGGAATTGATGAAATTCAATGCCGGAACAAAATTCCGGCATGCTCAATATAAATATATTAATGCCGGTAGTCAAGTGAAAAAAAATCAATTTTACGAATACTTTTCATCATGTGCCTAGGCATAGAAATTTAGGATGAAGACCACAGGAAGTGAGTTCCGGCATGGTTATTAGGATGAAGACCACGCCGGAAGTGATGAAGAACATGTCGGAAATGATGAAGACCATGCCGGAAGTGATGAAATTCAATGCCGGAACTAAATGCCGACATGCTCGATATAAATCTATCAATGCTGGTAGTTAACTGAAAAAAAAAAAATCAATTTTCTGGATACTTTTCATCATGTTCCAAGCATAGAAATTTAAGCAAAAACCATGCGGAAGTAGTCCGGCATGCTCGAAAATAAGATAAATGTCTGGGAGTAGATCGATTAAAACTGAAAAAATAGGTTTTGAAGATCAAAACCTGAAAAAATTTGTGAAAACCGGTGCTACGCCCCCCGAACCCCCCCGGATAGTGGCAAACAATTTATGAAAATTTCCAGCAAATGCCGGCATGGTTTTTTGGTTGAATACCATGCCGGCACCAAGCTTTTTCAGCTGCAACAATGGTGGATTCAAAGAAAAAAAATCAAATTTTCAACCTCTTAGCAAGCAATTCTCTCATCACAATCATCTTCCATTTTCAAAAAAAAAAAAAAATCCACTCAAAAAAACCATTTTCACTCCTTCTACTCTCAACTAACCCACACAAATTCAAATAAAAATAAATATACACTAATTTATCCCCCAAATACTTAACATTTTACTAATTATAATTAATCAATAATCCTGATTAGTGGCGGCTAGATTAGGAATTAAAAAATAATTACATAGGGGTCACCCGTAATTGCTATCGGGACATAGATTTTTTGTCCCGTAGCTATATCCCCTAATTAATTCTCATGTCCCCCAATTGCGGCGTTCTTATTAATATATAGAGGTAAATTCCTTAAGACGGAAAAAAAAAAAAAAAAAAACATTAATATTAAAATGTGGAGGTTATTACTATTTATAATCGGCCCATGTTGGTACCATGATTTTTTTTTTTTAATATATAGAGGTTATTAATATATAGAGTATCAATATATGGAGGTTTTACTCTATATATGTATCCAACTATACGTCATTAAAATACCTGGGTTTACAACTAGCCATTGCTAGTGAACCATTATCCGTCTCGAATCCCGCCCTAGGGTAACCACTAAAATATAACAACTCGTGTTTGTATAAAAAAATACTTTTAGGCACGATTGATTTGATAATGATGATGATGTAAAATAGGGTTAGATGATGAATTAAAGATAGATAATTAAAGAAGACATGAATTTAACGTGGTTCGACGAGTTATGCCTACATCCCCGGACTAATCCTTTGTGTTTGGCATGGAAGAAGTTTGAATTCTAGGGAGTTCCAACTACCTAGAAAATGAATTCCATTCATCTAAATGTATGTGTTTGGCATGATTATGGATGAAATTGATAATTGCCTCATTTTAATTTTTCAAATGTTTATTTCTTCTAAAAAGTTATTAATTAATATATCATTTACTGGTAAATTTATTTCTTAATCTTTGAATTTCCTAATTTAATTTTTAATAATACAATATTGTATATTTTAATAATAACTACATAAAAGACTTGTAAATTAATAAATGTGATATTAGTAATTAACTTTTTTTAATGTAAATACAATTTTAATGAAAAGAAATTTTGATATTTAAATTTTTATCGTTGTTACGAAAGAGTTGTCTAGCAAGTTCACAATGAATCAGTGACTCCACCTTGCCGCAATGCAACAAAATCAAGCATGCCCAAGACTATCTATTCGTCAGTGTGTATCGTTGGGCTTAACCAAAGCATTGGGCCTAGATAGTTTAGCTCCATACTTTGTTATAGGCTCGGTATCCTGTTATTTGACAATATCTTGGGAATCACGCTCTACACCGCGCAAGTGATGTTGGGCTTAAGTTCCGTCACAATCTTGTTAGAGATGTTTTTGCTTTGATACATGCTCGGTAGCTGGAGTTTCGGCCAGGAAAGAGGTGTGCCTTGGTTTTACGTAAATCGCGACGGTGCATTGCGGCTGCGAGATGTTTTGGTCTATAATTGAGAGAATTGTCAAGATGTTTGTTTCGATATCACGGGGGGTCTCACCCTTCACTGGTGGTGGTATCGTGCCATTATCCAATGCAATCATTCGTAAACGCAACAAATATCTCGACAAATGCATTGCCCACAGATATGGTTTTGGTATTCTGGCATTCACTACCCTTGGGGAACTAGGTGAAGATACTATTAGTTTTCTAAAAGATTAAAAACTTGCATTGCTAGTTATGATGCCACCACTAAGGTGGGTAGTTTTCTTTTTCATATAGGTGTGGCTATTCAAAAAGGATCGGTGCCAGTGAGAATTCATATATTTCAAAGATTCAATTGTAGATGTTATTTAATTCATATATTTTGTATCTAAAGAGAGAAGATTATTTTAAATTAATATAATATTAATAATAATCAGTTTTGGTATTTTTTTTTTTTTTAAATAAAACTATTATTTTTTAATTAAACATAATTTGCCAACAATAGTAATTAATTATGTAAATATAATTTTAGTGAAAATAAATTTTTATGTTTGAATTGAAAAATTATTTAAATTATTAATTTAAATATATATAATACTAATAATTATCAGTTTTGATATTTTAAGTAAAACTATTATTTTAAATCAAAAATTAATAATTTATCAAAATACTAATGTATTTAAATAATAAGAAAAGAAAATATTTTCTAACGATGGTACTACTTTGCGTCCCGCTGATATTATGGTTTTTAATTTGGACGTGACATGTGTTTAGATGTTACTGGAGTCTCTCCTTTCACTGGAGGTGGAGTTCGTTCATTCACTGGCTTAGCCTTAAGCAATGCCATTACACGGAAAAATAAAAAATATCTTGACAAGTGTGTTGCTCAAGGGTATGGGTTTGGTGCTTTGGCATTCTCCACTTTTGGTGAACTCGGCGATGCCACAGTCGAGTTTATGAAGAGATTGCACAATCATTTGTCTAGATTTGATATTAATGCAAGGAGATGTAATTTCTTTTTTCATAGATTAGGGATTGTTAGTTAGAAAGGTGTCGGAGCCCAGCTTGTTGCTAGGATTCCAACTAGTTTCTTGCAGTCTTCTTCTATTTTCGATGAGGACTTGTCCTAATTAGTTTTTAATTTATTTATTAATAGAAAATTTTAATTTAAAAAAATAATATATATATATATATATATATATGAGAATAACTAAATATTAATAAAGTATTAAAAATTACTAATAAAAAAATATTATAAATTCTAAAAAATATATAATTATATTTTATTACGCCATGATCTTGTTCGGGATACTATTGAGACATGTATTTTCGTGCGGGTGTCCCATCTAGGAAAGAGGCTGCACTTGGTTTTTTATTTAATGATAGGGGTGCTCTTCGACCGGCGGATATTCTAGTCTAAAATTGGGAGAGCGGGCGGGATGTGTGTTTGGATGTCATTGTGGTTTTGTCGTTTATGGGTGGAGGGGTTCATACTTTCCGGCCCGGGCTAGCTCTTAGCAATGCTATCAACCGCAAATGCAAGAAATACTTCGATAAATGTTTGTCCCATTGTTATGGTTTGGTACATTGGCATTCTCGACAATTGGTGCACTCAGCGACGATTTTGTGGATTTCTTGAAGAGGCTTAACAATCACTTTTCTAAAGTGGATGTCAATGCGAATAAATGTAAATATTTCTTCCACATATTAGGGGTAGTTATACAAAAAGGTGTTGGCGTGACTTGTCGCTACTAGTTTCTTGTCTACCAAAGTTGTGTAATTCATTTCAAATTTATAATTGTGGAAATTAACTATTGTTCAAAGAAAAAAGAAAGTACAAAAAGTTGAAATGTCAAAATGGTTAATGGGTGGAGTTAGAAGGATGGAGTTCCAACTTCCATGAGGGAGGTGTGATTTCAATTTCCATTGAATGATGAAGTTTCAACTACCTTGAATTCCAATTCCATCCATGCCAAACAGCCTAGGATATGAACTCCATCCTTGACTCCTCCCTGGATTGATGAACTCCACCCCTCAACTCCCTCCATCCCAAACGCACCCTAAAAGAATTATAAAGGTTTTTCACAGGTTGAAAGTACTCCTCCGTCCCACTATTAGTTAACCTATTTATTTTTAGATTTTTTCCCATAATAGACCTATATCATTAAACAAGGAGATATTTCTAAAATTAACCTTTTAATTGATTATTGTTAGTATGAGAAATATGCATAATTTGATAGGGATGTTTATATTCGTTGCGTAGGTGTTTTAAAATGCTTTTCAATTGTATAAAGTTTGCGAACATCCGTGGTGTAGTTTGAGAGATGAATCATTTCTAAATTTTACTAGTTATTATTCATAAGGGTATAATTGTAAAAAATACTTAAAATACTCTTTTCCCTTCCTTGCCTTAAGAATCGTGCAAACTTGAACTAGGTCATCTAATAATGGGACTAGGAGGGAGTATAAAATAGGTTGGTTTCTTAGAGTTTAGACCCATGTATTTATAGTCTATGTTAGACCTTAGCTACTTGGCGACAAGACGTGTGGAAATTTGGAACCTTCTATCGGGCTTGGCTAGCGGGCATTGCGGCTATTTTATAGAGGTACAAACATCGCACCCTCTTAACATCCAACTTGTTGTGGGGTTAAGAAGTTCACTTTTCCTCTACATCGATCGGCAATGACGTAACTCACCCCCAAGCATGAGTTATCATTATTGTAAGAAACGTAGCTCACCCCATTGTTTCGAAATATTACAAAGACACCCCCAACTTTGGTAACTGCAATGAATTTGCTCACGTGCTAGCCGAGATTTTTTGGGAAGTAGCGGACTTGTCATGCTTGAGATATAGTCGAGACTTGGGCGGAATGTGGTGTGCTTGCGGCTGCGAAAGGCGGTTTGCTCGCAATGTAACATGGATGCGCTGGTTGCTAGGGCGGTGGCATGTCGCTTATCTATAGTAAGAGTCTGAGTCAACATAAGGTATCGGGCTCCTGGTTGAGATGAGACTTTGTGATTTCATTGATACAAATCTTTATACTCGCGTG
Organism: Papaver armeniacum; assembly: GCA_023531295.1. Classification (NCBI taxonomy): domain Eukaryota; kingdom Viridiplantae; phylum Streptophyta; class Magnoliopsida; order Ranunculales; family Papaveraceae; genus Papaver; species Papaver armeniacum. Next base: position 498,098 of record JAJJWW010012495.1, read on the forward strand.
AAAGGAGAGATTTTATGCTTGCGATAAAACCAAGACTTAAGTGCTCACGTGCAAGGTGAGGCTTTAGGCGCTTGCTATGTAATGCAAGGATAAACATTGAAGGGTTTAAGCAATAATTATCCGCAATATCAATGGATCATGTTGTCTACGAATCTCGAAGCAACAACTCCAACGAACTTTGAACTCGATCTCCATGCAACAACGAACTTTGTTATCCACAAATTTCTAACTCGATCAATTTAATGCCCCAAATACAGATAAAACTTTTTTGAAACACGTGATTTTTTTGCCTCGGTGTTATAGGGAATTTAAATACGAACCCAACGAACCAAAAATCACCTCGATTTAGACTTGAAACGAAGAAGATATTGAAGAAACAAGACAGTGAGTCGAATCGGG